>MNCI01034295.1:0-93950 GCA_015680685.1 Gnetum montanum | reverse complement strand
GCATCAGATTGGTTCAAAGGATGGGTTTACGCTCTATTACGCACGGCAGCGTAATGAGCATAATAAGCTTCAAGACAGTCGTAGGCAGAGTTTAGAAAAGCACAACAGGTTGGTATTTTTTCTTGCAGTACATGGATAACTTGTCTTTACACTCGCTACGCGGCGGTGCGTACCATGGTGTATGTTGTCAAGTTGTACATTCCTTATACGCTTCATTACGCGCAGCTGCGTAGTGAGCGTAATTTGTACATTGTTTACGCTTCTTCACGCGCAGCTGCGTAGCGAGCGTAAACCACACCTTGTTTACGCTTCATCACGCGCAGCTGCGTAGCGAGCGTAAACCACGCATTATTTACGCATTCATTACGCACATTCGCATGGAGAGCTTATGGCTTTTACTCCAGATTACGCTCATACACGCAACGCAACGTGAATGTGCGTAATACTGCCTAAATGCAGCCTAAAGTACGCTCAGCATATGCCTACTCTTCACATGCACAACACGCAAACAAACGTGTTGTGCGTAGTCACAGTCTGACTGAAAAGATCATGCCAGCAGGGCCCGTAATATCCGGAACCCACATCATCAGGGTTGCACCTTCTCCGCGAAGTGTCGCGGCCTATAAATACCCCAGTTGACAAAGATACAGAGGTCGTTTGGCAAAAATTCGGGTTGGCAAATCAGAGAAGCAAATAGCATTCTGAGTACCAGAGCACTTAGCACTTTGGAGCAGAGATACAGAGATCAGCGCTTTGGCAATCGTGGACCTCATCATCTTGCAGCCGAAGCAGAGTACAGTTCAAATTGAGTACTGGTGACAGGAGCAATCTTTCTGCTGAAAGGACTCTATCAATCAGAAACAATTGATCGGTAGACGTCAAAGCTTGGCCTGCCTTGCATCTCAGCTTAGCCCACGAGGTAGATCGGACTTCTGTTTAATCCGTTTTGCTTGTTGTTCTGTGCTTGTTTCACATCCTGTAATCGGGGATTCCTCAGTGTAATTTCTCATACGAAATATACATTTGTAAGTCAAAGCGCAGATCTTGAAGCTACGTGTTTCTCTCTTTCCAGCCTCCTTTCATCGTGTTTAACATTATCACCATTGCAATCCGACCGCATCGTTTTTCCCCTTGCTTTACAGTCCCTCGAATCAGATCGCTCTCTTTTACGCACTTTGCATTCTTTTACTGACCCGTAAGTCCCTGTTTGATCGACAAGACCGTTCAGGGCATTGTGGATTTGTTTTTCCAGCTTAGCCCTCGCGCAGATCCGTGGTTAAAACTGTGTACGCCAGAATATCGGTCGGTATTTCCAGCTGCCGACATTTTCTGTCGTTACATCGAGCACTTGCAAAACCTTTCGTGGCCAAAGTACCACTACAATTGTCCACCAAGACATTAAACTAGCATGATGCACCAACCACAACCACAAAGAAACCTTTCGACATCAAGGCGCCACAACAAGCTAGTCAAACACCAATGACTCCTCCCAAACTACCATTTGTCATAAAGGTGCCACCACACGATTGTCCCTCACCTACCCAGAGCCCAACCGTAGGTAGCATCTCAACCTCTTCTCCCTCAAGAGTCAACCTTGCCAACCACATGGGTAAGCCTACCAAATGGCAGTAGAAGAGGACAAACGAACAATGAACAACATCCACAGCCGAAGCAAAGGCCACACCAAGCAAGCAACAATCGAATGATGGGGCCCCTGCCCCTAATCTCAAGAAAACTAGGCCCAAGCCCTCTACGCAAGAGGCCCATCCCTCAACCCACATGAAGGAAGCCAAAGTCAACACAAGGACTAACAACACAGACTTCGTAACTGCACTAGCCTAGGTAAAACAAATGCTCAAATAGAAGAACACAACGATGAGCTTGTACGACCTAGTCATGACTTCAGCCGCTCACTATGAATCCTCGGCTCAAACGTTAGCATCCATTCCTATTACAGAGGACATTCCTGCAAATGAGGAATCCATCCATGCAACGATTTTGCAACACACACCACAAGGATTGGGTTCAAACACCTTAGTCTTCTGCTACGATGCAGTTAAAGTCAACCCTGAACAAGGGAAGGTCACAACAGCTCCATTGTCGATTAACATACGTGTTGGGCAATGTACCATTCACAGAGTGCACGTTGATGATGGTGCAGTAACAAACGTAGCTTTATACTCTGTCATCGAAAAACTAGGCATGGCAGATGAGATCATGCCAACAAAAATCACGTGTTTAAAATCCTTCAACGGATCATGTGTCACGGTTAAGGGCACAATCAACTTAGCCTTTATGGTAGGAGAACAATTCCCCACCAGCGCGAAGTTCACTGTCATAGAAGAGATGCCAAGTTTCAACATGATTCTTGGCAGACCTTGGCTAGCCCAACAACAGGCCGTTTCCTCACCGATATATCAAGAAATCCACCTTCCATATGAAGGTGGACAAGTCATCATACATGGCGATAACACTCCCTTTCAAGCCATCCACAACATAGACATGTCACAAGTCTTGAAAGAAGATTCTCTTGATGGAACACCCATGACAACAAAGGCAAAAATTAGAGCTAAAATGCTCGAAGGAGTGGTAAAAATCGAAAGCCTCCCAGAACAACCAAAACCTAGCATGCCTCCTAGACCACGTCTAGCTAGGAAACAACCACATGATCAAGGCTCCCCTACGGATAAAAACACGTATGATCCCTGCCCACTCTTCACCTTTGTTCATTGTGCATACGTCACCTTCGTTTGCATTGTACTAGCTTACACGTTTACATGTGGCCTGAAAAGGCCTTAAACTAGCCTGTGGCCCGAAAAGGCCTTAAACTAACACATGGCCCAGTATGGCTTTAAACTGCCATGCATGGCCCGAAAAGGCCTTAAACTAACACATGTCCCGGTACAGCTTTAAACTGCCATGCATGGCCCAAAAAGGCCCTAAACTACCGCTTTTCAAATTGTTTTCTATTTTGCTTATGCATTTAGGTTCTATTTTTAGCAGTTACTACTTAACATTGTGTTCTCTAGTTTCTTCTTTTGCAAGATCACCTAGACGTACGTGCATGCGTCCACACATCATCCTAGCATCATGATGGTAAACTGATATCTCAAAAAGTCCTGGCATCATGACAGTAAACTGATATCACAGAATGTCCTGGTGTTATGATGATAAACTAACACCACAAAGATTTTTCTAAAATGATAATAAACTAGCACTCGTCCAGCATGACATTAAACTGCCACACTCATCTACCAAAGTCTGCTAAGACTATAAACTAGCTTGCCTCTTCATAGTCTACCAAGACTATAAATTAGCACGACACCGTCCGCTACAACGATAAACTGGCAACGTCTAATGGGTTATGACATAAAAATAATCCATCACAGTCTACTAAGACTATAAACTGGCAACATCATCACTAGCCTACGGATATGCTGCTACATTCAACCGCCTATGCTCATCAAAACTTGCTACACAAAACTGATGTTGTTAACCATTTTGCTTGCCTGAAGCTCCACACAGTGGCTCCATTGCACCAACTACATTCAGGTCTGAAGTGTTTAAGCTAACATCACTTGTGGTTTTCTTGTCATCTTAGAGTTGTGTTTGTAGGATGACACTCTGAAGTGTTTGCACACAGATGCCCTTCATCATGATGACAAGGTACCACATTGTTCCTGATGCCTACAATTGGGTCAATCAAACCATTCACAAGTACATTTCTTACTCCTGATGCATCCCCTATCCTCTGTCCCTTAGTTACATACCATTCATCCCCAAAACTCGCGATGCGTTGTTGCTTATTGTAACTCTCTAAGCAGTGGCAACACAAAACGATGCATAGCATATGATGACAAGCACGACTACAATGCTAAAAAAATGTTCTTTTCAAAAAAAAAATAATGTTCTTTCCAAAAAAATGAAAAGAGAAAAAAAAAGAGAGAAAGGAAAATATCAAAAAACAAAGAAACAATCAAAGAGCAAAAAAATCTACAACAAGACCATTGGCTCTTCCCATACAAGCCCCAAGCGGGAAGGTAGTTGTCTTGAAAGGAAACACTCATATCTTAAACAATCATGTTGCATTTCACCATGTGGCTTTGGTAGTTGACAACAGGTTCCCTTAAACATGGCACAAGGATCTCGTTTCTCCAAGGGACACACTTCCTCACTGCATGGCTTTGGTTGTTTACAACAGGTTCCCTTAAACACAGCACAAGGATCTTGTTTCTCCAAAGAATGCACTTCCCATGCCTTGGTTCCAAGTTCGCTAGATACTCGCTATCAATAGGGACCAACATGATTTTTTCACATGAGAACATACCTCTCCCGCATCCCTCTCCCACAATCTAAACGAAATGACCCGACAATCAACCCTTGATCCCTCCCGGTCACAACCTGCATGTACTCCTAAACATGATGCGATGACATCCGACCATGGCCAACGGACAATGCTAGATGCCAAGTTGATCATGGTGTTTTTTACTTATTTGTCGATTCCTCTCGGGTAGATTCCTCTAGGCGTCAACAAAGAGGGGCCAATGAAAACACCACAAAAATTTCAATAACACTTCCAGACAAATTTTGAGCCTTCGAATAGCCTCAAACAGCCCACAATGGAGCAAGAAAGGTCCCCCAAGGGCCCACAGATGACTACAGAAAGTCTCGGCATCAAGAATCAAGGGTTTCAAGCCCAAAGAAGTGCAAGTTTGGTCACACACACTTTGGTCACGCTACCCATCGTATGACCAGCATGACCAAACTTTGGAACCCCAAAATCGTGTTCAAACAAGCCAAATTTGGGCACACAGACCCCCCTTGAGCATCATCAGAGTCCCCTATAGCTCCCAGCATCCAGAACCTTGAAATTTGAGCTCAAAATCACATGTTTTGAGCCACTTTCAGTTGTTCATGTTGAGGTCACGCTACACAGCATGACCATAGCGTGACCAAATAAGAACAGCTTAATTCAGGCACCTCCAAGTAGAATTTCAACATGAATTCAACTCCCGAGAGCTAGGCAAAAATTGTACATGTTCACAGGCTTTAGAAAATCAAGGTTTGAGCTTCAAATGTGTCATTTTAACTTGGTCATGCTGAGGTCACGCTGAGGTCATGCTGCACAGCATGACCACAACATGACCAAACAAAAGATGATCAAAACAACATCAAATTAGGCTCAAATTCAGCATCCAAACCACCTTGGAAAGTAGGCAATAGTTAGACTTCAAGAAACAAGCATCAGACATCCAAATTTGGTTCAAAATATGTCATTTCCACTTAGTCACGCTGAGGTCATGCTGCACAGCGTGACCAAAAAAATAGGGTAAATCAACCATTTTCAAGCATCATCTTCAACATCCGAGAAATCCCCAAGGACAGGCAGCACTTGTACATGTTCAAAGGCTTCAAAAACTCACAATTTGGGTTCCAAACATGGCATTTTCAGTTGGTCACACTGAGGTCACACTAGGCAACGTGACCATAGCATGACCAACCAAAAGTATGCCAAAATAGCCTCCAAATTGGCTCAAAATAGATGTGAAGAACCCTCTTGACCTCAGGCATGCAGATCCACTTCAAAAATAGGTCTCATAAGTAAAAAATGGGCTCAAAATGCATCATAAACATTGGACATGCTAATAGTCACGATGGCACCAGCGTATGTAATGTAAACACTTGGACACGTTGGACGCTGACATGCTAGACACTAGATGCTGATGCCAAGACAAGCTGCAGACATGCCAGAGCTAGATCCATGCATGCTGGAGTCCTTGGTAGAGCAAAAATAGCACAGATTTGTAGATCTAGAGGCCAGACATCCAGATCCACTCTTGTACTTTAACATTCTTTGTACATTTTGCATTTTTCAGCGTATCAAGCTCTTACGCTATGGATTACACACACCAGCGTAAGAGATCTTGGTCACGCTGCATCCTGTACATTGTCAAATTCTATGCATCTAGTCAAAACGTTCACACCTATCCCCTGATCCACATTTCCCACATCCGGTAACCATGGATCTTCCACACAAATGTGAATCCCGTGCTCAAACCTGCATAAATACCTCGATCTCACACTAAACCTAGGTTGGCAATTCTAAACACACAAGACCATAGAACACTGGGCAAATTCTGCCATACAAAACTTCGTCATGCTAAGCAACTTTGAGCATCCAAATCTCACACATCGAACACTTTGGAGCTAGAAACCTGCACTCTTCCAGTGCCTGCAACACCTTTTACATCGAGGCTAAACATCTACCTTGCAATAATTCTACAACTACGTTCTGACTGGTGCACTTCTTTGTAATTTTCAATCAATACAAATAGTTACATTTTTTCCAATCATATTTACAGTTTACATTATTTTCTATTTATGTTGTTTACACCTTGTTTACGCTTGTCCATGTTTATTTTTGCATGTGTTTACATTTTTTTACGATAACCCGGTGCACTGCCATTACGTACGCTAGGGGAAGTCCTTGTTTGATTTGCGTGTAGACCATCCAAGGCACTCTGCCTTCCAGCGCCAATTTACTGTACTGTCTGAAATCGTTGGCTTGAGGCTGGAATGAAATGGATGCTGAGAGATCTACAAAAGGCATAGTAAGATCCCACCTTTACGCAAGGGCAATATGGGAATAAACGAAGGTGGAGTGCCTTGAATGGTCTGCGCATAGATCAAACAAGGACTTTCCCTAGCGTACGGTATTGCGATGTGTTGGGTTACATGTAAATGGATGCAAATAAACAACGTAAATGAATGTATGAAATGTAAGACAAAAACTAAACGTAAACAAAGATGACGGAAATTGTAACAAATGTAAATGACATAAATAGAGAAAACACTAGAATGGAAAAATTGTAACTATTGGCAATTACAACGAAAAATGCACTGGTCAGAACATAGTTGCGGATTGATTTCAAGGTGGACGTTTAGCCCCGATGCGAAGGGTGCACAGACATGGGGAGATTGCAGGTTTCTAGTTGGAGGTGTGTAGCATGACCAAAATTGCATCAAAATTTTAACGTGTCTCAGTCTAGGTTTAGGGTTGTTCATTTTTCTACTCCAAGATTGCCAACTCTCTAGATCTCAATGCCACAAAATTGCCAACCCTCTTTAAATGGAAAAATGAGGTATTTATAGGGTTTTCGGGCATGGGATTCAGATCTGGAGGATGATCTATGGTCGCAAGGTACAAAACATGTGGATCAGGTGATAGGTGTGTGCGTTGACCAGATGCACTATATGATACAATGTACAACATACAGCATGAACAAGTCTTACATTGGTGTGTGGAATCCACAGCGTAAGAGCTTGGCATGCTCAAAGAATAATAAGAAAGAATTTACAAAATAATGCCCTATTACAATGGAGAATTTTTTCTCTGGCCTTCTGAAATTATGGTTTAGCATGTTCTAGCATCTTGGTGTTAGCGTCTAGCGTCCAGCGTGTGAGCATCCAGTGTATGAAACAAAAAACATGACTTTAGAGCCCATTTTTGACTCTAAAGCATGTTCTAGGAGTGGATCTAGATGCCTAAGGTCTAGAGGGTGCTGTATGTCGAATTTGGGCTCATCCGGAGGCTGTTTTGGCTATGTTTTTGTTGGTTACGCTGTGGTCACACTGTGTAGCATGACCACAGTGTGATCCAGCATGACCAAGTGTTCATGATCTATTTTGAATTGATTCTTGAATGTTGATCCCCTTTTTTTGATTCCTAACTACTGTCTATTCTCCAGGGTGGTTTGGGTGTTTATTTTGAGTCTATTTTGCTTCTGTTTCAGGCCTGTTTAGTTGGGTCACGCTGGGTTACACTGCGTAGCATGACCTCAGTGTGACTAACTAAAAATGCATCACTTGAAGCCTAAAGATGAATTTTCAAGAGCCTGTGAGCAAGTAGACTTATTTCCTGTCCCCTAGGGATGTAGTCAATGATGAAAACTTGCCCGAAACCGCTTGATTTTGGCTATTTTGGGTTGGTCATGCTATGGTCACGTTGTGCAGCGTGACCAAAGTGTGACACAAACATGAACAACTAAAAATGTCATGTTTGAGGCCCAAACCTTCATTTTCTGAAACCTGTAGATATGTATAGTTGTTGCCTAGCTCTTGGGGGTTTAAACTCTATCGAAATTTTTCCTGGAGATGCTTGAATTAAGTTTTTCTAACTTGGTCACATTGCAGTCATGCTGTGCAGTGTGACCTCAGTGTGACTAACTAAGAATGACCCAAAACATGTGATTTTGGGGTTTAATCTCAAAGTTTTGAAGGCTTGGAGCTGTAGGGGGCACCAGTTAACCTCATGGAGGGTCCGTGTGCTCAAATTTGGGCTGTTTGGACCTAATTTTAGGGCTCCAGAAGTTGGTCACACTATACACACGTAGGTCATATGCTGGGCAGTGTGACCAAAGTGTGTGTGATCAAACTTGCACATTTTGGGGCTGAAATTGTTGATTCTTGATGTTGAGACTTACTATAATCATCTATGGATCCCAGGGGGAACTTTCTTGCTCCATTTTGTGTCATTTCACGCTGTTTTGGAGGCTCTCAAGTTTGGTCACGCTGTACTCATGTTGGATGGCAGGATGACTTAGCTTGAGTCCTATCTAAAAGTGTTAGGCCAAAATCTTGTGGTGTTTCATTGGTCCCTCTTTGTTGACACCTAGAGGAATTCACCCAAGAGGTATCAACAAAGAAGTAAAAAACACCACAAGCAACTTATCATCCAGCATTGTCCGTTGGGCACCTAGCTGGATGTCATCGCACTGTGTTCAAAAGTACATTGGATCGGAGAATGAAGTTTTGAGATGCACGGGAAGCAGGTTGTAACTGTGGGGTTGAGGTTTGATTAAGGGATTGTTTTGTTTAATGGTGGGAGAGGAATGCTCTTGTAAATAAGTCATGTTGGTCCATGTCAATAGCTAGTATCTAGCGGACTTGGGACCAAGGCATGGGAGGTGCATTCTTTGGAGAAACGGGACTCCTAGAGAGCGTTTACGAGGCCCATTGTAAACAGCCAAAGCCACGTGGTGATGTGCAACGTGGTTTGTTTGAGACATAAGTGTAACTATGTTTTTTCAAGACAATTTCCTTCTCCCCTAGGGCTTGTATGAGAATGGCCAATAGTCTTTTGTTTATGGTGTCAATGAGGTCATGAAGACCGTTTCCATTCATTTTGCTCTTTGACCTTTCTATTTTCTTTTCCTTTCTTTTTTTTCTTTCTTTTGTTTTTTTCTTTGTTTTGTCTTTCTTTTTCTTTTATTTTTGTTTTTTTTTGGTATTTTTGAAAGAGCTTACTATTTGTGCTTTGCGCATGTTTGAGCGCTTGCATTTGTATCATGTACCATGTATTGTGTTTTGCATTGCAACTGCTTACAGGATCATAGTGTGCAACAACGTATCAAGGGCTTTGGGGGAATAGAATGTGTCCAAAGGATGCAATTGAGTAAGGCAAGGAGAACATGTTGGGAAATAAGGGATGCATCGAGAATAGGGAATGTACTCATGAGCGGGTTGATTAACCCAGTTGTGCGTTAGGAACAATGTGGTACCTTGTCACTATGATGAAGTGCATCCATGCGCGAACACCTCAGAGCGTCGTCCTACAAACACAAATCCAAGAGGACAAGAAAACCACAAGTGAGTTAATCTAAAACAATTTAAACATGAATACTTCCAATGGGATGGAGGCACTATGTTAAACTTCAAGTAAACAAAACGAGCAGCATCAGAGTTATCAGAGTCCATGTGGTGAATCATGCAGTAGGTTTTAGATGAAGACCAGTCATTGATTGTGGCAATAGATCCATGGGCCAGTGATGTTGTTGCCATTTTATAGTCTTAGCAGACTGTCATGGATTATTTTTACGTCATAACCCTTTGGACCTTGCCAATTTTACGTCATAGCAAACGGTGTCGTGCTAGTTTATAGTCTTGGCGAACTATGAAGAGGCAAGCTAGTTTATAGTCTTAGCGAACTCTGGCAGATGAGTGTGGCAATTTAATGTGCTAGTTTATTGTTATTTTGGACAAA
This sequence comes from Gnetum montanum, assembly GCA_015680685.1. NCBI lineage: Eukaryota > Viridiplantae > Streptophyta > Gnetopsida > Gnetales > Gnetaceae > Gnetum > Gnetum montanum. The sequence goes on along the minus strand of MNCI01034295.1, from coordinate 83,908 downwards.
GTTCTGTGGTGTCAGTTTATCATCATAACGCCAGGACGTTCTGTGGTATTAGTTTACCATCATGATGTCAGGACAAATTTGTGGTATTAGTTTACCGTCATGATGCCAGGACATTCTATGGTGCTACGTTTTAAGTCATAGGTCCAGGACTGTTCTATGGTATCAGTTTTAGGTCGTGATGCTAGGATCGGAACGTAACTTAAGCTCATCAAAAGTAGAATGGTTTTAGGTACCTATGATTTGTAGGGTTTGCAAACTCATTTCCATCCATGTCGGTAAGTTTGAATGCCCCATTGTTGTATGCCTTTGTGACTAGGTAAGGCCCTTTTCAGTTGGCTGAGAATTTGTCCGGGTGGTCACGGACTGTCTTGAGAACAAGGTCACCTTCTTTGATTGGATGCTTGTGTACATTGTTTCAATGTTGTCATCATTGCTATTTTTGGTACCATTCAATTTAATCCAGCATGCGTGTACGTTTCTCCTCCATCGAGTCAAGGTAAAAATGTGCAATTAATCATTTTGACCTTCATCGAGGAGTCTAGAGAGAGTAATCCGCAACAAGGGTACCTACAATTCCAAAGGTAAAATAGCTTCTGATCCATAAACAAGACTATAGGGTGTTTTACCTGTCGATGTTCGATGCGTCGTTCGATATGCCCATAGCGCGTAAACTAGTTGTTCATGCCATTTTCTTTTGCTCTGATGAAGAATTTTCTTGAGCACCATGATGACAGTTTTATTCATGGACTCTGCTTGACCATTGCTTTGTGGGTAGTATGGTGACGAGAACAAGTGTTTGATTCCTAGGCTCTCATAGAAGTTTTTGGTCTCGGCATTGCTGAACTGTGGCTCGTTATCAGTGATTATGGTCATCAGGATGCCAAAATGGGTTACAATGTTTTCAAGTATGAAATTGCAAACTTTTTTGGATGTGGTCTTCCTAAGAGGGATAGCTTCCACCCATTTCTTAAGGTATTCAGTTGCGGTGATGATGAAACTATGCCCTACCGAAGATGATGGAGTTATCGGTCCAATGATGTCTAATCCCCATTTCTGGAAAGGCCATGTGATTTGTGATGTATGCAACTCACTCGGTGGTACATGTATTCAATTACCATGTTTTTGATAGATGTTGCATGTTTTAACCTTGGAGAAATAATCGTACTCCATGTGTGGCTAATAATAGCCTAAACGTCTAATTTTCGTTGCCATTGCCTTAGGCGCTATGTGCCCTCCGCAAAGTCCTTCATAAACTTGCTCCACAATCATGTGACCATTGATGCTACTAACGCAGACCAACAAAATTCCTTCATAGGATCTTCGACATAATGTGTCTCCTATTAGCGCATATTGTCGAGAACGTTTTCGCACNCTCTTTTATGTCATCATACCATTCTACTGCATGTGTGGTGCTAACGAATGCCATAGGTGTGTCATTGGGAGTGTCAATTATGGGTTTGGCACAATTCGTTATGGAACTAGGCAATGCATGAAACATGTCAGGTGTCATGTTTAAGGCTAGTGTTGCAAGTGCATCTGCGATGGTATTTTCATTTGTGGGAACATGTTGCATTTCTATTTTTGTTAACTATTTCATTAAGTTTTTAGTTAAGTCACAGTACTATTGTAAATGTGAAGCCTTGCATGCGAATACATTCATGACTTGATTGATTACAAGTTGTGAATCACCCCGAACTATGAGTCGTGTGATCCCTGAAGCTAGTGCTACCAAAAGTCCTCTAAGAAGACCTTCGTATTCCACTACGTTGTTGGTACAAGGGAAGTTTAATCAATAGGTAGAGGATCAAATCTCTTCAGAGGGATAAGTTATAATGGCTGCAGCACTTCCTCCTCGGGAGTTTGACGCTCCATTGAAGTATAAGATTTCATCGTAGTTGTCAGGTATAGTGTCTATGGTGTTCATGTTCTCATCAGGGAACTCGGGATTGATTATTGCCTAGTCTTGTATCGGTGAGGTAGTCATTTGATTGACTATTGCTTGACCCTTCATGGAAGATTGAGCTATGTAGCGCAGGTCAAACTCAGCAATCATCGCCTTCCATCTAGCTATCCTTCTTGATTCATAGATATTATTGGTGATAGCCTTGAGCACATTGTCTTTACAAATAATGTTGACTCGGTTATGGAAGAGATAATGTCGCCACTTTTTCAAGGAAAAGATAAGGGCCAGACATGACCTCTCCACATCGTTGTATCTCTTGTCATAGGCCACTAAGGCATGGCTTAGGAAGTAGATAGGGATTTCGGTTCCATCTTCTCGTTTCTGACAAAGCATGGATGCGATAGATGAATCTAATGTTAAAAGGTAAATATAGAAGGGCTTGTTGTTCTGTGGAGGATAAACCGTCGGTAGTTGAGCTAATTCCATTTTGATGTTTTCAAAAGCTTCCTGGCACTGTTGGGTCCATTGAAAATGGACATTTTTATGCAACAAATGTTGCATGGGTCTCAACTTGTCCGTCAATTTTTCAATGAAGCACCTAATAAATTGTAATCTACTTTGTAGACCATGTAGTTCGGTAAGGTTGCTAGGTGATATCAAATTTGTGATTGCTTTAACCTTATCGAGATCTAATCGTATCCCTGTTTCAGATACTATAAATTCGAGCATTTTTCTTGTTTTGACTCCAAAAACACATTTCTTTGGGTTAAGTCTGAGCTCATACTTGAGACAACATTTAAGTACCAAGTCTAAATCGTTGATGTGTTGCTCAGTTGTTTTTGACTTGACCACGATGTCATCTACATAATCATTGAGCGAATTAAGCATATAATCACTAAAGATGTAAGTCATTGCTCGCTGATATGTAGCACCGACATTTTTTAACCGAATGACATCATTGTATATCAGAATGTGCCCCATGGTGTCATGAAGGTTGTCCTGAGTTGATGTTCTAGGTTGATCCTAATCTGGTTGTATCTCAAGAATCCATCCATAAAGGACAACAATGCATGTCCGACAGTTGAATCAACAAGTTGATCGATATCGGGTAGGGGGAAGTCATCTTTTATGGTTGCTATGTTAAGGTCACAAAGGTCAATGCATAGGTGAATGCTCCCATTTTTCTTTGGGACTACAACCATGTTGGATACCCAATCGGCGTAGTCAACGGCTCGAATGAAACCAGCCTGGTAAAGTTTTGTGATTTCATTACGAACTACCAATGCTACCTCGGGTCTAACCTTTCGTGCTTTTTGTTTCATTGGTCTGAGTTTTGGGTCAAGGATGATGTTATGCTGGACTATTCGAGGGTCTAGTCCCAGCATATCAGTATAAGACCAAGCAAATGCTTTCATGTTGTCTTTCAGCACTTGAGCTATGTCACCGACCAGTTGTGGACCTAATAGAGTACTCAGTTTTAAAATTTTGACTTCCTCATTGGACATAGTAATGGGGACTTCGGCAAGGGGATCTTAGGTGATATTATCGGCCTCTAAGTCTAGAGTTTTCTTCATTCCTTTAAAGCAATCAATTTTCTCTTGTGTTGATGCCACAAAATTGTCATAAGCTGATGAGTCTAGATCAATGGACTCTAGGTTAATCTCTCTTTTGATGGCTCCATGTGGTCCATTGATAGACAGTGTAGCAAAGAGATTCTTGCTATCCATGTGTTTATCCCTACCAATTTAAACTGGGAGCACCGTGAGCAAGGTTTTCTTAACGGATGAGTTGCTAAGTATAGATTACCTTTGTTTAATTTATGTTCTAATGAGATTACGTAACGTGGGGGTAGTTTAATGTCATCCCAAGACTGCATGGTAGTTTTAGGCCTTACCAGGCCAGTAGTATTCATTTTTTCATGGGGAACAATAATGTTGTAAGTTTTATGGTTTTATGAATTTTTGGTCTTTTTGTTTTGTGTTATTTTGATGATCAGGCTAAATTAGCCAAAGGACACAAGAATGAGAAATTAAAATAAGCATAAAATAAGGTAGGTACGTTGGACAGTGGGTTTGAAAAAAATTAGAAAAAATAAAAGGGATTTAAAAGGTATAGGATGCACATTATTCTGGTAAGTGTTAGGGTATGAGATGAACGTGACCAGGGAGTGTGGTATCTTTTTTCAATGCAACATGAGCAACGAGAAGTAAAGGTAGCATGAGCAAGAGGGATCGGCAGCATGAGTAACAAGAAGTAAAGGCAGCATGCAACTAGGCAAGGCAGATAGCGTGAGGGATAGGGCAAGGTGGGGCAGCATGCAACAGGGCGAGGTAGACAGTGTGCAACAAGGTGAGGTGGACAACGTACAATAGGGCAAGGTGGGGCAGCGTGCAATAGGGTGAGGTGGATAGCGTGCAACAGGGTGAGGTGGGGCAGTGTGCAACAAGGCAAGGCGAATAGCGTGAGGAACAATGATGAAGGAAAGAGTAGCAACGAACCAACATAAGGGGAAGAAGCAAGCTAGTTTATTGTTCGTGGAGGAGAGCGAACAACTGCTTCAACACCTTCCCCAACCCAAAATCTCATCATGGCCAGGGACTCTATGCAGGTATGTCTCCGTTCCTTGGCATTTGATTGCAGTGCAAGCATAGCGTGAGCCATTAGGGCTACCGTTTTTGATACATCTCGTAGTAAAAATATTTGCTAGATACTGGGGTTTGTATGTGCATTATGGGTGTCAGGTACGTTGTTGGGGTTTTTGAGTTTCGTAATTTTTTTTCTAGTTTTTGCGTGATGCCCTACGTAAGAGGATCATACATAGGACCTACTAAATGTGGTCACCCAGGGTACACCGCGGCGTGAAAAAATCAAGGCATGTCTCAGTGTGAGGGAAGGGGGAATGATTCAGCGTAACTAATGAGGAAATGCCTTAGCGTGAGTTGGATGTAGGGTGAGGATTCCCAGAGTGCAGGACAAAGGCCCAGGCTAGGTGCCGAGGGCCTGAACGTGGATGCCCAAAGAGTAATGATCTTTGTGCCCAGGGAAGCTGCAATATTTGGGAATTTTTTTTAGCATCAGCGTTGCAAGAACTACGATTTCTCATGCGTTTTTTTTTCCTGGGCGTGAGTGTTGTAGGAACTGCGATTTTTTTGTGCATTTGTTTCCTAGGCGTGAGTTACCCGGGGAAGCTACGATTTTAGGCAATTTTTGCCTAGGCATGAGTATCCTAGGGAAAGTTGATTTTCATGTCTGGTTCAAAACTGCAATTTTGTGTCTACGATTTTTTGTGTCTTGGGCAAAACTACGATTGTTTTGTTTGGGGTGAAACTACAATTTTTTTGTTTGGGCATGACGTAAATGCAATGCATGTAATTGTTGTGTTTCATGCATATCAGGATTTAACTACCAAGGAAAGGGATGACTTCAATTAGTTATAGAATATCATCTTGACCTATCATGTTAGCGAGGCTTAGACTTAACCAGTCAAGTGGAATATTGGCCAGTGGAATACTATTTACTATAAGTCATTCAATAATACTGACCAGTGAGCTCAAATGTATTTGAAGTCTTTAAATTACAATAATTCCGTTGCAACCAAAATGACACTAGCGTGCAGTTGGCGACAGTAGTTTGTACCTCTTACATATTTCACATAGGGTTTATAGCCAAGCTAGTGTCATTGTCCAATGGATTTAGATAATGAATGACTTAGTTGTTGCAAGTGTCTCAGTGATATACCACTCGATTTGATATTTTGACCGCACTATCATTTTTTGATCAAGATTACACTTCTCATTCGCGTATCTGAAGTAAATTATTCATTTGGTGTTGCTAGTTACTTGTATCTTTTTTTTTTGGGATAGATAGTAATTGTACATGTTTTGCATTTGTATTTGTGCATTGATTTGTTGTGAAATTGATTTTTAAATGTACCCCAACGAGCGTTAGGTTCATCAAATAAACATTGATATCCTTGTCCCATGGGGTTGGGATTGCACTCTTCCTATGAGAAGTTTGTTGAGTCAACATTAGCAACAGTGAGGAATCAATGAGAATACCCATTGATGGGACATGATATCACATGGGCCACGATATCGCGTCTTCCCCTGCGATATCGGGTACACGATATAGCAGTGCACTGTCAAATCTATAAATAAGAGGTGGCTCTCCCTTGTTTCTCATTCTAGGCCTAGACCATAGCGAAACTCTGGCAGTTTTACCTCTCTAGAGATAAAATAATTTCCATGTGCCCGTAGTAGGAACTCCAAAGTGAATGGATCTTTATTCAAGCAAATATTGTACCTAAACACAAGTTTGTGTACAGCAATAAAGACGAACTTCTTGGATAAACCTTGCAGTGCATGGACTAAGCTAAATAGGCTAAATAGGACTTTATTTATTGTTATTTATTGTTTACTATTTAAATGCTTTATTAGTTGATTAAATCTTTCTCAACTCTTCTCTCCTAGTTAAGTGTATTCAATACGACTACTTCAAGCATGTGCGTTACGCTTGGTGATTCCAGCAATGACTAACGTTTGGTAACCAAGGTTGCATTGGTTCAGGGTGTGAATGGTAAGTGGGAATGGATACTGATGCTAGGTTAGTTAAGGCTTAGTTAATTAGTTAAACTTAGTTAATTAGTCTCTTCACCCTTCACCTTATCAGCATAGAAGATAAAACACAAAAGACATAAAAATCATATACCTTAGACTTACTTAACCATACAACCGTGACAAATACAAGTAAGTTTGGGAAGACAACGAATGATTAACCTTAAGTGTTCTATAAAGTGTGTAGGCACTTAGTCTGCGGAGTTCGACCAGATCGTGTGTGTAACGCTAGTATTCGTATGGTTGAGTGTAGGGGTACCTCGCCACTCATCACCCATAAAACTCTATACGGTAGGTAGGTACAAAAGGTGACAAGTCCTCTTAAAGCCACAGCCTTGTCAAATCCACTTAATTCGTTCCAAGTCTAAAAAGTACAAAGGTCATGCATTCTTTTTAAGTTATTATTAAGAAAGGATCCCATGCTTTCAAAATGAGAAAACACCATGGAGTTTAGTGGAATGAGTGGATGATGTGAGCTTACTTCTTGATATCATGAGAAAACCAATGTCCCATTAATTGATGTCATAATTCAAAGATGAAATCTAGTCATTAAGAAATCAATTTAGTCAATATAGTTCAATGAACCTCCAACAATTAGTAGCTTTATTAAGCACCAAAATCTTAATTGTAATAAAGAAGAAAAATACACGTAAGAAAATTTAAATAAGGAAAAATATAAAAGAAATTACAAAATACTCAAGAAAATGGAAAATGTAGAAAAAATGATGTAAAACAAAAAATTGAAAAGGTAAGGAGCCTATTAGAGAATGTTAGCATGGATAGCCATCTCCCCCATGACTGAGTTGGAAGGGAGAGATTCGAAAAACTGAGCATGCTTGGTCATTGATTGAAGTGTTGTTGCCACTAGTTGTTTTTTTATCTAGGAAAGATTTAACTTATTGTATGTTGACTAATAACCATTTGTCTAGGCTGGTAGGATGGTAAGTCATCATGGCCCCATATGGAAAAGTTTCATGGATGTCCTTTCATAATGTTTGGAATTTTGTCCATTGAGGTACACACATGGGGTTCTGATGGAGCACCTTATCTTCTAGTTGAAATTTGATTTTTTTTATCTTGAGGTCATGGCATTGTTTGTTGTGTGCCTTGTGGATTTCATTCAATGATAGGACCACTAATTGATTTTCATCTAGTGTGTTGAGATAATATCATCAACCTTTCTCTTTAGGCTATACTTAAATCCAAGTCAAGGTTGTAGGTCATTGAAAGTGTACGAAACTTGGTTTGGATAAGAAGAGTTGGGAGTTTTTAGTACACTAATTCATAGGGAGGATATCTAATAAGAAGTTTCCATGTTGAATCATAAGCCCAAAGAGCATCATTGAGTTTACTACTCCAGTCCTTCCTATACCTACTAACTATGTGTGTTGGTATTTTTGTTATATCCCTATTCATGACCTTTGGGGATGGTATGGAGTTGTAAGTTTATGTTCAACCCCTAAGTGTTTCATGAGTTTTGAAAAGTCACACTTGTAAAGTAAGTTCCATTATCAAAAATGACTACTTGTGGCACACTAAACTTGTTTACAAATCATACCACTATAGAGGATAAATAATCGGTGACGATAGCAGTTTTAGCCCACTTGGTGCAATAGTAACTAGCCTTGATTATGTATGCCTTTCCATTTGACATGGGGTTGATGGACCCTATAAAGTTAATTCTCTAAAGATTCAAAGGCTCCAGTGGTTGAATCTACTGTTGAGGCCCTTTCATTCACATGGTCATCCCTCCATCTTGTTGGCACCTATCATAGAAATGGAAGTGATGGGCATCCTTGAAAATTATTAGCCAATAATACCCTACCATGAGGATCTTAATGGTTGCTCTCCTTCTATCATAGTAACCCCCACAAGGACCTTCATGCACATCTTGAAGAACTTGAAGTTGATCTGCATCAAGTATGAACCATTGTACCAAGCCATCTGCGCAACTCTCATAGAGGTTACCTTTGATTTCTATGAAGTGCATGGCTTGATGAAGAAATTATTGTTCTTCTTATTATGCCATTCTTGTGGCATCTTCTGAGTGAGTAGGTGGAAGAGGATGTGATCATATCAAGTTCATTCTTTGGAAGTTTGGACATCAAGAACACCAACAAAGAGGAGTTTATCATGGAATTAATTAGATAGTGGGCTCTTATCCTCTTTGCTATCCCATCTCAACCAAGAAAATTGATCAACAATCACATTCTCAATCCCCTTTCTATCCATCATCGTTAGATGAAACTCTTAAGGAATCACCATCAACTATATCACATAGAGACTCACCATTGGGTTGTTCATTAGAAACCAAATAGCATCATGGTTAATGTGTAAAAAACTTGGTATCCAAGCACATAGTACTTGAATTTCTCTATGGCATACACCATTACCATGAGCTTCTTTTTAGTGGTGGTGTAGTTTAGTTGTTCCCCCACAATGCATAGGCTTACATAGTGGATGCAGTATGGACATTTTTTATTGTACAACTATGTAAGCATGACCCTCAAGGCATAATTTGATGCATTGATCATGATGTGGAATGGTTTGAACTATTCCAATGCTTGTAGAACTAGAGTTTTCATGAGCTTTTACTTTAATTGTTGGAATGGATTCTCACATTCCCTAGTCCAAATAAATGGTGCATCCTTCTTTATGAGCTCGACCAATGATTTGGAAGTCTTTGAAAATTTTTTAATTAAGTGCCTATAATAACTAGTGTGACCAAGGAATGATCTTACATATTTTACTATTTCCAATTGCCTTGCTATCTCTTGGATGACTCATACTTTCTCCTCGTCCACATTTATTCCTTTGCTTAAAATCCTATGCCCTAAGATAATTCCCTATTGAACAATCAGATGGCTCTTCTACCAATTGAGCCTTAAATTTATCTTTACAAACCATTGAGAAACTTACTCAAGATGGTCCAAGACTTGCTCAAAGGTAGCCCCATAGGTAGAAAAGTCATCCATGAAGACTTTTACCTGGCTACCAATCTGTTATTAAAAGATGTCTAGGACCAACCATTGGAACGTGATATGAGCCTTGCATAGGCTAAATGACATCTTCTTGTATGCAAAAGTCCCCTAGGGACTTGTGATTATGGTCTTGGCTTGGTCCTCCAATGCAATCTAGATTTGGTTATAACCACTATAACCATCCAGAAAGCTATAGTTTTATGCCCTGCAATGGTGTCCAACACCTAGTCCACAAATGGAAATGGAAAATGCTTCTTGTCGATTTCCATATTCAACAGTCAAAAGTCTATACAGACTCTCCATTTTCCTCCCTTATTTGGAACAATGATGAGTGGGTTAACCCATTGGCTATCCACAATTGGGTGTATGAACCTTGCTTTAAGGAGTTCCTCAATCTCCTCCTTGAATCTTCTCCTTGATGATCTACTTGATTTTTGGGTTCAAATGTCTTTTCAATTGTCTTTTTGGCTTCATGAAGAAGACTGTCTAGATTCAGTGCTGGCATATCCAAGGATCTTTTCTTGTTAGCTCATGATATGACCAAGCAAAGATTGTTGACCATTTTTCCACAATTTTCAACAATTTCTTTTTCTACTCAAGAGCAAGCATTGTATTGATAATTACTAGCTTGTCATTGTTGAGAAATTCATATTCCATGTTTGTTAGTAGAGCCTTTAACTTGAGGAACTCTTGCTTGAAAGTATTAGGGATCTCCAAATCTTCCCAATCTATTTCACTCTGTGCATTAGAGAGTTGGTGATGGTGTTACTCTAATCTATCTATGCTTTCAACATAGGAGCTAGTAAGGCTCTTAGCTAATTCCATGCACATTGTTGTTTCAACTTCATCATTTGTTATCAACCACTAGGTACCTTCCTATTTAATGGCTAGTACATATAGAAACCTTTGAATTTTTGTAGTTTCTACACGCTAATTACATGCTTGAAGTAATGTGCCTCTTATGGTCATAATCTTTGCATGCAATGACATCCTGTGTCATTGTATGTGATGCTCATTCTCATATCAATGGTGCTCAACCATGTCCTTCCCATGGTGATAGGAAAGTTCCCCTTATAGGTCTCCATAAGGATCACCAAGATATTAGTAGGATAGGACCATCTATAAACAGTGGTTTTGATGTCCTTCACTAATCCTAAAGGAACAATGATGGATTAGTTTGCTAGTTCTAGTCTAATGTTGCTCTTTTTCAAGGGAGATAGGTTTCATGCCTTGTATATCTCATGAGAAATTAAGTTAACTTAAGAACCTAAATCCAAAAGATCCTTTCACAATTCATTACGATGATCTGCAGGTAGATAAGAGAACTCCTAGGATCAAATCTCTTCCTAGAAATATGGTTTTCCTTAATCAAATCTATGACCACATGGGTCATCATGATAGTATGGAGTTGGGAAGCATTTTGGTTTGAAGTCTACTTAAGATGAATTTTAGAGGTTAAAGTGGTAGGGTTAGTATCCATATGTGTTTGAGAGGGCTTCATTAGGTTGTTGGTTCTTAAGAATGATATCTTACAAGGTTTGGATTCAATACCACTTAGCTAAAGAGCTAGTTGTAAATTCACTACCCTTGTGGCATTTCTTTGCTATGGCTGGGTCAGTATTTCACCTTGCATGAATGGAGTAGGTGGCAAAGGTGTTGTTGGTGGTGGTGCAAGAGTGGATGAGTATTGAGGAGTANAAAAAAAAGATCCCCCCCCCCCCCCCCCCCCAAAGAGAAGATGCTCTGTAATACTCTAGAGTGTAGTAGTGGTATAAGAAGGAAACATTACTAGAGAAGTCATGTGGGGATATCGGCTACAAAACATAGTAGCCATAGGAGTCTAATTGATCATAAGGATATTACTACCTTGGTGGTGGCATCCTGCATGACTATGAATGTTGCCATTTCTAGTACTACACCTGAGGTTTAGGTGGTGCTCCACTCAGATAATAGGCTTGTTGGTGGAATTCTTACCTGTAGTTGCATTGTAGATAAGGCAACCTCCTTGGTGCTTGCAATTTTTTCAATCTAGGATTAAAAGCATACATCCCTGATTCTTGCAGGTGTTACAACATTGGACAACATCTCTTATGATCTTTGTACTAGTAAATATCATAACTATCATCATCAATTTCAAAATATATAACCTCCTCTACTGCTACAACTTTATCCTTATTTTTGTAAATCCATGTTTATCATTCTTCTTCTTTCTTTTTCCTAACCACTACCTCCTTGATCTCTATGTTCTTCTACAATCTTCAAGGTGGAATGGAACTTCTTATCCAAGGAATCCCACATCTTGTATACCTTAACCAATATTTCAGTAATATATTTTTGTATTATTAAGTCTTTCTTTTGCACCACTTCATCAAGCAATGCATCCTCCTCATTATCACAAAGATGGACCTCCCTCTTGCAAATGGAGGGATCTTTGTTGATTCCTCTATACTTTTCCATTTTTTTAGTTCACCTTCCTCTTTGAACACCTAATCAATGAGTCTTTGGATCTGATGGATCCTTAGCTTAGAAAGTCTCTATCGGGAATAGACCATAAGAGTTCTTATTATTTCAATTTTGAGCCCGTCTATGATATGGTGCAGCTAATCCTATTAGGAGTTGCACATTTGGCCATTTCATGGAACAGGTTGGTATGATAAAATTGGTTAAGAGTTTTTGGAGAAGTGGCAAAAATTTCAGTTTGAGAGAAAAAGAATAAGTTAACAACAACATTCTTTTTATTTAAGAAAAATATATATAGAAGCACCATTCCTATAGTAAGCTTATAAATCTCTAAGCATTGCATTTTACAGGGTAGCAATATAGATATATAAATATATTATGATACACTGGGCTTTATGGATGAATATCCTGATAATCTCAATGCCATAGCGGGATTATGGAGGAAGTCCAATTTTTATATGCATCATTTATATGATATGAATATGTAGCAAATCAAAGAGCATCTCAAGCAAAATTGGTTTTATTTTTGGAAATCATATCTCCGCAACAACACAAATTCGGCAGTCCGATGCAAGGAAATTAATGTAAAAGATACAAGCACGCAAAGAAGCTTCTCCGGTGGCCATGGCGGCCCTGTTCTGCACTACAATCCATACCAGATTTGCTCTCATTGCTCCCGTTGCTGACACCAGGGCATCTCCATCAAATAAAACTACCCCCTTCTCCAGCATATCACATGCCTGGTCTGTTCGCTTATACTCACTGCTCTGCTCATCCATTCAATCCTTTCTTTTTGACAGCGCATTCCCTTCTTCCCATGAGTAAACTACTCTGCTCCTTGCTTGGAAGGTCATGACTAGCAATGACCACCACTGCTGCTGCATTCGTGAGTTCTTGTGTTGTACGACGAGCTCTTGTTCTGCGTGGAGGTCCATGCCGTGCGACTGAGACGCAACCGCATCGTCAATGTGCTACCAAACCCTACCCGCCTCTGTGCTGTTTCAAATAACTCAACAAATTTAGTGGTTGTGTGCCCAGGGGTTCACCATGGCTAGGAGTGCCTTGAGCCATACGGGTAGAAACAGATGAAGTTCATTGCCGCAACAATGAAGAAAATAGAAATAGCATCGCGGCTAGGAACTCATTTCAAAAATTTTAGGTAGTTAAAAAACATAAATCACAATTGTCATTTGTTCCTGGAACCTGCAATTTGAAATTACCAAAAACAACAGCAGTGCCCGATGCCGACGCATTTGTCTTCGCCATTGCCAATCCACCAAGTGCGGTAACAGAGACACAAAGACACAGCAAGACAGGTGCATAACTGAATTAGCAGAACCAAGAGATGTTTTAGCCGATACCGATAAATCAGAGTTGTAGTTTATTCAAAAGAAACCATCATCACCGAAGACAAATACAAAACCCAAATGTACAGAATCAAAGTCACAAAATAACATTTCAATTTCATATGGTCTAGTGCCAAAATAATAATTTCAGCAATTTCTCACATGCAATAATGGTATGGAGTGCTTGTTAAAGACCTAGCCTTAATTTAATTATCCCAAGTGAATTACTAAGGCTTTATACACAGTGGGTAATTAAAATCATAGAATAACAATTGAATGAAGCTCCTATAGTATGAAGACCTTGGCTTTAATTTTTAATTGATATTTATGAAAGAAATATTTGTAAAATATGTAAAGACACATGCCAATATTAGCATGATTTTCTCCTAACTTCCCAACTTCCTAGCTTGTTGGGCAGTAAGATTTCCTAGCTTGTTGGACAAGTAAGACCTCCTAACTTGTTGGGCAAGTAAATAACTTCCTTACTTGGGAGAGACGTTAGCTAAGATATTTTAGAATCTAACTACCTTTTGAAACCTATAAAAAGGCTTCAGGGGTTAGAAGAAAATGAGACACTGGGGGGACTACTAGCTCTCACTTGGAGACACACTTTGGGTCTTGGGAAGAGCATTGTAAAGAAGAAATTTTGAAAGATTGCTTGTAAGATGATTTGGTAAAGAAAAGATTTCAGCCTCTTTGTCATAGTCCTGTGAGTTATGCTTATTATTTTTTTTTATTTTGTTTAAATTATTTAGCTAGTGGTTTAGATAGTATCATGCTTGGCAAGTAATTTTGGGATTTTTAGATTGGTCTTTTTGTTCTTGTTGCATAATAGAAGATTTCTATTAAAATTTTTCCATATAAGCGCTTGTGTTCGAAAGCCTTAAGAGCATTTTAGTAGTAAATTTTATTATTGTGCAATGTATAAGAACTGCTATTGAGATTGTTGTAAGAGAGCCTCTACATATAGTCAAGCCATTGAACGATTCAATAGTCAAGAGGGTTAAGAAGATCTTTGGTATTTTGATAGGACCAGAATAGCTTCTTTTATCTTTAAAGTGAATCTCCATGGTATTTCAATCAGAAATTGTCAAGTCTCTTAAAGGTTCTGTTGAATGCAATTGTTGACATCTGTTATCTAGCCCAAATAGAGTCTTGTACGTGATAGTTTATGCAGCATCTTTTGGGTAGCATAGTAGGATTGTCTTGAAGAAATTGCTTATTTGAGCCTTGGAAGTTTGAACAATTCGTGGTTATTGAATTTGGGATAGCTTTATTGTGAAGTGTTTACTCATATCATTTTACCTTGTTTAAACATTTGAGGTCTTAACACAAATCTTCTTTCTTTTCTGTCTATTTCCATTGAATCTTGCTCTATTTCTAGTTTTCTTGTGGAACTATCTCTTTCTCTGGGGAAAACTAGAAGTAGATTCGCAAAGTTGTGCTCAAATTTTTTTGTAAAACTTTATTTGTTACAAATAGGTATTATAAGGACTGCATAGACTAGGCAATTGAACAAAATAGGAACTCTCATCAACTCATAGTACTTGGCAAAGTTGGTTGAATCTCTTTAAGATAAGTCATTTATAGTTTACACACAACGCAATTGTTTCATTTTTCACAACCACACACCGCAACAGCAAACACACATACTCACATTAACTACTGAGTCTATTTGGAGGTATCTGGGCCTTGGTGTTGCCAAAGACCAGCAAGCACCTAAATCCTGTTCAAGGACACTCATTGGCAGTCGCATCCCAAATGGTCGCCAACAGGAGTATTTGTGGCCTAGACATTAGTGCAAAAAAAAAAAAAAATACTTGCTCATAGATGCATCCAAGGACTCATGACTACATTATTTCCAACCTTACATTTGACTCTGCAAATTGGACACTCTAAAGTACGTTTGATACTTGTTGTTGAACAACTCCAACATCACACTTCATCAATGGATAAATTGTAGTTCTAAGGATCAGTATTAATTTTAGCTTCTTTTATGAGTGTTCTAGAAAATAGTTTTAGCTTTTGTCATTCATTCTCAATATTTTGCAAGGCACAAGCATCATGAAAGGCTTGTATGTGATTTTGCATATCTAAGTTATACCACCCCTCAAATTTGAGGATATTGTTCATATCCAACCTTTTGATGTGGCTAGGCTTCAAGTGCTTGGTCAGGATTCTAACTGCCTCTGAAATATTCAACATATTCCTAGTAGCTAGTAGAGGCTCATCATAGTCATAATAATCCTAGTGATCCTTGTCATGGCTTTGATGCTTATGATGAGTTTTGCTTGCCTTCTTTCTCTATGATGCTCCTCCCCATGTTGTTGTTCTTGCCCATGCTCTATATTATCTTGACAAGATCTACAATCATCCCTATCTTGTCATTCATCTCCATCATGATCCCTGTTGTTCTTTCTATTGTCCCAACCTCTACTTCTGCTATTAGAGTTAGAGAAGGAAGACAATAAGGATGATAAAGAGGATGAAGAAGAAGGAGAATCAGCACCAAAATGGTGCCTGTGGGATTCTCTTCTTTGATTACTATCCCATTTCTTGTGTTTAGTTTTTTCTTAGTATTTTTCATTATTCTTGCTTTTGGATAATTGGTTGTGGCTACCATCTTTTGAGGCCCCCTAGTCTTGAGAACCATTCTTCCTATCACCAAGGTTGTCCATAGTTGATTGCAATTGTTGGTTAAGGATCTTCCCATCAAAGAAAAGAGGAGAGTTTGTGTATTGGGAGGTACCCAAAAAACATCCTCACTTTCCTTGTATTTTTGAAAGAATAATTAGGTAGGGAACCTCTTACCTTTTGAAGCCTCATAGTGTACTTCCATTTGTGAATCCTTTCTTTGTTGGGCATCAATAAGATGATAATGCCTGTAGAGGTGGTCCTGGACTTCATATTCTGCATTAAGCCGAATGATGCCATACCAAATCAGATTGGTCATCAACATTGCAGGAGCTTATTGGTGGAGAGGCAACACAATGTTGCCCTCCATATCCCTCCATCGTAGTTTCTTGTCTTGATGTAGGATGAAGGTGAAGTCTGACGTGTAAGGATCAGGATGGGTGTAGACAACATGGTATTTTTGGAACATTTGTGTCTTTGAAACCTCTTGTCTTTGATTGGTTCTACTAGTAAGTTGTGGAAATTCGTCCCTACAAGAAGAAACCATATTAGTCTTTGTTTAAAATTAATAGTGTGCTTAGTCTTTTATTCTTTAACGATTTGTTGTTTAATGATCTTTACAACATCTTTGTAAGATTCACTATCTTTTCAACTTAGTGCACTTAGCTATACTATATCCCTAACAACAGTGCCAATGATGAGTAGCAAGTAGTCCCTCTGCCCAACCATATGAATCACAAGCATGCACTAGCGATATGGTTGAATTCCATGGACTTGGCACATAACTGTGCCTATAGGAAAAGATTGTGACTTAGGGAAATATGTTGATTGTCTTCTTAGCTCTCACTTGTGTAAGCTCATTTGTATGGTTAAGTGTGAGCCAAGGCATAGGATATTAATTTATATTTTATATTTTTATTTATTTAATTTAAGTGTTGAAGTAAAGATAATTGATTAGAAAGTTAACTACTTAACTATTTAATGATTCTCACACCAACTAGCCTAACATAAGCATCTGTGTCCATTTTTCATACACACCTATGGGTTACTAAGTGTCTGTTGTTAGGTGTACCAAATAGCCACTAGTGGGATTACCAAGCGTTAAACNGTCCTAATACAGGCACTCAGAAAGTATTCTAACTCTAGTGGAAGAAAACTGCAAGAACTTGGCTATACTAACGACATAATGTACCATAAATGTGATGGGTATGCACCTTTATATAGGCATGACATGACACTATGTCAATGTATCTTCTCATGTGTTGACAAGGATGCGTCAACGCATGATCGTCGACATAGCCAGTCAATGACTCATCACTTTGCTCTCAAATTTTTCTCTACTTAAATTTGCAAATTGATTTATGAACTATGTCCTTCCCCTTGATTTTGTTGCCAATGCTACATCTGTTCCAAATTGAAGCTTTTCTAGTTTCTTCATTCAACAATGAGGCAACAACTTCAAAAAGTTTAAATTTATTGCCCATAATATAGGTAATAGTTGTAACAATAGTGATGAATCATATTTTGACATGCTTCAATATTAGATATCCAAGGGCCCTAAGATGCGATGTTGAATATTCAATATTGTAGGGTATATGTTGGCCTATAAATAGAGCACATGGGCTCACAATTTTCATATAGTTTTTTGTAAGTTTTTGCATAGACTAACAAAGTTCTTGCAGTTTA
The DNA here is from genome assembly GCA_015680685.1 of Gnetum montanum. Taxonomy (NCBI): domain Eukaryota; kingdom Viridiplantae; phylum Streptophyta; class Gnetopsida; order Gnetales; family Gnetaceae; genus Gnetum; species Gnetum montanum. The sequence continues at coordinate 66,285 of MNCI01034295.1, read as the reverse complement.
GTCATTCTAGAGTTAGAATATTTTTGAGTGCCAGTAGTAGGAATCTGAGTCTGTACAAGCCTTTATGCAAGTATTGATGTACCTAAGCACAACAATGTGACGAGAATCAAGACAAGCCCTTTTGATAATCCTTGTAGCACTGAGAATAGATTAATGTTTCTTTTAATGCATTTATTCTTCATGACTTTACTTTAATGCACGTTAATTAAGCAGTTAATTTCCAATTGTTAATGAACACAAGCACGACTACTTCGAGCATACGTGTAGCACTTGGCAACCCAAAAATGCTTAACATTTGATAACCCATTAGTGCTACATACATTCAGGATGTGTCAGGGGAGTGGGAACAAGTACTTGTGTTAGGCTAGCTAGGTAGTAGATAAATTAAATATCAAATTACTTTACCCTTTATTTTTGCCCTAGGCGATTAAATTTATAAAACATAAAATGATAAAAATCATATACCTTAGTTGCACTTAACCATAAACTTGTACCTCACAAGTGGAATTGAAAAGACAATGATCGTCCCAATTAGATTTCACTTTCTAGAACTAGTGTACTTCAGAACTTAAGGTCTGCAAAGTTCAACGAGATCAAATGTGAATGCTTGTGATTTGTATAGTTGGCCATAGGGATACCTTGTTGCTTATCAAATAGTATCCCAACTTGGTGTTAAAGAGCACAATAGTAATAAACATAGTACATCTTCATCTAAATTAATTTTCAAAGATCATGATAATGTAGTGATGGAATTAAATTCACTTAAATGCTTTCTCACCGTTATACCTTCCTTCATCAGAGATTGCCATAATTTTGCATATGTTTTGCATTTAGTAATATCAAATAAAATTGATGTAGAATTGCAATGGCGTATTGTGGCCAAATACTATTGTTCAAGAACATCCCATTCCCAATTTTTCATATCAATCTTCCCTCCAATCAGAAAATCCATTTCTTTCACAACTAAGTAATCTTCATCATAATTTTTCATATGTGCCAACTGTTTTCATTCAACTTTTTAAACTTTATTGCCTTTTGTATCATGTTGTCCATGGCTCCAATACTAGTTGTTACTAAACAATAGCAAATAAAATTCATGGAACAGTAAAATACCCAGCAAAATTTACCTCAAAAACCCTTCAATGCCAAAGATGAAAAACCACGGGAAATAGTGCATAGCTGGTTTTAGAAAATTATAGCAAGAAACAAGGCAGAACAATACTTTTTCCAAGTACATTCAATCACTTACAATTTTTTAAAACACATAATCGATCTTACATAGAATTCAATGTTTTCAAACACACAATAATAGATCTTACATAGAATTTCTTTAACTTACGAATACAAACTTTCCATTACAAGAAGTTAGATCTTGAAGAACAGCAAGTGCAGCAAGCTGATTTGGGTTCAATTATCCAACAGCGTCATGATGATGTTGGGCGTTATCGATGCCCTCTCTTATTTTACATAATCTGATAATGCACCGTCCCTTTTACAAGGTGGCGCCAGCGGAGGAAACGGTGGAGTAAATCTGGGCGCAGGAGGTATTGAAGTGGCGCAGGTTGTTGGTGAAGAGAAACCGAAACTCCACCAAATCGAAGACGACCAAGTTATCAAGCAGCTGCTGTGCACCCAGCACCAGCGTTTCCTGGGCGAACTTGTCAGCTTCCACGAACGCCAAGCACATGACGCCGTCCGACACCTTCACCATAGAATTGGCAGCGCCAATGTGCCAAACCACGAACTCGTTATCCAAAACCAGATCGATGACGGGCACATCCGGGGCGGCCTCGAAGCACACGTCCAGCGGACCCGCAGGCGGCGCTCGGCGGAGACCCATGTGCGCTGCTTCCCGGGCAAAAGCCTCCGTCACGGCGGCGTACAGCGGCGGCACCATGCGACCGTAGGGCGCCATGGCGCTGAACACGGTGCCGCCGGAGCCTGCCATGTTAACCGTCAGAGCCGGGGCGGGGCCGGGGCTGAGGTCGACGGCCCGGCCGTTCACGGCGATGGCGGAGGCCCTGACAAAGTACTGGCGGGGGTACATGGGCGTGGCCAGGAACGAGAAGTTGCCGCGGGCGCCCGGCACCCCCGGCGGTCCGCCGAAGAATGCGAGGCCGGTGCGGCCGCCGGAGCCGAGGCAGAGCCCGAATTTGCGGTCGACCTCGAGCGCGACGGCCGCCTGCAGCGGCATCGCCAGCGGCGACCAGTTGAGGCCGGCGACGCCGGTGGCGCCGGCCGGCAGACCCTGCAGCGCAGACGTGGGAGCGCAGGCCAGCGCAAACTGCGGGAGCTCCGCGTTCCGGAATGCGAGCGTGTCCAGGGCCAGCGCGGCGTCCCAGCTCTGGGCGCCGCTCATGGGGTCAGAGATGGTTTGCCTGCACGTATCGTTTTTGCAGGCCGCGGTGGCGGGCACGTAGCGGCAGGTACCGCACCCGAAAAGCTTGGATCCCGACGCTGTGCAAAATGGCGTGTGGCACCTCGCCGTTGTGAAAGAGGGCGACGCCGGGAAACTGCGACAGTCGGTCCAGAGAAGGTCCGCCGACAGATCCAATGCCAGTTTTTGGGTACGCCCCTGCAGATTCAGCTGCATCAGGTGGTGCTGCTGCCCCGTTGCTGTGTCCGCGGTCACCGGCGCGTACGCCAGGTGCAGCGCGTGTACGCTGAATCCGCTGGCGCACATCCAGAGGAGTAGGACAGGCATCGCAGCCGCTGCTGACCGCATGGTTGTCTTCCGCAATTGAAAACTGTTAGAACAAGGAATGTTGGAAAATTTTTGGTCGTTTGAGGTTCACTGGTGCTGCTGCAGCAGCAGCTGCTGCTCCACTAGGTTTATATTGGAAGGTTGAGTGGTTTTTATCCTTTTTAAACTGATAAGACGTGGGTTTAATTTAGAGACGATGGTGGGAAAAGAACTTATGAAATGACTTTAAGGAAGGATCTAGTTTGCAAGTCACCACGATCAGGAAAAGAAAAACTTTTTGCTCATCCATTTCCAAATCATATTTTAAGGTTCAAAGATCAAGTTGGATATTAATTAGCTGATTCATCTTTTACAGCTTTGGGATAGACCTAAGTCCAAGCAACCTTCTTGATCGGGAATGGCTGCACAGGAGCTTCTCCTCGTTATAATTTTGGTTGTTATATGCTCCATCCAGCCTTCCTTCACTTTTCTTCTACTGCCGTTTACAATTGATCCTTGGTGAAAGATAGATGTCTAAATTGTGTTCTTCCTCTTTGTGATGGGTTGTTTGCAAGGTCCTTTTCTGCAAAACATCCCTACCTTTTTTTTCTTTTTCTTGTATATCTACTCTATATGAATTGATGTTGAATTCCTTTTCTATTAATAACACTCCCTTTTTGAGGTCCGACACCCTCATTCATTAGGTTTGAACCTAAACACTGCCATAAATGATCCTAAGAAATTATTTTCTCCAATCGTAAGACTTTGATAGACTTAGGTACATCGACCATTTAAATGAGAAGCTTTCGGTAACCACTGACATGGTACCCCGCGTTAACGGGAGCACAAAAGCCCATGTGATTTAGACTGCACTATTATTATTATTATTATTCTTTAAGCTTATAAAGCTGCGTGGTCAGCATCCAATCCATCTATCCGTTCGTATCCAGCAAATCAAATCGTATACAATCTCTTGTGACGTGTCTTTGCAGTTACTCGAGTCATGGTGGAAGCACCTATATCATGTAAATATTATTTAAAGCCTTAAATTATCCTAATAAAATAGGTCAATCGCTGCTAACGAAGAGAAAAATCCTGAATTCAAGTTCCGTTGGATAATTTTTCCAATATCAAAATTTTCATTTTCTTTGAGATTTATTGGTTTTGCCTTTTCTTTTACAATTTTTTCAACCACTCATGTTAATTTTGTTTTAAGTCCCCATGCTCGAAACCATAAATTTTTTCTACTTCACCTGGCCATCGGATTTAATTCTATTTGAAGTTTCCATGCTTAAACCATTTTCAACCACTCATTTTAATTTTGTCTTAAGTTTCCATGCATCAAGCCATATAGTTTTTACCCATCTGATTTAATTCTATTTTAAGTTTCCATGCTTGAAAGCATAAATTTTTTGTACACCTGCAGATCAATTTTAAGTTAGCTTGCCGCAATTGACAAGTGTGCAGCATGGTTAGGCTGCACTTTTCCTGCATCTAAAATGCCACGTTACGGATGTGATGCACGTTACCAATATTGTGTAATTCTGTTCGATTGTGTTGCTGTCGTTGGATATAAATAACATTTTTGCTTTTGCCCATGTCAACTTGCTTAAATTGAATACCAATCTCGTTTCTTCCCAAATCAATTTTGTTTTTCCGTAACATTAATTCTGCTATTTTATTACAGTCATAGAGAAATCGATAAATAATAGGAGGGCGAACAACAGCATTCAAAGTTGGGTGGCGGCCAGATGTATTTTAATTAATGGAACTTGACTTTTAATCGAATTTGATTTTTCATTTAACGAAATTTAAAGCTACGAAAATGAAACCAATACGGAGACAAGCTAAATTGATATGTAGTTTGTCCAAATCTATTGATCAGAGGAATATAAATGGCAAATTCTTTTAAATTTGGAGCTTAAGCGTTGCACATTTCCGTAAATGTTAGCCGTTACGTCAAGACTTTTCCACGCAAAGTGACGTGGTTAAGTAAATCGGCGCACTAATTACCGTTAATATAAGATTTCAATGTTGTGCCGTCCACTCAACTTTGGGCACATTTGATCGGTGACATCTAACTTCTGGCGTAACGGTTCGGGTCCCAGGCCGGCAGGCTTGGAATTTGGGTTTACATTTGCCTGCCAAGCATTTTTTGATTGACGATTTTGTAAGAAAAGTTTAAGTATTTTTACAATTTTATACCGTAAACTAGCTTATATTTCAAGGCTTTTTAGTACCGTTACGCATCATTTGTGTTTCCGTTAATACTATAAACATCGTAGTAAAAATAATAAATATCAATAATTTTATGCAGGTCCACTTATATACCCTATTTAGTAATAGTGTACAACTGACAGGTTTCAAAGATTTTTGAACGTTTTAAAAGATAAAGAAAGCTGCAGAAACAAACATAAAATACATACAGGTAAAATCTCTAAAACCTGCAAAAACCTGCAAACAAACAGGAAAATTATCTTGTGTGTTTTCTTTTTCTTATGTTTCCTTTGTTTTTTTTTTGTTTTGGGAAACAGGTAAACATAAAAGTGAGTAACTATTTAACTGAATGTAACTTGTACTCTCTTCTACATATAATCTAAGCATTATTAAAATTAAGCACTAGATATAATTGGCACTCTCTTTTAATTGTAATCTAGGCATTACTAAAGTTACGCATCGGAAAATCAAGAAAGATTGTGCTATCAATACAAGCAGAGTGTGAGCTTGTAATGTGCAATAGCAAAGAGTGAGGAAAGCCTTCTACTCATAAGATCACCCTAAATAAAATTCTTTTGCCTTGCCTCATGGATGTTTTCCATGAATTGAAATAAATATAAAAAAATTGTAGAATAAGGATGTAAAAAAATTGTAGAATAAGGATGTTTCTCTTTGACTTTCTAGTAGCAAATGTAACACGATTTATACAAGTGAAAGGAGGTTGGCCATGAATATCCACTAGCTCACTTACCAATAAGGCTCATCAATGAGCTCTTTCCCATCTTCTAACTTCTAAGCATTTAAATTTATTTAACCAACAAAGAGAATCTTTTATACATGCATGAAAACTCAACAAAGAAGTAAAGACTCCACTAATCCACTACTTTGTGGACATGCACATGGATGTGCATATTATTTTCTAATGTTTATTTTTAACAAAAAACACCAAACAATGTAGACCACATGGACCAACATGATACACAATCTTTCAATATAGACATGAACCAACCAACATATGAGATTTTTCACAATGTAGCCTACACAATTTCTAATAATCCCTCTTTTAGGATGCAATGTGTAGAGTGGTCTTCTTCTTTAATCATGACAATGGTCTTTAACAAGCAGCTAACTATGAAACTTTGAAGAGACTTGATGAATACATCAAAAATTTGATCTTGAATGGAGTTGTGTTTAGGCAAGATGTTGCCCTCCATCATTTCAACCTTGATGAAGTAATACCTGATATCTATATGCATGGATCTTTTATGCATAACATGATCCTTAAAGAGTTGAATTACTCTTATGATGTCTATGAAAATCTCAATGGATAAAGTGACATGGAAGCCGCATTGAGTCATTACATTCTTCAACCAAAGAAAGTGTGGAATGCAATCAACCATAGCCATGAATTTTACTTCCCAAGAAAAGTGTAACTGATGGTTACTTTTTACTTTTCCAATAGATAGAATTGTTCCTATTAAAGATTATATTATGACTTTTAGATTTCCTTTTTTCTTCATCAGTTGCCCAATCAGCATTACTATAGGCATGAAAGTTTCCATTACCCTTCACAAATTTGATGGAGTAGTCAAGGATGATGTTGACATACCTAAACAGAAGTCTTAAGGCATTCATGTGGACTTGCCTTGGTTCTTGCATGAATCCAAATTAGTAGGAGGGTGAAAACTCTAGATTAGGCCTTGAGTAATAGATGAATCTCAAGGACCCAATCATGCCTCTATAAAGAGATGCCTCAACAAGTAAACTATCTTCTTTTCTTTTGAGTTTACAATAAGGAGAAAGAGAAGTGGATGTCTTTCTTTCATCCTTGTTGCCATATTTTTCAACTTTGGCTTCAACAAATTTACATTGATACATCTTGATGCATCCTTCTTCTTGATCTACTTCTATGTCTAAGAAATATTTTACGACTCTAAGTTCCTTCATCTTAAATTGATTTTTCATGTCATTCCTAAAGTCTAAAATCAAATTTTTAAAACTTGATAAGAAGACTAAATCATCAACATAAAGGAAAATCATGATTACATCAACATGTACATGCTTGAAATATAAATTAAGCTCAAACGTATTAAGCTTGTAGCCATTGTTGACAAAGAAATGATTGATTCGATAAAACCAAGCTCTTAGCGCTTACTTGAGATCATAAAGGGATTTGTGTAATATGCAAACCCTATGTTCATGTCCTTGAACTTTAAATCCTTTAGGTTGGAAAATGTAGAGCTTCTCTTTAGGTGTGCTATTTTAAGAAGGTTGAATTAACAACCATGTAAAAAAATTTCATATTTAAGTGGGCAATAGCTAAAATCATCATCTTAATGGTTTCAAACCTAGCAACCTAAGTAAAAGGTAACACAAAAGGCAACCCATGTTTTTATGACTACTAAACAACTTGAAATATCTATGTTTTTAGTTAATGAGATGGGAAGACAACAAAGTCAAAATATGTGGGCTTGAATATTGGAGTTTTAACACTAAAATGTCACATTTTATCTTTTGAAATTATTAGTTATTCTTGCTTTTTAAAAGAATGTTATGTGATTATCTACTTTATAAATATAAAAGAATTGCATTGTACTATATGCATTCAAATGTTTACATACAATGGAGTATTTGTAGCTAAATAATAATAATTAAATAAAAGAGTTTCTAGAAAAGATAGGATGGACAAGGATACTTTCTTAGTAACTTTTATGTAGCTCTTCAAAGACATGTGATGGGACACGATATCGCATGGGCCGCGATATTGCATCCCACGCGATATCGCGGTGCACCACAAAGTCTATAAATAAGAGGTGGCTCTCCCTTGTTTTCCATCCTAGGCTTAGACCATAGTGAAACTCTAGCAGTTTGATCCCTCCAGAGATAGGATATTTTCCATGTGCCCATAGTAGGAACTCCAAAGTGAACGGATCCTTATTCGAGCAGATATTGTACCTGAACACAAGTTTGTGTACGGCAATAAAGACAAACTTCTTGGATAAACCTTGCAGTGCATGGAATAGGCTAATTAGGACTTTATTTACTGTTATTTGTTGCTTTCCATTTAAATGCATTATTAGAAATTAAATCTCTCTCAATCCTTCTCTCCTAGTTAAGTGCCTCAGTACGACTGCATCGAGCACGTGCGTTACGTGTGGTGATCCCAGCAACGACTAGCATTTGGTAACCATGGTTGCATTGGTTCAGGGTGTGAACGGTAAGTGGGAACGGATGCAAACGCTAGGTTAATTTAGACTTAGTTAGTTAGTTAAAATAGTAATTAGTCTCTTCAACCCTTCACCTCAATAGCATAGGAGATAAACCGAAAAAGACATAAAATCATATCCCTCGGACTTACTTAACCATACACCATGACAAATACAAGTAAGTCTGGGAAGAAAATAAATAATTAACCTTAAGTGTTCCATAAGGCATGTAGGCACTTAGTCTACGGAGTTCGACTAGATCGCGTGTGTTACGCTCATATTCGTATGGTTGAGTGTAGGGGTACCTCACCACTCATCATTGGCGTCGTTGTCGGGGACTAAGTGTTTGTGCGCTAAGTAGAACATAGGAAATCACTCACATCGTTGGGAGCTTAAACGAATCTTAGGGTTAATCATACAAAAAATTTATATAACGGTTAAATAGCACACCGATAAGACACCATGTCTTCTTCTTCTTCTCATAAGAGCAATACACCACCTAGGGATAATACAAAGAACAGTTGACAATCAAAAACACATAACCTAAAGCCGCTAGTTCCTCAACAATATAGGGTGGAATATAAACATCCCGATGAGTATATACCTAATTTTACTTTTATTTTCTATCAAGATGAATAGATGTTCTGGAGAAACTTGCAAGGTAACATAGTGTTACCTCTGGATCGTGCAGTCCCCAACATGCTCCTCTGTGCTCTGGCACAGATTGGCATGACTCAGCTCTATGCTAAATACGTTATAGGTCATTTTAACATAAGGGATTACCATCCCATAGCTTTACAACGTATGAGGGAATCAAGGCAGGAGAGCCAACATACACTGTTGAAGGGCAAAGAGGTCCCGCACATCCTAAGTGAAATTGGCGATGGTGAACCACTTATAACTAGTTCTCTATCAAAAGATGTTCCCCCTCCTAATGATAGTGAGGAGGTGGGGTATCAGAACCTACGCTCCACGATACACAACCCTAGTTCTGATCCCCGTGAACACCAACTGTTCACTGAGGGAACAACAACACATGACAAGGATAGGCATGCTAATCGTCATCACGATTGGGGCCGAAGCCATAGAAGAGAAGGTAAGAAACATCGTCATGGCGATGGTTCTCCTTCTACTTTTCCTTCTCCACATCATTCACCCTCTCCTTCCACATCAGGACGCAGCCATCGAGAGCATAATAGTGACGATAGAGGTAGGCAAAATGAGAGACCTCAACGAGAAAGTCGAGAGAGAGGACAAGGGCATGAACGAAGGAAAAGTAGGGAACAACGTAGACATCATAGACGTCATGAAAGAGATGATCATGACGAACCCCTACTTGCCACCCGGAGCATGTTAAATATAATGGAGGCAGTGAGAATACCAACAAGGCATTTAAAAGATAGTTGGATTAAGCACTTAGACATGAATAACATCCCACGCTTTGAAGGGGGATATAACACTAATCCGAAAAATCATTTACAGGCATTCCACGATGCCTGTGCCTTGCAAGACATTGAAAATGAGTGGTAGAAACTAAAGTTGTTTTCTAGAACACTCATTAAGGAAGCAGAGAGTTGGTACCGGTCCTTAGAACTGAAAACCATTAGGAGGTGGAGTACGATGTTAGAACTCTTCAACGATAAATATTAGATGTACTCCAGAGTGTCTAATTTGCGTAAGCAAATCCAAGGATGAAAGCAAGGTATTCATGAACCCTTGGATGCTGCCATGGGCCGCTACTATGCATTGCTACATCGTTGCCCAGGCCATGGTTACACACAACGAGATCAAATCCACCACATCGTAGATCGTCTAAGGTATGAAACTAGAAGAACCCTTGGGACTTATGCCCAAGGGACTATTAGAACTTAGATCCCATGAAATTCATCAATTGTTGGAACAAGTAGCCAAAGAAGAAGGGGAGCTATGAAAAAGGGAAAGTGCGGAAGAATACAACCATGATCCCTCTCTTCGAAAGAAGGGAGTGAGATTTTGTGATGAAGAGGATGATTCAACAATCGAAGAGTTGGTGAACAGAAAAACCTTGCTGCTTCAGAAACTAACAATGGAAGTATCGGCTAAGGTAGATGAAGTATGGAGCTCCTAGACAGTAAAATTGAAACTGTCCTAAAGATTGTAGAGGAGTCTAAGGAGGAACGATGTAGTGACAAGGACAAGAAAACGTGGAGAGATTCAAACCCTGCACATGACAAGGGTAAGGGGAAAATAACTATCTCCGATGAGGTTTTGGATTCAAACACAGATAATGACGGTGGATGTGAGATCTACCAATATGACCATCCCAAGGTATGTTGTCCAATCATCTCACATCTACAAGAGTCTGGGGTGTATGCACTTAACCCGAGACTCAACAGATAGCAGACACCCTGAAGGTTACCTTATCCCCAAGGTAACCCAAGACAGTTCCACCAACCGTTGACGTACTATCCAAGTGTAACTCCACCACAACCCATCAGACAACATTAGCAGTGGCAATACCCACAATCATGGGGGATGCCACCACTGAGACAATAATACCNTCGTTGTTGTTGACTTCAATCACCAAGAAATCAGCTGGGTAGGACCAACCACACACAGTGGTAACGATGTCCTCCACCAATCCCAAGGGAATGGTGATGGACTAGTCAGCCAGCTCTAGTTGAATGTTGCTCTTCTTAAGTTAGGGCAGGTTTCAGGCTTGATACATCTCTTGTGAAATTAAGTTGACTCCAGAACCTGATTCAAGAAGAGCCTTATGTGGTTCGTTCTCGAAGACTTGGAGGTAGATTAAGGGAATCCCAGGGTTAGATAATTTCCTGGGAAGGTGGCCTACCTTGATCCAGTTGGTTACGGTATGTGTTAACATAACCGTATGCGTTAAGCTCTGATTTTGGACTGAAGGAAGCCTCGAAGCCTTGTGTGTCGAAGGAGTGATCATAGACTCAACTGCTTGTTGTTGTGAGAGCTTGTCTAGGCTTTTGGTTCTGAAGAAAGGTCTTCTCTTTTTATGGCTGTCAGAACCAGTAGTGGGTTAAATGTTTACGACTCTCNCTGCTCCAACAATGCAAGGGAAACTCCCCACTCAACCGTAGCCACGGAATGCTACGAGAGCCGTAAACATTTAACCCACTACTGGTTCTGACAGCCATAAAAAGAGAAGACCTTTCTTCAGAACCAAAAGCCTAGACAAGCTCTCACAACAACAAGCAGTTGAGTCTATGATCACTCCTTCGACACACAAGGCTTCGAGGCTTCCTTCAGTCCAAAATCAGAGCTTAACGCATACGGTTATGTTAACACATACCGTAACCAACTGGATCAAGGTAGGCCACCTTCCCAGGAAATTATCTAACCCTGGGATTCCCTTAATCTACCTCCAAGTCTTCGAGAACGAACCACATAAGGCTCTTCTTGAATCAGGTTCTGGAGTCAACTTAATTTCACAAGAGATGTATCAAGCCTGAAACCTGCCCTAACTTAAGAAGAGCAACATTCAACTAGAGCTGGCTGACTAGTCCATCACCATTCCCTTGGGATTGGTGGAGGACATCGTTACCACTGTGTGTGGTTGGTCCTACCCAGCTGATTTCTTGGTGATTGAAGTCAACAACAACGAAGGGGACTTTCCAATTATAATGGGAAAGGCATGGCTAAGTACAGTAGACGCATGCTTAAGAATTCGTGATCTTTCCTTGGAAATCTCTAAGGTAAACATTTATGGAAAGATCGAGAAGAGGAAAGTTCCATGCATCACATACAGTGATTCATCGGGTGATGACATGGAGGAATGCACCACATCTCCTCCATGCAATAGATGTGCCTTTGAAACTTTGAGACAAAGATGCCTGTATGTAGCAACCACACAAGTAGTAGACACCCTGACAGCTAGTCGAAAGAGAAAACCAACATGCATGGAACAAACTAGGGGAACAACTCATGCCAACAATGAAGGCATAAACACCTTGGAATATGAGCATCGCCAACTTCCATCCCTTAATCTAAGAACATCAACTGGGAGAAGTTGGACACTTCTAAGAAATTCAAATAGGCACTTATTATTTCGGATCTCTCCCTTTCCATTCAGTCATGGGGGGGATGGCCACCTATGCTAATCATTTGGGGCCCTTAGTTATTTTTAGTTTTTTTTTACACGTTTTTGTTTTATAAGTTTTTGTCTTACACATTTTTGTTCTACACATTTTTGTTTTACACGTTTTTGTTTTACACGTTTTTTTTACACATTTTTCTTTTACAAATTTTTGTTTTACACATTTTTGTTTTACACATTTTTGTTTTCCACTTTTTTGTTTTATACATTTTTGTTTAACACATTTTTTGTCTTACAATTTCTTTAACTTTTCTTATTTTTTTTACAACCTCGTTATACTTTTTCATTTTGTGTGTGTGTGTGTGTGTGTGTGTGTGTGTGTGTGTGATCCACCCTATAAGTTTGTCACCTAATAAGTGTTTTTCATGATGGTATGAAATGTTTTCATGTTGACTGCTAATGTTTGGTTTTTACCTTTAAGTTATGATGTTGATACTAAGGTATGTTTCTTTCGATATGGTAGGAAATGAGTTCACTTCATCCATACATCCACCATTTTCTATGGTCTCTCTTAGCTTGGAAATGTACAGTCCTTTTCTAATAAGAACATTAATGAATCGGTGACTAGGCATTTCTCAAACTAAGGAAGGACTCAAGGATTGAAAAGGGTGTGACTTCAAGGGAACTTGATGCATTTGTGTTGGCCATTCTCTTGGGTGCTTGGATGTTTTCTTCTTGAGTTTTCTTACCGTTTTGACGTTACCCAATTATCGAAAGCTGAGCAAATAAAAATAAGAAGTCTTTGCATGGTGTGGTTCTCACACATAAAAACACAAAAAACACAAAAAAAAAAGAAAAAAGGAAAAAAAACAGTGAGAATTCAAAGCACACCCCTTAGACGGAATAATTCCTTGGGCTACAAGCAATGGTTATGGAACTCAAAATAAAATTTTCCCTCTAACTAAGGCCCTTATCGCTTCCCATTCTCTCCTCTATTCGTCGGAGTGATGGTGACTCTTGGGTGAAGGCATTCTTGTTATTCAAGAGGATGGATCGGCCAAATGCATTAATGCGAAGTCACTGGAAGTGCTTTGCTTGAGGCCAGACTTGGAATGAGATCTGTTAAGTCACTTTCATCATGAACTACACAAGGGGATGTACACCACCTTGTCCTTGGGATTCCATTCCATTCTCTTCTCTTCATCCTTCTCTCTGTTTTTCACCTCATTATCGGTTGTATCATTACTGTATATTTTAGTTGACGCATTGTTTTCTTTTCGGTAAATTCTTGTGGTTAAGACTTTAACTCTTGCTCTAAATGACATTCCTAGAGCCTACAGACTCTTTGAATGTGGGTTTGTTAGGGCATTAAGGGCATGAGCCTGCTTTGGGGAGGACCCACTGACATTCCTATTTGGTGCACTAGGTAACTTCTTTTCCCTAACATTTTTGCAATTAATTTTATTTTGTCCATTTCCATCTTGACATCCATTTAATCAATGCTATAGTTGTCTCTTTTTCCTCATCTTTCTTGTTCCTTTTCTTTCTCCATTTTAACACTATTGGAAGTTTGCGATTAGTCATGGGGGTACGAGGATCAATTTTTTTGATTTTTCTCCTAACCCCTACACCTTCGATAGTCATCAATATTATATCTCCAGATCCGTATCAACCATACCACAACCTAGCCAATAGACCTTTCACTGAATAAAGGTATCAACTACATTGAAATTCATTTACCCTTGCTAATATAAGATTGTGTTGTGTGTGCAGATGGCAATCATATGACAACAGAGGGGATCTGGAAGGAACATTTGGAATGGAGCAGTGCTAGAAGTAGCTATGCAAGGAGCAAGATCACTGGCGCACTTACAGATGGAAAATGAAGGCACAATCCTAGTATTGGCAGCAGCAACACTTCTTTCTCTCTCTCTTTCTCAGCTACCAAATAAGGCCTGATGTCAATGTAATAAGGTGTTCACTCTTGTTGTCATAAACACCAATTTTGTCAAGTCTTGTAATGATGATCCGTTCACAAGTCATCCCATTAGTTTCATTTTGAGTCAATAATCCCATACCTTCCTGATATTATTGTAAGGAACTCGAGAACGAGTTCTTATTTAGTCATGGGGGTATGATGGGATGCGATATCGCATGGGCTGCAATATCGTGTCGTCCCCTATGATATCGTGTACGCGATATCGCGGTGCATCGCAAAGTCTATAAATAAGAGGTGGATCTCCCTTGTTTTCCATCCTAGGCTTAGAACGTACTAAAACTTTGGTAGTTTGATCCCTCCAGAGATAGAATATTTTTCATGTGCCCGCAGTAGGAACTCCAAAGTGAACGGATCTTTATTCGAGCAGACATTGTACCTGAACACAAGTTTGTGTATGGAAATAAAGACAAACTTCTTGGATAAACCTTGTAGTGCATGGAATAGGCTAATTAGGACTTTATTTATTGTTATTTATTACTTTTCATTGAAATGCTTTATTAGGAATTAAATCTCTCTCAACCCTTCTCTCCTAGTTAAGTGCCTCAGTACGACCGCTTTGAGCACGTGTGTTATGCGTGGTGATCCCAGCAACGACTAGCATTTGGTAACCACAGTTGCATTGGTTTAGGGTGTGAACAGTAAGTGGGAATGGATGCTAACGCTAGGTTAATTCAGACTTAGTTAGTTAGTAAAAATAGTAATTAGTCTCTTCAACCCTTCACCTCAATAGCATAGGAGATAAACCAAAAAAGACATAAAAATCATATACCTTGGACTTATTTAACCATACACCGTGACAAATACAAGTAAGTCTAGGAAGACAACGAATAATTAACCTTAAGTGTTCCATAAGGCGTGTAGGCACTTAGTCTATGGAGTTCGACCAGATCATGCATGTTACGCTCGTATTTGTATGGTTGAGTGTAGGGGTACCTCACCACTCATCAACATGGCCACACCTATTAGCTAAGAACTATAGCTAGTTGATACCTTTGTTCAAAGTATATTAGACTCTATATTGGAAGTCTAAAGTTATCACTAACCACTACTTAGCACAAGCCTATGAAACATTAAGTAAAAATATTTAAGTCTATGTTTTTCTATGTAGCTTGTTCTTACTTTGCTATTTGGAAGTTTTGTAGTAACTTTTGTCTATATATTTACAATACTTCATAATTCGAAGTACACTTAATATTTGTGGAGCCTCTATGAGAAAAAGTGTTGTGTATCATTACTTATGAAGAGTGTTGGATTTTGAAATAATTTGAGAACAAAAAAACATACATGGATGGATGTATTTATTTTTCATTCTTCTTCTTGCTCATTTTTCTCACACAATGCATTTATTGTTGTCAATATTGAGGATGTTAAGATGAAAACCTAAAATTTTTTATTATTTCAAGGGTATTAAGTTTGTTCTCAATCAAAATATTATTACTATTTCATGATTTTATCAAGATTCTAAGAAACTTGATTTTAGGATATTTTTGCATTTACCAAATTTGCATCATAATTATTTCTTTATGTTTCTTTGTACAAAACTGATTATATCAATAGTTCTATTTTTCCCTCTCTTAATACCTTTTCTTGTTATATTTGTTAATCCTTGATTCAACTATTTGACTTCTTATTTTTTTTATTATAGTTTTTAAAGTGGATTAGTGATTGTTAAAAGTGGGGGCAAAAGCAAATTTATCTAGTTTTATGTTTTGGCATATGTAGTTCTATGTCTATGTACATCAAAGACCACAAATTCTGGCAAGCTTAGTAAGAATAATTTAAAGATGGATTTTAGTGTAACTCATGGATGCTTTATGTTTTTTCTAGATTTTTCTATTTACTTTTCATTATTTAAGTTGAAAGCTTTTATATATGCTCATGCATCCATTGGCCTATTCTTGTCTATGCTTTCAAGCATTTATGAATTATAAGCCTAATTAATTAGTTAAGGATGAACTAATTATAATTGTTAAAAATGCAAGTTACAGATATTTCAATTCATTCTTAAAATGTTGTAAGGTTAATGAAAAAATTACAAAGAGAATTAGTTTATCAATACATGAGAGATGCCCTTTCATAGTTTAGCAAGTTTATTAAAGTCATTAAATCTAAAGAGATTTCTTTTCAATTTGGAATAAAAATATAAGAAACTTCTTGCTTTATCATGTTCATTGAAATTAAGATATAAGAACATTCTTACTCTATCACCTTCTGATTAGCATCAATATCAAGGAATAGCATCGACACAACAGTGTCAATGTAGGCTCTACTCCATCAATGCTAATGTGTTGATGCAAGTGCAACAAATACCTAAATAAGTACATGTAACCATAATATTTATGGTACTATTTAGTAATTTTCTCAACTCAGTTTGTTGCTATAGGAGTTAGAATTTTCTCATTGAGTTCTTGCAACGTAGATGGAGTAGATTATTTGGAATTTTTATTCGAGTGCTTGATGTATCTAGACACATTGGCTTGATGGAAGTAAAATCAAAACTTTTTTTGTTCATTGTAGCACTTGGGTTCGTATTTTAATATTTTTAATTTCAATTTATTTTAATAATCTTTTTTCTAGATATTTGGAGGTGTAACAAGATTCAAAAATATTTTTTAATTTTCATAAATTTTTGGTACCTCAATATTTTAGACGATGTGGGTAGCCCAATTGAGAAAATTTGATTTTTTTTTTCTAATTTTATAGATGCAATATATTTGCAATTCGAAAATTTTTTGGGTTGATCTTACACTTGTTGGAAAGCTCATTTTGCAATCTATCAGCCTATAAAATTTCAAATTAATTGAAATTTATTTCATGATTCAAATTTAGCTTGAACAAGGGGTCTAGAATGAAATTGTTCAACGTCCAAAATAGAAATTGTTGATTTTCAAGATGAATATCTCTGCAATCTAATAGAGTTATAGAGTAAGTGAATACTTGATATATATTTATTTCAACAATCTAACTACTTGCAAAATTTGGAATTGCTTTGAGTTGATTAGATAGTTAAATTCTATTACACAAAAGTGGCCCCAAATGTGATTTTTCAAATTCTTTTATTAATGAGAAATGGTGAATATGATTGATTGAGGATAAATGAACTTATAATGGGATAAATTATGAAATTGAGAATAGGATTGTAGATGATAAATAGGATATGAAATTATGGGATAAATAGGATATGAGATTATGAGATAAGTTGTGGAATTGCATCAATGACATCTGTACTAACCTAAATCGTCGCTGTGAGGCTGGAAGGAAAACAGACACTGAAAGATCGTCGGGCAAACACAACCGACCTTGCCTTGGCCCGAGGGCAAGCTGGAAAAGTAAACGAAGGTAGAGTGCCTTGGATGGTTTGCATGAAAATCAACCAAGGACTTCCCCGAGCGTAAGCTACGGCTAGCGCTGGGGTTATCGTAAATGATGTGAACGAGATGTAAACAGCAACACATAATGTAAAAAGAGTGTACTGAATTATAAATAAAGCGTAAAGAAAGCTATATTGTAAACAAAGCATAAATAGAAATAAATAGTGTAAATGGGAGGCAATGAACTGTATTGTATTGTTTAATAAAAATGTATGCATCGGTCAAAGTGTAGCTACACGTGTGGATGGTAGGTCAAGCACTAAGCCTTGGGATGATGTCTGAAGTGATGATGTGATAATGTAATGTGATGAACATGAGAAAATGCTTGGATGCCAACAATCAGGTGTGCTGAGCGCCCAAGGATTGCAGATTCTACGCTTTCTCAGAATTTCCAATCTCTCCAATTTTGCCTCCTGATCCATGTGAATTGATAGGGTATTTATAGGGTTGGGCCAGGCTCCAACACAGAATTCCAGAATGGAATCAACAGCTGGGAAATGAAAGGAAAGCGGATCTAGTGACATGTATCTAATGGACAATTGTGGTCAGGTTGGATGCGTCCTGGCGAGAGTTGGATGTGTGTCAGCAAGCTACGTTCTTGACCAGGTGCATCGCATTTTACAATTTATGGGTTATTCCAGCCCATGAAAGTACATATAATTTAGACCGTGAGGGCCTGACTATCCCACAAATAAAATTTACAATGAAATGTACAAGGGAAATTTGATCTGTCCTGTTTGAAACTTCTTTGTCCCTGAGTTTTTCTGGAATTTTTTGAAAGTTGCTGATGGTGAGAATTTTCTGGAAGCTATTGATGCTGAGAATTTTCTAGATTGCTGATGCTGAGAATTTTCTGGAAGTTGCTGATGCTAAGAATTTTCTGGATTGCTAATGCTAAGAATTTTTTGGAAGTCGATGAATAGTGTTCACACGATGAATAGTGTTTACGCTGTGAATAGTATTTATGCTGTGAATAGTGTTCATGCTGTGAATAGTGGTCGCGCTAATCCTTTATGCTGTGCAACGTAAGAAAATGTAGCCCTAGTGTAATCAATTGAAAACACCTCATTTAAGGCCTAAATTTTGATTTTCTAGAGGCTGGGAGCTACTAGGGACTTCCTGTCATTTTCTGAAATTTTTGGAAGTTGATGAATAGTGTTCACACGATGAATAGTGTTTACCCTATGAATAGTGTTCACGCAATGAATAGTGTTTACGTTGTGAATAGTGTTTATGTGGATGAATAGTGATTTACGTGGATGAATAGTGATTTACGCGGATGAATAGTGATTACGTAGATGAATAGTATTTTACACGGATGAATAGTGATTTACGCATCCTTATGCTATGTAGTGTAAGAAAATGTAGCCCCAGCGTAATCAACTGAAAACACCTCATTTAAGGTCCAAATTTTGATTTTCTAGAGGCTGGAAGCTACTCGGGATGTTGGTGAAGGTTATGGGGGGTCCTTGTGCTTGATTTCAGCCTATTTTGACTTAGTTTCAGGGCCCCAAAAGTTGGTGACGCTGATCCTTACGTTGTGCAGCGTAAGCACAGCACAAGCACATTGTACTTAGCCAAAATAATGCTTTTTGACCTTGAAACTGATGATTCTTGACACTAAGACTTACCGTCGTGATCTATGGACCCCAAGGGGACCTTGCTTGCTTCATGGTGGGCTGTTTGAAGCCGTTTCAGAGGCTCTGAAGTTGTCTGGAAGTGTTGCTAAAATTTTTGTGGTGTTTCATTGGCCCCTCTTTGTTGACGCCTGAAGGAATCCAGCCAAGAGGTGTCGACAAAGAAGTGAAAAACACCATGAACAACAAAGCATCAAACATTTACCATCAACCCTTGGCCGAATGTCATCGCATNAACAAACAAATAAGAAAAATAAGAAAAAAAAGCACAAAAAGGTCAAAGAGCGAAATGCACGGANATTGGTTGTAACTATAGGAAGCCAGGAGTTGTTCAAGGGTGATGATTTCTGTTGGAATTGGGAGAGGAATGCTCTCGCGTGAACAAGTTATGTCATTGGTCCTTGTCAATAGTCAGGTTTTTAGCAGACTCGGAACCGAGACATAGGAGGTGCGTTCTTTGGAGAAATGGGACTCTTAAAGAGTGTTTACGGGACCTGTTGTGAATAGCCAAAGCCATGCGATGATGTGCAACATGGTCTCTTTGAGACATAAGTGTAACTATTTTTTCAAGAAAATTGCCTTCTCACCTGGGGCTTATATGAGAATGGCCAATAGTCTTTTGTTTATGATGTCAATGGGGTCATGAAGACCTTTCTCCGTGCATTTCGCTCTTTGACCTTTTTGTGCTTTTTTTTCTTATTTTTCTTATTTGTTTGTTTTTGCTTCACTTTGTCTTTTCCTTTTTCATCATTTTTTTCTTTTCTCGGTCTTTTTTGAAAGAGCTTGCTTTTTGTTCTATGCCCGTGTTTGAGCACTTGCATTTTGTATCATGTACTATGTATTGTGTTTTGCGTTGCAACTGCTTAGAGAGCTACAGTATGCAACAATGTATCAAGAGTTTTGAGGTGAGTAGAATATATCAGGGGGGATGTAATCGAATAGGCTAAGGGAGCATGATGAGAAATAGAGAATGTATCAGGAATCAGGAATGTACTTATGAAAGGATTGATTAACCCAGTCACGTGCGTCAGGAAAAACGTGATACCTTGTTGTCATGATAAAGTGTATCTATGCACAAACACCTCAGAAGTGTCATCCTGCAAACATAACTCCAGGAAGATAAGAAAACCACAAATGAAACAGTCAGCTAAACACTTTAAACAAGGATATGGAGTCACCACGTGCAATTTCCAAAGCAGACAGAATCATGAACAACATCAGTTTCATTAGGGCTATGAGATGAATCATGCAATAAGTCTTTTTGGAACAGGAATAGTCAACTGCAACAACAGACCTTTTCAATTTTTGCCTAGTCGTTGATGATGTCACCAGTTTATAGTCTTAGCGGACTGTTGTGGATTAGTTTCACGTCATAACCCCTTGGACGACACCAGTTTAGCATCGTGGTGGACGGTGCATTGCTAGTTTATAGTCATAGCAGACTATGAAGAGGCAAACTAGTTTATAGTCTTAGTGGACTCTGGATGCTAGTTTCATGTCATGGCGGATGGACGTAGCAGTTTAGTGTCATACCAGACAGAGCTTTATGGTATCCGTTTTAAGTCATGATCCTAGGACTACTCTATGGTATCAGTTTTAAGTCATGATACAGGACTTCTCTATGGTATCAGTTTTTAGTCATGATGCCAGGACTATGTTGTGGTATCAATTTTAAGTCATGATCCAGGACTGTGCTAGTTCATAGTCATATTGGACTGATGCTTACCTTGCTTGTGTAAATTGTGATGCTTCATGCATGGTCATGCCATGTCCTTGCAAGATCCTACAAAAATCAACTAGGAAGAAAACAGCATCAAGCAACACCTGCCGTACATAGAGTTAGAATGTATGAATGAAAGAAAAGCACTGCAAAAGTGATAGTTTTATGTCGTTCCGGGCCGTATGCTAGTTTAAGGCCTTTTTAGGCCATGTATTTTTGTAGTTTTATGTTTTTTCTTTTTTTTCTTTGTTTTCTAGAGTATATGTGTGCAACTAAATGTAACATAAATTTTTAAAGTGTAAAGCAAGATGTAAGGTAAATACTTGCAAAAGAAAGCAATGACCATGCAAGAATCTAAATCGTAACTTGTAACCTGTAAGCAAAAATTCAATGTAAGATGATGGGAGTTCGTAAATCTGTAATTTGTTAGCTCTAGTTTAAAGCCATTTCGGGCTTGGTACATCAGTTTAAATTCTTGATGGACTGTTTCATCTGTTGTTAAAGAAAGGATTACCAGTTTTATGCCATGGTGGGCCAAAGATAATAACGTTTTCAAGAAGTTTTAAATGGAACCGGCCATTTCTAACCATGGCTAGTTTAATGTCATTGCGGACANCGGCCATTTCTAACCATGGCTAGTTTAATGTCATTGCGGACGTTTGCTGATATTTTTAACGTCATACCGGACGTGTCGTAGTTTAACGTCATTTCAGACAGTTCATAGTTTAATGTCATTTCGGACAGTTCATCTCATTCATTCTACATGTTGAGTTGCCTCTTGATCTTTTGTAGCTTAATGTGTGGTGTTGGGTGTATGGTTATGATCTTATATTCACCTTCCCCTTCATCGATGATGTCAAAGGGTAGTTCTAACCGAGAAACATCAACAGGAATGGCTCCTATGTTTGTGTCTTCTTGTGTTTCTTTAGTGCTAGTTGGATTGTGAGTCAACGTTGGGTTCACGTTCTGATATATGTTCATGGTTTCTTGTTTAGGCTTAATGAACTTAATTTCTAACCCTTGACCTACCTCAAGGTATGAGGAAGTGATCGATGGTGTTGTATCCCCATGTATGATGATCTCACCACCCTCGTAAGGTAGATGTATCTCCTGATGGATTGGTGAAGATACGGCTTTAAGTTGAGCTAGCCAAAGTTGTCCTAGGATCAGATTAAACCCTAGCATTTCATCAACCACTATGAATTCAACTGATGTAGGGAATTGGTCACCGGCTATGAAATCTAAAGTAACCATGCCTTTCACTCCCACACGGGAACCACTGAAAGATCTCAAGAAAGAGGTTGTTGTGGGTTGTACTTGTTCAGTGAGTCCTAATTTTTCAATGACAGAAAAAGGTATTACATTTGTTGTTGCGCCATCATCGACATGCACCCTATGTATTTTGAAATGATCAACCTGTATTGTTATGAACATAGGGGTCGTGGTGATTTCCCATGTTTTCTCATCTAGCTTAATGTACTTAACACAGAAATCTAAGGATGTGGTCTTCGATTCCTGAAATTGTGGGGATAATACTGCATAGATGGATGGTTCATCTGTAGGAAGATCCTCACTAACAGGAATTGAAGTTCGCATCCGTACGAGAGCCTCTCGATGTACTAGTGAAGTCATTACTAGGTCATACAAGCTTACAGAAGTGTTCTTTTGTTTTAAGGCTTGTGTAACCTGGGTTAACGCATTCGCTAGGTCTTTATCATTTGGGACATTCTTATCTGTAGAGATTTGGTCCATTTGACCCAGCATTCGTATTTCTCATGGAGGGGTTTTTACGTTAGTAGCTGAGGATGCTGGGTTTGGGATATGACTCGCAACTTCATCTTTGTTTTAGTGACTTGTAATAGGCTCATTAATGGACGAACTCATGGGAACGGTGCTTAGCGGTGTAGGCTTTGGTAGTCCTAATTTGTGTCCATGGTTTTCTCTCTTCGTGCGCTCTCTTTTTTTTCTTTCCAAGTGCTCTCTTATTAGCCTATCGGTAAGATGTACTCGCAAAGGTTGTCAAGAAGTGGAGGTGGGTTGTGTGCCAAGGTGTTTTGGCACCCAGACCACAAAAGGAATGGGTCAGTTTTCAAATGGTATGTTTGTTGTGGTGGCAACCGAAGGAGGTATGCAGATGATGAATGGTTTTGATGGTGTGGGGGATGTGCACATGGTAAAAGGGGTTTGAGGAAATGTTGGGGTAGGTGTGTTTTCTGAAGGCCTCTGAGTCACAAAAGGTCTTCGCGGAATGTCTTGTCTATTTTCCATATGGATAGTATTAATCACATATGGTGCATCATTGGTGTTGAGAGGATCCTTGTAGACCCCCATGGATTGGTTTTGAGGTCTTACTAGGTTTGCCTCGTTGAATGCTACTTCACCCCTATCAATCATGCGTTGTATGTCTTTTTTCAATGTAAAGCAGTAATCAGTTCCATGGCCGAGTCATTGGTGATAATTGCAAAATCTATCCAACCTAAAGCCTTTTGGAATGGGAGGTTCGTTGGCTATTGCTAAGGCTAGATTTTTGGCTAATTCGCAAAAGCGATCATGTCTTTGCGAGGCCGCAGGAGACATTTGTTTGTGTTGAATTAGCCCAGCCTTTAGCAGTTGATTAAGTAGTTATGAAGGCCTCATGGGCAATGGTGTGTATTGAGCCAAGTCTTTTCTTTTGACGGTCCAGGCATGACCTGTGTTACTGTTTCTATTTGAGGAATTTTCAGGTGTATGAGTAGGTGTGGTTCTTTCATAGTTGTTTGGAATAACGGGTTGTTTTCCCTCAGTCACTACTGCTACCATTGTTTTAAATTTATATTTCCTTGTGTGTTGGCTCCTAAAGGTTGAGTAGGCTGGGTCATTACTTGTTTGTGCCACTTCTTCTATGTCTTTGATTTGCACGAATGCTTGGCTCAATTTGTGGGCTTTCAAGTAGTAAAGTTTTGACTTAATAAAGTCATTCACAGATGACTTAAGGATAGTGAGTAAATATGTTTCGGGGATAGGTTCATGAAGTTCATTTAAGGCTGCACTCCACCTTTGGATAAATTTCTGCGCTGACTCTAATGGCACTTGTTTAACTTGAATCAAGCTATCTAACGTGGCTTCAGGTTTCAAATTGTACTTGAAACGGGTGACAAACTGATGCAACAAATTCTTTAAAGAAGATATGGAGCTACGAGGTAAAGATCGGTACCAGTCTAAGGCTTTTCCAATTAAGGACATTGCAAACACTCGCAAAATTACATGGGGCCATGCTTGAAATAAAAGACTTTCGGTTCGGAATGTCACTAGGTGGGCATTTGGGTCTCCTTCTCCATTGTACTTGGTCAGTTAAGGTAATGAGACTCCTTTTGGCAAGGTTAAGGGTGGAACTGAGGGGTCAATTAGGTCATCTTGATAGAAATCTAGTACCTTGACTTCCTCATTGTTGAAAGTTTTAAGACGTTTTAATTCTTCTACCAATGAGTGCATCAATTTTTGTGTGTCTGCCCATTCTTGGGAGGTAGGCAAACTGGTGGATTGAGTGGATTGTGGATGATAATGGTTTAATTGTTGCATTGTTTATGGAAAAAAAGGTTGTTGGGCTAACATTTGTTGTGGTGGGATGGTATTCGGGACTAAGACTATTAGTGGAGCCCACTGCCCAGCTACAGGTTGTGAGGTAACACCTTGAACATGTTGGGTTGGAGTAATCAATGATGCCCCATGAATCTGCATCTAGGGTATGTAATGGGTGGATGTGGAAGCTGGTATGAATGATGGCATTCCAATTACTTGAGGTTGCAAGATTGACCGTACATTGGTTTGGGGAGGGAGTTGTTGGGACTGCACTGGTGGAGGAATGATGGAAGTGGACGCATCAGAGTGAATGTTATTGAGCATGGAGAAGATAGGAATGGAATAGGGAACACATTTTCTTCCAGGAAAGGATGGGATAATGGATTTGTGTGGGCATGGGGGCTAATGATATGGTATGATTCTCCATGTTCAGATTGGGCTGCAAAGTCATCTTCTTCATCTTGAGGCTCTATGGGAGGTAGTTGTAAGGCTTGACTTCTAGCCATAAGAAGCTGGGATATGAGTTTATGATGGTTTTCAGATAGTGGGATTATGTCAAATGCAGAAGGGATAAACTCACATCCTCCTTTGTGGATGAATTCATATTCTCGCTTAGCTTCTCTCTCTAAACAATCAATGGGTTGGTTGGCTTGGATTTTGACACATATAAAATTATACTGTTTGGGTGTAAGAGTTGCGTGAATAGGGCCTTTGCCCTGTAGCCTGAGGGATTGGCGTGTAGGGCCTTGAGGATTTATGTGTTCAATAATGGGTATGGATTCCATAGCAGTTACAGGGTTTGAAGCTTCGGCCCCAAAGTCAGCAATCGGTACTGTTACTGGGTTGATTTGGGAATATTCCATGATAAATGTGAATGGACTGGGGTAGATGGAGTTGGATCGCAAGCAATTGTAGTGTCACCATGACACAAACACTACATGACCAAACTAATCAAACCAGACCAATAGGTAGCGCATGAATACTAAAAATTTGTCTAAGTGTCCAGTATGTGAACATTGAACATTTATCGAGGTGCGAATTACAATGAATTCGGCTTTGAAACGTATGCGTTTTAAGTGTTTTTTTGTTAAAAAAAATACTGTAGCGGCACTATAGCAGCGTGACCATTGTAGCAGCGTGACTACTGTAGCAGCCGCAAAACACTTTAGTAGCGTGAACACTGTAGCAACGATTGGTTTCAGCACTTGGTTTGGGCAACGTTTGAATAGGTAACGTGATCAGCGTTTCGATTAAACAGAAAACAAGTTCAGCCCTCTTTCTAGAGCCAAAAACTGTACTGACCTAAATCGTTAGTGTGAGGCTGGAAGGAAAACAGACACCGAAATATTGTTGGGCAAACACAACTGACCCTACCTTCGCCTGAGGGCAAGCTAGAAAAGTAAACGAAGGCAGAGTGCCTTGGATGGTTTGCATGCAAATCAACCAAGGACTTCCCCGAGCGTAAGCTATGGCTAGCGCTGGGGTTATCGTAAATGGTGTTAACGGGATGTAAACAATGACACAAAATGTAAACAGAGCATACTGAATTATAAATAAAGCGTAAACAGAGCTATATTGTAAACAAAGCATAAATAGAACTAAACAGTGTAAATGGGAGGCAATGAACTGTATTATATTGTTTAATATAAATGTATGCACCAGTCAAGGTGTAGTTGCACATGTGGATGACAGGTCAAGCACTAAGCCCCAGGATGATGTCTGAAGTGATGATGTGATAATGTAATATGATGAACGTGAGAAATGCTTGGATACCAATAGTCAGGTGTGTCGAGCGCCCAAGGATTTCAGATTCTGCGCTTTCTCAGAATTTCCAATCTCTCCAATTTTGCCTCCTAATTCATCTGAATTGATAGAGTATTTATAGGGTTGGACCAGGCTCCGGCACAGAATTCCAAAATGGAATCAATGGCTAGGAGATGAAAGGAAAGAAGATCTAGTGACATGTATCCAATGGACAGTTGTGTTCGGGTTGGATGCATGCTAGCGAGAGTTGGATGTGTGTCAGCAAGCTACATTCTTGACCAGGTGCATCACATTTTACAATTTATGGGTTATTCCAACCCATGAAAGTACATTTAATTTAGACCGTGAGGGCTTGACTATCCCACAAATAAAAATTTACAATGAAATGTACAAGGGAAATTTGATCTGTCCTATTTGAAACTTCTTTGTCCTTGAGTTTTCTAAGATTTTCTGAAATTTTTTGGAAGTTGTTGATGTTGAGAATTTTCTGGAAATTGCTAATGCTGAGAATTTTCTGTATTGCTGATGCTGAGAATTTTCTAGAAGTTGCTGATGCTGAGAATTTTCTGGATTGCTGATGCTAAGAATTTTTTGGAAGTCGATGAATAGTGTTCATGCGATAAATAGTGTTTACATTGTGAATAGTGTTCACGCTGTGAATAGTGGTCACGCTGATCCTTTATGTTGTGCAGCGTAAGAAAATGTAGCCCCAGCGTAATCAACTGAAAACACCTCATTTAAGGCTCGAATTTTGATTTTCTGGAGGCTGGGAGCTACTAGGGACTTCCTGTCATTTTCTGAAATNTTTCTGGAGGCTGGGAGCTACTAGGGACTTCCTGTCATTTTCTGAATAGTATTTACGCTGTGAATAGTGTTTATGCGGATGAATAGTGATTTACGTGGATGAATAGTGATTACGCAGATGAATAGTATT
Source organism: Gnetum montanum (assembly GCA_015680685.1). Classification (NCBI taxonomy): domain Eukaryota; kingdom Viridiplantae; phylum Streptophyta; class Gnetopsida; order Gnetales; family Gnetaceae; genus Gnetum; species Gnetum montanum. Next base: position 39,148 of record MNCI01034295.1, on the reverse strand, counting down.
TTACACGGATGAATAGTGATTTACGCATCCTTACGCTATGTAGCGTAAGAAAATGTAGCCCCAGCGTAATCAACTGAAAACACCTCATTTAAGGTCCGAATTTTGATTTTCTAGAGGTTGGAAGCTGCTAGGGACCTTGGTGAAGGTCATGGGGTGTCCTTGTGCTTGATTTAGGCCTATTTTGACTCAGTTTTGGGGCCCCAAAAGTTGGTGACGCTAATCCTTACGTTGTGCAGCGTAAGCACAGCACAAGCACATTCTACTTAGCCAAAATTACGCTTTTTGACCTTGAAACTGATGATTCTTGACACCGAGACTTGCCATCGTGATCTGTGGACCCCAGGGGGACCTTGCTTGCTCCATGGTGGGCTGTTTGAAGCTGTTTTAGAGGCTCTATAGTTGTCTGGAAGTGTTGCTAAAATTTTTGTGTTGTTTCAACATCAATTGCTTTAGTTACAAACATGATTTGTCCACATTTATAGCCAAATGATGGGGCCATAATAGAATATGATGGGAAAAGACTATTTTATGGAAAATTAGGCTAGAAATTCAAGAGACATGAGAGATTGGGGCCATTCTCTAATTACATTTGTTTATCAATCCTTTAATAACTGTAAAAATAATAGAATTTCCTAGCTTATCTTAAATTACATGGCTTTGGTCCCTATTTTACAAAAAAGATATTTTTGCTTTACTTGTGCTTTGTCTTTTCTTGAAGTTTGAATTTTTTTTCATGCTTTCACTTGTATCTACTATATTTCCATATGTAAATATGACCTTCTATCACTTCGAATTTGGGCTTATTAAATTCATTTATTTGTCTTGCTTCTAAACCTCAACATAGGCATTTAAAATGAGTGGAGTAAGAATTTCCAACATGCATACTAGAACTAACACTTTAATAATCTTCACACACTTAGTTAAATATCTTTAATTCATTACCCTTAGGTAATTCTCATGAGTACGACCAACTTTAAGCATAAACATATTGATGTTTGGTAATTCCAATAGTGACACTTAATATGTTTAGTAGTGAGCACTTGGTAATCCAGTAGCATTAATACATGTTTAGAATATATCCAAGAATTTGGGAATGGATGTAGCATAGTGTACTCTACAAGTCATCATTGGCATTGTAACCAAGGACTAGTTCTAGTGTTTTAAATAGTTAGGATTATTCAAGGATCATTGTTTAAGTCTTGATGAGTGGTGGAGCAATCTAACACCCAACCATACAAGTGACGAGTGTTCATGTGTGAGCATATCGTAATTCATGGATGGACAATGTTGATATGCTAATAATTGAGTTAAGCTCACGATCACTATCTTCCCACTTCAAGCTAGTGAATTCTAAGTGTATGGTTTAGTTTAGTGGGGCATATGTTAAGTGATGTTGTAAGGCTAGTTATGCTCCTAAGTGTGAACATGGTAAAAGTAGAATTAAGTGCTAAGTCTAAGTGATAATGGAAACATAAATTTATTCTAGCTTACAACGATGAGTATTTATTCTTGATTCACTATACACACCTTAGGCTCATGTAACCATTACTATGTTGCCAAGTAAGTTCACTACTAAGTGAATCAAGTGAAACACTACTAGGACTACCAAATGATTACATTTTAGTACATGAAATCAGTCATACTCATCATGGTTTAATAATGTGCAAGTAAAAATAAAGTGCTTGAAAAAGTAAAGTATTAAGCTAGCAAAACAATGAAAATTATGCTAAGTAAACAAAAGAACTAAGGGAATGTTGTAATGATGGAAAATATTCTTGATATTTATTTTTGTCACAACTTTTGCCTAAGTACAGCTTTCTCGAATAAAGATGTAGTTCAACTATGACACATCACATTGTGGGCATTTACTCTTCTATTGCTAAGTCTGAGTTTAAGAAATAAAACTGCAAGAGTTCTATTACGATGGAAATGAAAAGTTATTGGATCATGCATCCAAGTGTTGTATTTATAGGTGTGCACACATCTTGAGACATTGTATTAATGATGATGTATCATATGTTGTGACATCATTGATATGACGTTGTTACTACAATGTTTCATTAAGACAAAGTTTTACTCTATCATATCCCCATGACTGACTAGAAACTTGTCCTCAAGTTAAAACAAAATGTGGATAGAATCCCTTACAAAATTGGGAGGTAGATTTGACTATACATGATTGATAGGCTATATACATGACTCTGAATGTCGAAATGGTGTTTTTACAAAATTTGACATAAGTGTATAATAAAACAACATAAAAACTAAAGGAGCTTGATGTAGTTTATGTGCCTGGTGATGGTGGCTCTTCCATTAGCTACTTCCCTTTATCATCAAGCTTCTTGAATTGATATCTGTTGAGTAATGCCTAAAGTTTTTCCTATTCCATCCTAGGATCATGTATCATCCATGCTTGTTGAGTGATGTGTGATAGAGCTGGTACATCCCACGAGCATGGTAGTTGTGGGAAGATTTGATTAGCCTTGACAAGAGAGGCTACAAACTACCATTGTTCTTCTTTTAATTCCCTAGCTATTTTTCTCAATTCTTGATAATCAAACATCTTACGAGCTAGGTTAGCTAAAACATCTTTCTAGCCCTCATAGTTAGCTTTAACAACTTCAAGTTCAAAATTTTCCATGTGCAATTTTTTTAAAGCATCTTTTTTATTGACAAATTCTTTCTCATATAAAGCATATACTACTACTACCTATTGTTACAATTCATTCCTGGGCCTACCTACTATTAACATTACCAAGTTAGCATAATGAATATTTGCTAACCCCATGTACTTTGTAACATCTTCAATTTGCAGGTCTTTATTTTTTGTTTATGCTTGGTGGACATGGGCTAGAGTATCCAAGATTGGCTATTGGTTTGGATTCTATGTTGAAATGGAATTGATCTTGGCTTTGGCCATCTAGTTTTCTTTCTTGTTGATTTGCTTATACATGCCCACCTAATATCAAAAATTCTCTTTGAGAAATTCATTCTTCTTGGTCTCATTCTTTCATGCACTAATCTCAATTGCAAATTTCCATTTGATTGCATAAATTTCTTCCATTAATAGGATCTTCTTCTCATAGGCCAAGCGACTCATATCCTAGTTGACTCAAACTAATTGTTCTTAAAGTTTATGGATGCTTTCTTCAAGAACATTATTTTCTTGCTCAAATCAATTAAGCATTTTCTATAGCTAATTGTTTGTTTTCCTCCTTCAAAGCAATGAATGCCTTAACATCTGCATATGTCTGTGCTTTTGCCACTAAGGCATATCATACATCTTTTGCTTCTCTTGCTTCATCTTCATGTTGTGGTTGATGAGGAAATTCACATGGTCTATTTGAAATTGGTCAAGTTGGTTAGGCACCACGCACTATGTGAAATCTCTTCTTTCTATTCTCAAGGTCATGACCTCTTCTTGTAGTTTCTGGACTTCGTTCCTAGCATGCTTTTCCTCGGTCTCGACCATGACCAACTTTCCTTTTGGTGGCTAATGAGTTGTGTAGCCTCATTGACATGACCCCGTTGATGTGGGATTTGATGCATTGACATTGCCTCATCTATGCAGGTTTATTTTTTCCTATCAATACGTGCTCACCACCATGTTTATGACATCTTTAGTCATAGTTTTAGCAAAGCTCTTATAGTTTTATCATTTAAAAGTTAGAATATTTTTCTAAGTGCTTGTAGTAGGAGTCAAAGAGTGTACAAATCTTTATTTGAGCACTATTGTACCTAAGCACAGCTGTGTGTGCAACAATAAAAACAAGCTTTCTGATAAACCTTGCAGTATTTTGAAATAGATTGATTGTTTATTTATGCATTTAATGTTTTATGCAATTTCCTTTAATGCTTTAACTAATTAGGGTAAATTAAGATAAATTAATCTAGATTAAATAGTGATTAATTAAGCACATAAGTATGACCACTTCAAGCATACACTTGGTTCTTTGTAATCCCAGTAACGCTTAATGTTTGGTAACCTAATAGCGTTAAAAATGTTCAGGATGTGTACAACAAGTGGGAATGGATGCTTATGTTAGGATTAGTTAGGTGTAGCTAATTATAATAAATTAGCAATTTAATTATTTTATTTTATCTTTATTCATTATTCATTATCCTAAGGTGATTTAAAACACAAAATATAAAAATGATAAAAATCATATGCCTCAATTACACTTAACCATACCTTTTCATTTCACAAGTGTAATTGGGAAGACAATGATTATAATGATTAGTTTCACTTCCTAAAGACTAGTGTGCTTAGAAGGCTATAAGTCCACAAAATTAAACTAGATCATGCGTGAATGCTCAATGATTCATATGGTTAGGTGTAGGGTCTACTCACCACTCATCATTGGCATTGTTGCTATGAACTTGTAGTTTGATACGTGTGCTATCTAGGACTTAGGGAATATTATTTAAGATTGCTGGAACAAACTCTATGGTCACAATCATCCAAAAAATTAATAATTATAATTATAATTTAAGCACACTCAATTTTTCTCTAATCCAAAATGTCTTCTTCTCATAGGCATGATGATTCAAAACTGCTAGTGCCCCAAGAATTAAAGATGGTATACACTCATCCAGATGAGTTTGTACCTACTTTCACCTTCTTTCTACATCAAGATGAGAAATTGTGATAGAGAGATATGGAGGGAAACATTGTGTTGCCTCTTGATTGCTCTGTTCCTAGGATGCTACTCTAAACTCTTAAGAGGTTGGGTATCTAGGACCTCCATGATGAATACGTTATGCAAGACCATGACTATTAGGCCTACCATGCCATAGAAACATAATGCAAACAACATCAACACTAGGAGAAGAACCATGAAGCTATGAAGGGGAAATAGTTCACCAACCCCTGATTCTTGCTGAACCAAAACCACAATAAGAATCCTTCCTTTAGGAGTTTTCAACATGAAGACTTCCCCCACACCCCCCCTTGACATTGCTGATGGGAGCTAGAACCTAAATTTTTAGTTCACTATCAAAAATTTAGATTTAGGAAAAAGTTAGGGTCAAGGTAGGGGCTCAAGCAAGCATCATGATGATAGAAAAATTGATGATCGTGGCTATGACAAGTGGAGAGGAGGTGGCAAATACCATCATGGTTGAAATCCTTCTCCCTATTTACCCTCTTCATTTGCATGTTCTTCTTCCTCCTCTAAATCTAATCAAAACCACAAGATTGAAGGGGCAGCAAGGGACATCGTAGGCATCATCAAAATCATAACAATGATGATCCCTTGATGGCAACTCAAGGCATGCTGAACATCGTAGAGGTAGTAAAGATCCCAACCATGCATATGAAAGATAGAAAAAGTAAGTGGTTGAATATGAACAATATCCTCAAATTTGAGGAGGCATATAACTTAGATCCATAGATCCATCTTCAGGCCTTTCATGATGCCTATGCCATACAAAAAGTTAAGTTGTTCCCTAGGATACTCATAAAAGAAGTAGAAAGTTGGTATTCCTCGTTAGAGTTACAATCAATTTATAGATGAAGTACGATGCTTGAGTGGTTCAATGTCAAATATCAGGCATACTTTAGAATGTCCAATTTAAGAAAGAAAATCTAAGGTTAGTCATAAGGAATACATGAACCCTTAGATGTAGCCATAGATAGGTGTTATTCCCTTTTACACAAATTTCTTGGCCATGGTTATTCTCAATGGAAGTAGCTTTGCCATATCATAGATGGGTTCCGATACAAAATCAGGAGAACTCTTTGGATCTAAGCCCAAGGAAGATTGTTAGAACTAAGAGTCCATCAATTTCAAAAGCTAATTGAGCAGGTCACAAAAGAAAAAGGTGAGTTAAGAAAACAAGAAAGTGTTAAGGAGTATAACTAGGACCTTTCCATTAGAAAAAGGGAGGTTTGATCCTATGATAGTGAGGAGGAAGCCCGACTTGATGAGGTGGTGTAGCAAAAAACCTTGCCAATTTAAAAATTTATATTTCAAATTTTGGCTAAGGTTGACAAAATGTGGGAATATTTCGATGAAAAATTTTAAACTACTCTAAAAATTATAGAAGAATCCAAAGAACAAGGTAGTGATTATGATTGCAGGAGAAGGAAATAAACTGAACGTGCCTACCAAAGTGGTAAGGGTGAGGTTATGGTAGTATAAGAGGTTGTAGAGTCAAAATTAGATGATAATGGTGGGTGTGACATCTACCAATATGAACATCCCAAGAGATGTTGCCTTGTTGTGTCACACTTACAGGAATCTAGGGTGTATGCTCTAAATCCTAAATTAGATTAAAGGAAAGCACCTAGAAGGTTTCCTTATCCTCAAGGAAACCCAAGGTAGTTCCACCAAAAATAATAGGCTTATTGTCCAAGTTGATCTACACCACAATTGTATGAGCAATATTAGCAATGGCAACACCTATAGTCATGGAGGATGCCACCACTAAGGTAGTAGTACCCTTATAGGAAGCTAGATTCATATGGGTACTATGCTCAATAACTAATGTCTCTGCATGGCTCTTCTAGTCACACTTCTTTCCAACATTACTATTACCCTCTAGAGTATTATAGAACTCATTCTCCATCTACTAGAGGGGAAGCCCCATATCCCTATCATCCTACTCATCCTTTAGCACATGCTCCTTCACCCTCAACCCAATTACCACTTGCTCCATCTATGTAGGGAAAAATTCCTACACAACCATAGTAATGTAATGCTACCAAGGCCATTAAATTACAGTTGCTTCCTCAGCTTAGTGGTTTGGAACCCAGATCCCGTAAAAGATCATTCTTTTGAACCAATATACCTACTAAGCTCTCACCTACTTATGTGGTTGATCACCCTATATCTCCTTCATCCTCTATATCTATTTCTTTTGAGAGCCCTTCAAACCAAACACCTCCCAAGATTTGCACACTTATGTTAAACCATGCTTTATTTGATTAGATCTAGGGTGGAAACCTTTATAGGAAAAGAGCTAATCCTAGAAGTCCTCTCATCTATTTTTAGATTGATAGGAATGAGCCATGCAAGGCTTTTCTTGACTCAAGCTCAATTACACCATGATGGAAAAAGAGGTGATGGCCATGATGTATGCTTTGGAGAAGTTCAGGAATTATGTGCTTGGGTATAAGGTGTCTGTACACACTAATCATAGTGCCATTTGCTTCCTAATAAACAAACCAATGGTAAAACCTTATGTCATATGGTGGCTAGTGATCTTGTAGGAGTTTGATCTCATAATGGTAGATCAAAAGGGAACTAATAATGTGGTTGCTAATCACTTATCTTAGTTATGATTGGACAAGAAAGAGGATGAGAGCCCACTCTCTCATCAATTTCTTAATGAATTTATTTGTGCTAGTTCAATAAATGAATAAGTGCATGCTAAACCAAAATGGTATGATAACATCCTCACTTATATTCTTACTCAAGAGATGCCATAAGAGTTAGATCACCAAAAGAAAAAAAAGTTTCTTCATCAGGTTAAACACTTCAGGGAGATTAATAGACACCTTTACAAGGTGTGCACCAATGGCCTGGTTCATTGGTGTGTTCTTGATGTTGACCAACTATGCATTCTCCAAGATGCTCATGAGGGTCTTGGTGGAGGCCACTATGTAGGGAGATACATGATCATTAAAATCCTAATGGTAGGGTACTAGTGGTCGATAATCTTTAGGGATGCTCATTAATTCGCCTACTTTTGTGAATGCTATCAACAAGATAGTGGAAGAACCACTCAAATGGAGGGACCTCAGCAATGAATCCAACCACTAGAACCATTTGACATTTAGGGCATGGACTTCATGGGTCCCATCAGATCCATGTCAAATGGAAAGATGCACATAATAGTCACTATTAACTATTATAAAAAATGGGTAGAAGCAACAGCCATCACCAACTATACATCATCCACTACTACATGGTTTGTACAAAAAAATGTTGTAAACAGGTTTGGAGTGCCACGTGCACTAATTTTTAATAATGGTACTCATTTTATAGGTGCTACCTTTTGTAAACTCATGCAACTCTTGGAGGTTGAGCATAAATTAACAACACCCTACCACGCCCAAGCCAACTGTCAAGTAGAGGTTACCACTAAGGAGATCACAAAAATCTTAATGAGAAAAATTAGTAAATATAGGAGAGATTGGAGCAAAAAACATAATGATGCCTTTTGGTCATATTTCTCGACATGAAAACTCCCTATAGGATACTCTCCCTATGAGCTATTGTATGGAAAATTACCAACTTTACCAATTCAATCTAAGCTCTGTACACTTTCAATAGCTTATGACCTTAAACTTGACTTGAGCCTAGTAAAAAAAAGAGAGATTGACAAACCTTAATGTGCTAGATGAGAATTGATTGGTGGCCCTATCCTTGAATGAAGTGCACAAAGCATTTAGTAAACAATGTCATGACCTTAGGATAAGAAAAGTGAAATTTCAACCTGGAGACAAGGTTCTCTACTGGAACCCTACACATGTACCTCAACAAGCTAAGTTTCAAACATTGTGGAAAGGTCCTTACATCTTTCATAAAACTTTTTCTTCTTAGGCTATGTTAATTTACAAACGTAAGAGCCCAAAAAAAAAGTAGTTGGTCAACACACAACAAGTCAAACCTTTCCATGAGCCCATGCAAGCTAGTGCAATCAAGACCTCATTGGATGGATAACCATGCTTAATCTTTTGGATCTCCTTCTTGCAACATAGTTGTGGGGGATATGGCCATCCATGCTAATCCATTGAGTGGCTCCACACTTTTTCTACTTTTTTGTTTTATGCTTTCTTTGTTTTTATACCATTTTTTGTTTTACACTTTTTTATTTTTCCAAATTTTTTTTTGACAACATCATTCATATGTTTTATTTTTCTTAAATATTTTACGATTTTTTTATATTTTTTCTTGTTTTGGTGTGAATTTTTCTTGTCTCCTAATAAAAGTTCTTTTTTGCCAACATGACTCAGTGATGATGTGGCTAGTTACTAATGGTGGTTTTTATCTGATGTTTTTGAATGCTAATATTTGGTTTCTATTTTTGAATTTTGATGATCAATAAGATAGGTTTCTTTTCCATGGAATAGGTAGTGAGTTCATGTCATCCACCCATCCACCAACTCTATGGTTTTCTTGGTTTTTGAAATATGATGTCCCTTGTTCATTAATAAAATTTTAATGAACTTGTAACCTTGATGGTCTCAAAGCTTGGAAAAGATTCAAAGGTTTGAAAAGGATGTGACTTCAAGGGGATTCAATACTCTTTGTGCATCTCTACTTACTTAAGTGCATGTGTGCTTTTAGGGATTTCGTATAGTTCAATGTGACCAATAATAGGAAGTTGAATAAGTCTTTACATGGTGTGGTTCCCATCCATAATGTTTATAAAAACATAAAATATCCAGAAATACTCAAAAAAGAAAAACATGATGGGAATTCAAAGCACATACCTTAGAAAAAATAAATAGGTTACAAGCACTGGTTATTGAACTAGAAATACATGTTACCCATGCTTGAAGGTCCCCTCTAACTAAGGCCCTTTCTCACTTCCTACTTCTCTTTATTTCTCAAATAAGGAATAGTGGTTATTTGTGGGAGCATTCTTTTGTCTCAAGGGGATGGATTGGTCCTAGAGTGATGATGTGAGGTCATTGAAAGTGGTTGGTTTTGGTCTAGACTAAGATTGGATTTTATAAGGTTATTTAACCATGAAATTCACAAGGGACTTCATGTGACCATGATTGGGATATTCATTCCATTCTCTATCTCATCTATCAATGCTCTCCTTAACTCACTTCACTATTGATTTTCATGTTTTTTTTAATGTTTTAGTTTGACATGTTCAAATTCTTAGGTAGATTCTTTGGGTTTTGGTCTTTAGCTTCTCATAACCATTAATTAATTGTGGGGCCCACGGACTCCTTAGTTGAGGTTTTGCAAGGGAAAAAAGGGCAAACGCCTACTATGGAGAGGACCCACTTGCATAGCTCTTGGTTGGAATAGTTAAGTCCCTTATCCTTAGACATTTTTGTAATCAAATATTTGCATTCCCCATCAATTGTGTCCAATTATGTGCTCTATAAGGCATTTCTCTAATCATTCTCCATCTTTTGTAAACTCTCAATTCTTCTTTATGTATTTCATTGTATTCTTGGCTTTTTGGGCTTCCATTTAACTCTAATTTCCTTCAAAAACTCATATTTTTCAAATTTTGACTTGGTCAACAATGGTCAATAGTCGTGTCAACTAGGCGTTATCGATGAGGCCCAGTCAATGCAAGGGAAAAATTCTATAAATAACACTCATCACTTAGGAATTTTTTTCCATTTTCTTTAAATGTAAGGGGAGCTTTTGTAATTTTTCAAAGCACAAAACCTTCTAGAGCTTGTAACTTTCAAGATTTTTGTCTAATTCATCCCATTCTTTAGCCCTGTATCTTCTAGAGGTACACTTTATGTTGTGGGGGCCACAAACCTTAAGTCTTCTATAGAAAAGTTTTCAGAATTTTTCTAACTCCCCCATGGGTTTAATGAAGAAAATAATATTAAATGATCAACCTATGAGAGTTAAACCCTTCCAACACACTATGGTAACCTATCTAATCAAATAATAATAAAATAATATTAAAATAATCAAATAGGCCATGATCACAACTTAGTCAAGTGTAACTACCCTAAGAGATAAGGTATTCCAAATGTTTCAAAGTTACACATTAAGTGTTAATCCTTGGTCATGTTATGACTATAGATGGCTCCTAGACCAAAACATCCATAGGAAAGAGGACCATCTCAACCAAGGAATGAATGACCAAGAGTTGGAAGGAAGCAGCAAGAGAAAGCCCAAAAGCAATAGAAACTCATGCAACAGGAGCTCTTCAAGAGGAGCTCTAAGTGGAATCTATCTAATAGATTGCTGAAGAAGTGACCATAATAGAACAATTTCATTAAGATGAGGTGCCACGAATGGTGCCAAGACTTGAGGTTACATTAAATCAAGCCTACCTGAATCAGATCAAGCCTCGTGATAGCCAACCTTTCGTTCTCCAAGAATTGAACTTTAGACCATTCTTGGAACATGGTCCACTAGAAGTCAAGACGTAGTTGCAGAGCTCTCCCATGTGGCCAATCATCACTTTCAATGGAAAGTGGTACATGTGAGAAACATATCTCTTCTAGAATGGTAAGCAGGCATGAGCCATTATGAATATCAAAGACATTTAGGTGTCCTACTCAATGGAAGCTATTGCGTAGGTCCTGGGGTTACCTGATATTGGAACAAATTTGGTAGAGATCTCTGCATAAGTAGACCTAGAGGAAAAGAGGGAGTGGATCCGGTGATGCTATGGAGTGGACCACAAGGAGTATGACACACTCACCTTAGTAGAGCTCATATATTTCAAGATAGTGACCTATCACCTCAATCCGATGGTGATGCCCAGTAAGGTGATTATCTTCTTTGCCCATGCATGTCCTACTTTGAGTGGATAATTCCTTGTGAAGCTTCCATAGCTAATCTATCTAGAGATAGAGAAGTGATTTAAGGAAAATGAAATTGGAAGGAAGGCTTTTCCCTTTCCTTGCCTCATCAAAAAATTATGCAAAAGGGTAAGAATAGTTTTCTATGCCAATGATACACTCTAGCATACTTGTTCTACCTCTTGGACAAAAATGATGAAGGACAAGACCCCTACCACAACCAAGAAAGAGGAGTAGAAACCACCACCTCTACCACCCACTCAGGAAATAACTCTAGAGTTCTGTGTTACCCTTAAATAAATACACAAGATCTAAGAGTATCACTTGCATTAGAAGGAGTAGCAAGCATGAACAAGTGGTGATGATCCATCTGTGTATTGCCTAGCAATGAGTCACCCTAATAAAGTGTCTCAAACCATTAGCCAGATCGAGGGACATGGGCCAATCGTTTTAGCCCAAAGAATGTAATTGCCTTCTAGATCAAAGCCTAGAGCTAGAGAGGTAATGATCTCTCTTTTATAATAGTAGTAATTCCTAGACATCTCTAGGAATGCTACTACTTTCTTTGTGCATTTGGAGGAGCGCGAAGGGGTAATTATCTTGGCAATGCAACACCATGAGTAGGATATAGTAGTGGAGGTGATTGTTGATAGAATTACCAAGGCATTAAATGCACCTATGGCATCTGTACTAGACATTTCTGCACTTTGAGATGTGCAAACATCCACAGGAATGGTTAGGAGAAAATTAAGTGTAGCCCAACATGAAGAGTTGCTAAACCAACTAGTAGGAACCAGGAAATTGATTTTAGATGTCTTCAGCCTTCTAGATACAATAATTGCAACCTAGTTGGAGTTACTAGAAGTAAGGAGAAAATGCATTATCATGGAGGACCAACTTGAAACATCATGGGCTCAAAATCAACACCTGTTTGCAAAGGTTGCTAAATTAAGAGCCTACCACACTAATCCTATGCTTCTCAACCCTACACCGACCCATGATAAAGCTTTTCAGAAACTTCAGGAAAAGCTCAAGAAAGTTGAGGATGCAAAGGAGATGACAAGTTTTGATTAATCCTTGGTCAATGTCACCATGCATAATAGGAAAAAGGCCTTGGATTAGACTTGTCAAAAGAAAGTTACTTTGACTATAGAGAATCACCACCTATAGAATGTTGATGTGAAAAAGCAACAAATGCAAGATTTCATCCATCAACAATAGGATCAACTAGCTAGAGTAAACATAGGACTAAGGAGATTGACAACTAAAAATAGAAATCTCTCCATGGAGGAGGTCTAAGCACTTTGCCAAAAATTTTCAATAGAGGTACCTGCTTAAAAAAATGAGGCTCTCAAATTTGAGAGAGTCAAAAATCACTACAAAGATCAGGTTGGTTTACAAAAAGGAATCAATGAAAAACATATTCAAATGATGAAGGCAAAAGTTAATGAGGCCCTAACATAGCTCAAGGAAGGAGGATATGTTTGGTAGCCTATCTTTGTTGGGCTCAATGACTACAACAAGGTGGAGATCGACATGAAGGAGTTTCATATCGAGGAGATGATGGAGTACATGGAGCTTGCCAATCTTTGTTATGCAAATTTGGCAATGCTAATTGTCAGATGACTACGGTTCGAGTGGCTAGTTCATACTTGTTGTATGAAGTTGAGTTCAAGCATCACAAAGACACAAATCTAAAGCTTGAGGTGGAAAATGAAGAACTTGATGTTCTTAGGCAGCACCTCACTAATCAATGGTCTATAGTTGAGAACTTGGCTAGGAGACTAAGTGACTACAAAGAGCTATAGAATGTAGTAAAGGAATTTGATGTTGAATGTAATCATTTCACTACCTGGCTCATCAACATGAAGGAGCTATTTCCACCAATGTCCTATCCTTGGGATGTTTCCACATCAACTGACATTGATGATGTAGAATGGACAATGAATAATCCCAGGAGTAATGAGGAGGAGATGAAGGCACTATTGGACACCTTCTATCTTCCACTAGAGGTTGCAACTACTATAGGACAACCATAATCACCTCAACCACTATGTGCACCTAAAGAAGGAGAAGGTCCTTTAGAGCCTCAGGAACCTCCACCATCTGGGATCAATCAAACTTCTTCCTTATCTTGACACCATCAAAGGAATTGTGTTTCTCATTTTTGTCTTTGTGCACAATTTTGTTATCCTACATACCAAAATTTTGTAATGATTATAGTTTCGTACAATTAGCCACTCAGTGTTTGTTCATGTGTGTTGTGTTTGTGTATGTTAGTCATTTGTCAATAATCCCATACCTTCCCAAAATTTTGTAAGAAACTTGTTCCTCCTTTTGTTCACTCGAGGAAGAGTTTTCATTCAATTGTGGGGGAATGATGAGTTCCATTTTCTTGGGTCCCGTTGACATGGCCATGTCGATGTGGCCCTGTTGACGCAACCTTGTTGACATGGCCTTGTCAACATGGGATTTGATGCATTGATGTGGCCTTGTTGACATAGTATCTACTTTTTCCTATAAATACGTGCTCACCCACCATGTTTATGACATCTTTAGTCATAGTTGTAGTGGGGCTCTTGCATCTTTGTCATTTAAAAGTTTGAATATTTTCCTAAGTGCCTGTAGTAGGAGTCAAAGAGTGTATGGATCTTTATTTGAGCACTATTGTACATCAGCATAGCAGTGTGTGCAAAAATAAAGATGAGGCTTTTGATAAACCTTGTAGCACTTTGAAATAGATTAATTGTTTATTTGTGCATTTAATGTTTTATGTAATTTCTTTTAATGCTTTAGGTAATTAAGCTAAATTAAGTTAAATTAAGCTAGATTAAATAACGATTAATTAAGCACATAAGTATGACCACTCTGAGCATACACATGGTGCTTGGTAATCCTAGCAACACTTAACACTTGGTAACCTAGTATCATTAAACTTGTTCAGGATGTGTATAGAAAGTGGGAATGGATGCTTATGTTAGGATTAGTTACATGTAGATAGTTAGACTATATTAGTAATTTACTTATTTTATTTTATTTTTATTCATTATTCTTATTCCTTAAGTGATTTAAAATACTATACATAATAATGATAAAAATCATATGCCTCAATTGCACTTAACCATACCTTTGCATTTCACAAGTGCAATTGGGAAGAAAACAATTGTAATAGTTAGTTTCACTTCCTAGAGACTAGTATGCATAAAAGGGTATAAGTCCATGTAATTCAACTAGATCATGCATGAACACTTACTGATTCATATGGATGGGTGTAGAGTCTACTCATTTCTCATCAGTGGTGATTAGGCCAAAATGGACTACTCTAATATCACTAGGGATATTAAAGATATTTGTCATAACTTTCCTGGTTTACAGTAGTCTGTTTCTTCATGTTTAGCAAGATTCATTAGGTTTCAGCTAGCATTTGAGCATCTAAAGCTCTAGAGATATTGATTGGTGGCACAACAGGGATGCTGAAGGACTCCTTGATGTGATCAATAATCACTTTAGTGGCTCTTGTTGCATCTTAATGCTACATGACCACCATTGTGGGTCCTTCTCTAGTTTTCAACATCACATAAAATGATGTGATGATCCTTGAGATCTATTGTGATCAAGCATCCCCTTCTCCTAACTACAAGATGTCCAATGGTAGGGTCTATTGAGATGGTGGCTATGATTTCATCTTTAATGTCCTTGTAGAGATTGGCCCCCTCTCTAGTTCCCTAGCTGATTATATCTACAATTGGCTATAGATGGCTCATTTAAGGTCAATAACCCTATGGCAGTATCAGTGGAGCTTTTTATTATTGTTGTTGTTCATTAGGTAGCAGCTAGCTACTGGGTCTTGCTTGCTACTATTGACTAGTAGCTCGAATAGTATCTACAGGAGTTAAGCATATAGCTTCCTTAGTACCTGCCTATTTCTCTAATTAATCTTTCTTTGGAGGCCTAAGTTTTGACATCTCATCATATGAGGTGGTTTGAGCTTTTCTCATAATATCATTTATATAATCTAGAGTTTCTGCTTGGTTGCACAACTTCCTGATCAGGTAGGGAAATGGAAGTGTTGGCTTCTCCATGTTCTTTTCTTCAAATTATCTTTGGATTTTGAGGAAGTATAAATGGAAAATATTGGCATTGAATTTTTCCATCAATATGGTGCTTCCTCTAGTTGCATAAGTGGATATCCTATTAAGCCTTTTAGTTGGGAATAGATGATAGGTACTAATCTTGAAATATATCTTTTCATATGTAGTTAGCTCACTATACTCCTTATTCTCCTCACCATAGGCTTAGTCTAGCCACAATCTCTTTGCATTGTCATCAGACCATGTGGATATTTGTGTTACACTGGCCTATTCATTTGGCCAATTGAGGGCTTTGACTATTGCCTCTATAGATTATAACACTAAAATCCCCTCTATCTTCATAATGGCATCGAGTTATTTATTCTTTCAAAATTGAAGACTTTTCCCTCATTACCATTCAGCATTTGTTGATATTGTAGGCCACAAGGAAGATGATTGGAGTTGTGTTCTGATGGCATCTAAAGAAAACTAAATGAAAGGGCCAACATTAAGTTCCAAAATGATCATGGACATGATTGACTTCTCCTAGATGGCTTGGAGGCATTTAAGTGATAATGTTAGGTGCTATCCTTCTCTTGGTACTTGTGGTGCTTCAACCTCTACTTGGGTAGAGTGTTCGGTAGTAGGCATCTGTTGGTAAATACTGAAAGATTGGACTTTCTGCTCCATGTGCTCTACTAGTGGAGTTTATTCTCTAGTGTGGCCTCTCCCTCAATCTCTTAGTCTCTTGCTTATGACTTGTGATGGTTCTCCTTCTGATATCCTCTTTAAGGCTATCTGCAATCAACAAGGGTTTGAGATTATTATAATGTTCATATCAATTAATAACAATATTTTACCTTGCTCATATCCTTGGTTAGATTAATTGTTTATCATATTATGATTGCAGAGTTGGAAAAATTTTCAAAAAGAAACCCCTTAGATGTTACATATTAAATTTTCATGACCTCCCACACTTATTATCTTGCCTTAGAATTAGTTGAAATGGTTTATTAGGAAGATTTATTAAATTATTTGGCTTGAATTCTCTTAATTCATGATAATATCCTTTATGTTCTATCTGACTCACCCTTAAACTATCTTTTGGATTTATGTAATACTTTGAAAAACTTGGCTTAAATTTTCCTCAATTTCACCCTCATGACTAAGTTGAGTGCTTTATGATCAACAAGATTTAAGAATTTTGGAAATTTAGGCTGTAGGAGCAAAGTTATGGCTTGTGGAAGTTAGTGTGTCAGAGCGAAAAAGAAGAAGAGAAAAAAAAATTCTTATGGAAAATGGTAAGAATGAAAACTTTTTCTAACTTCCTACTCATATATATATAGCATTTTTGTATCTTGAAATCATTGAGATAACATCGTATCAATGATGTATGAGGGGCTTATTCATCGCATCAATGATGTCACCTCAAAAAATTTCAATTTTTGTGAGAAATTTTTGATGGAAAAAATGAGTCAAACTGAATGATAGGAAGATAGTAAGCATTCCCAGAGGATTTTAGAATAGCCATGATGCTTAGGTTATGAAAATTAGGTGTTGAAAATCCATAAAGAAGAAATTTCAGTTGAGCAAAGTTGATTAAGTGTATATAAGATGGATGAAGGGTTACAGGTTCATGAACAGAGTTGTGAATGAAGGGAAGTATTTATTAGAGTTTTGGACAATCTTAGAAGGCACAAGATGATGTGAAATTTCTTGCAAAGTATGAAATACAATATTTATACAAGTGGGTCCTCCCCAAAGTAAGCTCTAGCCCTTAGTGCCCTTGTATAACCACCCCTAAAAATGTCATTAGGTACTCAAGGAGTTGAATGTAAGACATACCTATTGAGAAAAACACACATATTAGTATTGCCAGATTGGGAAAATATCACTATATTACATAGAACCATAAGTTATGATTAACTATAAAATGAGGTGAGATGGACTATGGAAGGGATTACTGAAATCAGGACATGAGGTGTCTTATCATAGGCATAATGGTTTCTTGTGTGGAATTTTTTATTAGAGTAATCTTTAGCCTTTCATTCTAAGATCCAAACTAAGTCTAGGCCACTTTTCAATGACATCACATTCTATCATCTCATAAGTTCACCACCATAAGACTACCACTATTGCAAAGAGTATTACCACTTAGCGTATTGTCCAAGGAAAGAGTTTATTAATTGCATTTTTATTATTTATTTTTAAGATTCCTAATAAGCCACCTACCTTTAAGCATGAGTAACATTTCCTTCTAGTGGGACCCTCAAAAATGCATTAAGTGCATGGATTTCATTTTTGACTATGTTGACCTTACTAAAGGACTACCTTCAAGCATAGGTAACATGTCTTTCTAGTGACATGGTAAGGTAGAACTTATTGTACTATTACTCCCATTTTTCATTAGATTTAGAAGGATATAATACATCTTTAGCAATAGGATAGAAGTCATAGTAGTAATCCAAGAGAATCCACAAATCCCCTTGAAGTCACACCCTTTGCATTCCCACTTAGTTCTTCACTCTTAGGTCTTAGCATAAGGATCATAAATGTATTCTTAGTTTTATTAGGGAAAGAATATCATTATGGCATTGGTAAGAACTTCTTGTTGAAATGGGTGGATGGATGTTGTCGTCTCACTGTATAGCTAATTAGTCTCTTATGATTGATAATATAGAGAAATATTCACTTTATTGTAACTACATCTTACCATATTTGATGGGTTTTATTGGAAATTGGTAACAACATGTACCAGAAAAATGAGAACAAAACATTAAAAAAATTAGAAAAGATATAAAAAACTAGAAAAACAAAAAGAATGAAAAATTTTCAAAGAATTTAGAAAATATTAAAGAATAGTAAAATTTTAAGAAATGAAAAGTATAAAAGAAAAGAACACTATATCAAGAAAATAGAAAACGTAATAAGTAGATATACCTACATGTCCCATTGAACGTCCCCACAACTAGGGTTAGGATTCATCAATAGGAAAAGTGAATAAGTAGAAGATAATTAGGTAGAATAGACAAGAATCTTTGGTGGAATGAGGATATTGATGATAAGGTTTGACCTCCTAGATATTTACTACTATGAGCTTATGTGGTCTACATGGATGATGAATATGCATTGCACTCGAAGGATAAGTTGCCTAAATGATATAGGGTTCCTCCCAAAGCATTTGAAACTTGGCCTTTTGTTGGACATGACTGGGCTTATAATAGAGGACCTTATCTCCCAGTCGTATTGATGCTTGCCTTATACAAGCATCATGCCTATTTTTGGAGTTAGTCTTATGGATCTCATTGCTCATCAGTGCTACTAGCCTATTCTCATATAATAGATTTGAATTCATTAGATGCTCTCTTTGCGAAAAGCTCAAATATAGGTCAAGTTGGTTCACAATAACTAAAGTTTGAAGCTCTACCTAGATTAGTAGTCTGTGGGTAACTTATCGTAGACTAGCTCATAGGATGAATAACTGATAGGCAATTTCCATGTTGTTCTATAGGCCCATAGAGCATCATTCAACATAGTGCTCCAATCCTTTATAAACCTACTAACTGTCATAGTCAATATTCTAGTGATCTCATGGTTAGTGAGTTCTACTTAACTATTGGCTTGGGGATGGTATGATGTATTCAACTTATGATTTACCCCAAGCTATTGCATGATATTTTTGAAAGTAGCACTAGTAAAATGAG
The DNA here is from genome assembly GCA_015680685.1 of Gnetum montanum. Taxonomy (NCBI): domain Eukaryota; kingdom Viridiplantae; phylum Streptophyta; class Gnetopsida; order Gnetales; family Gnetaceae; genus Gnetum; species Gnetum montanum. Next base: position 19,907 of record MNCI01034295.1, on the reverse strand, counting down.
TTCCATTATCAAAAATAAGCATTGATGGTATTCCAAACTGGGTCACCACATGTTGTTTGAAAAAATTGATAGTTGGTTTGGCTGTACAATCCTTAATTATTACTGCCTCTACCCACTTGGTGCACTAATCCATGGTCACAATTATATAAGCCTTCCCTTTTGACATTAGTATGATGGGGCCCATAAAATCAATTCTCCATATATTGAATGGTTCTAGTGGCTATATCCATTGCTATGGCCCTTCATTTCTAGTTGTTATTCTTCCATATTTTTGGCACCTCTCACAAGAATGTGTAAAGGTATGGACATCCTAGAACAAGGTAGGCCAGAAGTAGCCTACCATCATTAGTTTTAATACTATCTGATTTCTTGCATAATCGCCACCACATGGGCCATCATGTGCATCCTGTAGGATCTGTAGTTTATCACATTTTGGTATGAAACACCAGACTAACCCATATGCATAGATCTTTTTAAGGTTTTCATTTATTTCCATGTATCTTTTTACCTTATGAAGGAATTTCTCTTTTTGTTTCTTTCTCTATTTAACAAGAAGATCCTATATTGTTAGATAAGTCAAATAATTAGTTGTTCATGATGTTCCTATTGAGTGTATAGCCCTTACTATATTAGAAAAAAAAATTTCATTAGGGAATTGGTCTAACAAAGGTTCTAAATCGTTCTATGAGTCCCATCCGAGCCTCGATAAGTGATCAGCCAAAACATTATTTGTATCCTTCTTGTCAACCATTGTTATATTAGATTCATTTAAGATAACAATACATCTAATCACTTAGGGACTAACCACTAGTTTGTTCATAAGAAAATGGATGGCACTATGATTAGTGTGGACATAGATAAGGTACTCAAGCACATAATGTCTAGACTTTTCAAGTACATACACCACTACCATTAGCTCCTTTTCCATTGTGCTGTAGTTAAGTTGTGTCTTGGTGATGCTTCTATTGGTTCAATGAATATAGTATGGTCTCTTTTAGTCATCTAGTTATGTCAATACTACACCCAATGCATAGTTCAAAGCATCAATCATGATATCAAAAGGCTTGGACCAATCCATAGCTTGTAGGATTGGTGTCTCAATTAGCTTCTGTTTCAAGGTTTCAAAGGACTTTTTGCATGACTCCATCCATTGAAAGGGTGCATCCTTCTTCGTTAACTAAACTAGCAGTTTTGCAATCATTAAAAAGTTTTCTATGAACCTCCTATAGTATCCCATGTGGTCCAAAAATGACTGAACATCCTTGATGATTTGTGACCTCTCGGTGATATTTTGTATGACTTAAAATTTGTTGAGATCCACTTCAATTTCTTTTTGTAAAATTTTTTCCTTAAGATGATTACATCCTGGATCATAGGATGGCTCTTCTACCAATTAAGCATTAGATTAGTCTCTACACATCTCTTTAATACCTACTCTAGATGGTCTAGTTCTTGTTTAAAATCTAGCCCATATGTTGAAAAGTTATCCATGAATACCTCAACACCATTTCCTATTTGTTTCTGGAAGATGCTAAGTACAAGTCTATGGAAGGTGGTTGGCACATTGCAAAGGCTAACAGCTGCTTGTAGGCAAATGTTTCACATGGACTAGTGAATGTCATCTTCTCAATACCCATCCAAAAAACTATAATACTCATGTCCTACAATAGTATCCAAAACTTGGTCAATAAACGATAGAGGAAAATGATCCTTGAATGTGGTAGAATTTAATAATTGAAAGTTGACGCATACTTGTCACTTGCCTCTCTTCTTTGGAATGATTACCAAATGACATACCCATTTACTATCCATAATGGGATATATGAATTTGGCCTTTAGTAATTTTTCCAACTCATGCTTGACTACTTCTTTAAGTTTTGTGTTTAGCCTTATTTGTGGTTGGCATTGTGATTTTACTATTGGATTAGTATATATCTGATGTTGATCAATTATTAGATCAATTTTTGTGATCTTTTCATAAGACCATACAAATGTTGTTGGCCACTTGTTGACTACTTCCAACAACTTCTTCTTCTACTTCTTATCTAGGTTGGTGTTGATAATTAGCTTTTGATTATTTAGAAAAGCATATTCAAGCATTACTGATGAGAGCTTTAGTTCTAGTGGTTTGGGTTCAACCTTATCTAGGATCTCTAATTATCCTCATTCTATTTCTGCTTCTTGACCCTCATGATAGTAGGGATGTCCTCTTCTTAGTTGTCACATTTGTATTTGACAATGATGGAAGCTTTTCATATCTAGGAGGATTGGATGTGAATGGAGTGGAAGTAGATGTGTTTTCCATTTGTTGAACCTTCTTTAGACTCATTTGGAAGAACAGTCATTTCTTGGATTATGGTTCTTGCATGATTGTCTCCTCCTACAAGAAATGACTGATGGTGCTTGCTTAGTTGCATTTTTCTATTTTGGCTATGATGGTAGTTCTCCTTGCATTATAGGTGGTGGCATAAATGGTAAAGGATTAGGAGTTTGACTTAATGAAGCAGTTACTTGTTGATGCATGTATGAGTTGGAGTTCATTCTAGGAGGTGTTAGCCTATGGTATTCGAGTGGATAATATTGAGGAGTTTGAACCACTATGTTCCCTAGAGAAATCAAACATTGGACATAGTATCCATATGCATCAAGTTGCTGATATGGGTACTATTGTCATGGTGGTAGCAGTGTCCATGATTTTGATTTTGCCACTGTTAATGATACTACTTGTGTGGTTGCAGATAGGCTCCACTGGGGTAATAGGCTAGTTGGAAGGTTTGACAGTAGTCACCTTGAGGATAAGGTAACCATTTGGAAATTTGATTCTTGATGAACCTTGGGTTGAGTGCATATGCTTCAGTTTCTTGCAAATGTGCCATAATAGGGTAGCACCCCTTGGGGTGGTCATATTGACATATAGTACAATCTCTTTCCTCATTCAAGCTTGTACTTGAATAGTTTACCACTGAAGCTACCCTTCCTTTCCTTTTAAAGTCTCTTTTCTTCTTCTTTTCCTTACCTTTCACAAGGGCTTTCTTAGTTCACTCCTCCACAATTTTTAGAGCTGATGAAAATTTCTCATCTATCGAATCCCACATTTTTTATAGCTTTGCTACAATATTAGTTATAGATTTCTAAATAGGCATTGTTTTCTTTTGTATCACCTCCTCTAAGGTTTCCTCCTCTTACTGATCACACATCCATACATCTCTCTTTCTAATAAATTGATCTCTGTTGTACTTCTTATCTGATTCTGTCTTCTTTAAATCACCTTTAGCCTTTTCCATTTGGTTAATGAGTCTTTGAATTTGATGGATGATCATTTTAGATAATCTACCTTGTATGTAAATCCCAAGGGTTTCCCTAGTTTTTTTTGATAGCCCATCAACAATGTGGCTAAGTTGCTCCCTTTGGAAAAATCTATGGCTTGGGAAGCTATGTAGAAGTGCAAAGTATCTACTCATTGCTGCATCAAGGGATTCATGGGTCCCGTGCTTCCATCCCTAAATTTCTTTTCTAAGGTTGACACATAGGAATAGGCTTGATATTTGTCATTAAAAAGCTCAAGCATGGCACTTCATCTCTTGATTGATTCTTGTTCTAATGATCTGTACAAGCTTTTAGCCTCTTTGATGAGTATCCTAGGGAACAAGTTGAGTTTTTGACAATCAATTTCTATGTTTTGTAGGACATAGGAATCATGGAATTCTTAAAGGTGGTGTTGTGGATCTTCCCTATATCCACCCTTAAATCTAGGCATGTTGTTCATGTTTAGTTGCTTGATACAATTGTACCTTATTTGCTTGGTTGGGATATAAATGGCTTTCCATACATTGATCATGCTTGGAGCTACCAATAAGGGTTCTTCATGCTCATAGGGTTTGTTTGCTCTATTGTAGTGGTGCCCCCTTTGATGCTTTTACCTTTCTCTATTCTTATGCCTATATTTGTTTCTTCTCCGCTCATGCTTTTCATCTTCCTCATAATAGTGCAATGGGCGATAGTCAATTTGATCATGAGTTTAATGCCTTTCCTTGTCATGGTCTTTGTGCCTATATTTCCTTATATTAAGACTCACCAACAATCATGACAACGAAGATGAAGTAGTGGGAGAATGGTATTTGCTAGTTCTCCTTTTATGACTATGATATTTTTGTCTTTGCGATCCAACGGAAGCTCTTGGCCTTGAGTCTTGGTTGCACTTAGAGTCTGTTGCTTTTCTTCTAGGTGTCTCTACTAATGCTAAATTTAGTCGCACTATGATAGGTCCTTCCAAATGAATAATAGGTTTTTGTAAATGGACTTGATCCTGGCGGAGTTTTTCTACTAAGAATCCATCTCCATCAAGTTCTTCTAGGATAATAGAAGAGTTGATCTACTTTCCTTTGTTGTCAACATGTTTGGTCTCCATGTTAGCATATCTCTACACTTGTGCCTATGTGAGTTGGTAGGGTCTTTTCATGTGTTTGGTCACATGATATCCTTCATGCGCATGACATAGATTCATTTCCCTTAAGGCTATTTAAACAATTGTAGCTGTGGAATGTTCTAAAGGTAGAACAATGTTGTCTTATAGTTATCTCCACCTTAACTACCCATTTTGGTGAAACACGAAGGTGAAATTAGGATAGTAGGGATCATTATGAGCATATGATATTCTTGTTTGCATTGGCATACTCTAGTCTTCCTCATCATTTATTCTATCATTATCATTTTTCATCTCTTTGACAAGTGATGGTTGATCTTTGGTTGAATCCATGTTATAAGTATGATGCTTGTTTAAGTGTGTGTGTTTTTTTGGAATTATTTATAGATTGGAAATATTAGGTTCTTGCTACAACAAACTTTGTGAAATCAATTACTCACCACACATTGACACATCCTCAACAATGGTGCCAATGATGAGAGGTGAAGCAATCAAACACCCAACCATACAATTCATGAGTGTTCATGCATGACTCAATCATAATTCATGTATGGACAATGTTGATATGCTAGTAATTAAGTTAAGCTCGTGATTGTTGTCTTTCCAATTCAAGCTATTAAATTCTAAGTGTATGGTTTAGCTTGCAATGGACAATATGTTAAGTGATGTTGTAAGGCCAATTGTGCTCCTAAGTGTGAACATGGTGAAAGTAGAATTAAGTGCTAAGTTTAAGTAATGATAGAAACATAAATCTATTCTAGATTATAGCAATGAGAATCTATTCCTAATTCACCATACACACCTTGGGCTCATGTAACAATTACTATGTTTCCAAGTGAGTTTACTACTAATGAGCTATATCAAAAGAACCATACCTTAGTATCAACATCATGACTTAAAGGTAAAAACCAAACATTAACAATCAATATAAAAATAGTTCATACCACCATTAAGAACACTTATTAAATGACAAACTTACAAGATGGATCACACACACACACACACACACACATACACACAAAATGAAAAAGTATAACGACGTTGTAAGACAAAAAACAAGAAAAGTTAAAGAAATTTGTAAAAAAAAATTGTGTAAGACAAAAACGTGTAAAACAAAAATGTGTAAAAAAAATTTAAAAAGAAATGAGGGCCCCAAATGATTAGCATAGGTGGCCATCTCCCCCATGATTGAATGGAAAGGGAGAGATCCAAAATAATGAACGCCTATTTGAATTTCTTAGAAGTGCCCAAATTCTCCCCATTGATGTTCTTAGATTAAGGGGTGGAAGTCGACGATGCTCATACTCCAATGTATCTATGCCTTCATTTTGGGCATGAGTTATTCCCCCAGATCGCTCCATGCATGTTGATTTGCTCTTTCGACTAGCTGTCAACCACGGGGTGTCCACTACTTGTGTGGTTGCTACATACAGGCATGTTTTTCTCAGAGTTTCAAGGGCACACCTGTTGCATGGAGGAGATGCCAAGCATTCCTTCATGTTATCACTCGATGAATCACTATATGTGATGCATGGAAATTTCTTCTTCTCGATCTTTCCATAAATATTTACCTTAGATATCTCCAAGGAAAGATCGTGAATCCCTAGGCATGCATCTATTGTTCTTAGCCATATCCTTCCCATTATAATTGGGAAGTCCCCTTCGTTGCTGTTAACTTCTATCATCAAGAAATTGGCTGGGTATGACCAACCACACACAATGGTAACAATGTCCTCCACCAATCCCATGGGAATGGTGATGGACTGGTCAGCTAGCTCTAGTTGAATGTTGCTCTTCTTGAGTTGGGGCAGGTTCCAAGCTTGATACATTTCTCATGATATTAAGTTGACTCTAGAACTTGAGTTAAGAAGAGCCTTATGTGGTTCGTTTCTGGTGACTTGGAGGTAGATTAAGGGATTTCCAGGGTTAGATAGTTTCCTGGGAAGGTGGCATACCTTGATCCAGTCGGTTATGGTATGTGTTAACATAACGGTATGCATTAAGCTCTGTTGTTGGACTGAAGGGTGCTCCAAAGCCTTATGTGTTGGAGGAGCATACCTAGACTCAACCACTTGTGGTTGTGAGAGCTTGTCTGGGCTTTTGGTTCTGAAGAAAGGTCTTCTCTTTTTGCAGTTTTCAGAACTAGCAGTAGGTTGAATGGTTACGACTCTCGTAGTGTTACGTTGCTGCAGTTGAGTGGGGAGTTCTCCTTGCATTGTTGGAGTGGATGGGATGGGAACTACTGGTGGAAGAGAGGCAGATGGATTAGGAGGATGGTAAGGGTGTGGAGCATCTCCTAGAGGAGAAGGAGTCCTTCTAAAGTACTCCCAAACTTGGTAGTGACGTTGGGGAGTTGTGTGACCCATAGAGTCACTTGGAGAAACCAGCTGCTGCACGTAGTAGCCATATGGGTCTGGTTGCCGGTAAGGGTACTGTTGTTTCGGCAGTGGCATCCCCCATGACTATGGGTATTGCCACTGCTGATGTTGTCCGATGGGTTGTGATGGAGTTCCACGTGGATAGTACGTTAATGGTTGGTGGAACGGCCTTGGGTTACCTTAGGGATAAGGTAACCTTCAGGGTGTCTGCTATCTGTTAAGTCTTGGATTGAGTACATACATCCCAGACTCTTGTAGATGTGAGATGATTGGACAACATCCCTTGGGATGGTCATATTGGTAGATCTCACATCCACTGTCATTGTCTATATCCAAGTCCACAACCTCATCACAAATAGTTATGTTCTCTTTACCCTTGTCACGTGCAGAGCCTGAATCTCTACGCTTTTTCCTTTCCTTGTCACTACTTTGTTCCTCCTTAGATTCCTTTACAATCTTCAGGACAGTTTCAATTTTACTATCTTAGGAGCTCCATACTTCACCTACCTTAGCCAATACTTCTGTTGTTAGCTTTTGAAGTGGCAAGGTTTTTCTGTTCACCAACTCTTCGAGTGGTGACTCATCCTCTTCATCGCAAAATGTCACTTCCTTGTTCCAAAGAGAGGGAACACGGTTATATTCTTCCACACTTTCCCTTTTTCGTAGCTCCCCTTCTTCTTTGGCTACTTGTTCCAACAAGCGATGAATTTCATGGGATCTAAGTTCTGATAATCTCCCTTGGGCATAAGTCCCAAGGGTTATCCTAGTTTCATACCTTAGCCCATCTACGAGATGGCAAAGTTGATCCTGCTATGCGTAACCATGGCCCGAGAAACAATGTAGCAATGCGTAGTAGCGGCCCATGGCAGCATCCAAGGGTTCATGAGTACCTTGCTTCCATCCTTGGATCTACTTACACAAGTTAGATACTCTGGAGTACATTTGATATTTATTGTTGAAGAGTTCTAACATCGTACTCCACCTCCTAATGGTTTTCAGCTCTAAGGACCAGTACCAACTCTCTGCTTTCTTAATGAGTGTCCTAGGAAACAACTTCAGTTTCTGCCACTCGTTTTCTATGTTTTGCAAGGTGCAAGCATCGTGAAATTCCTATAAATGATTTTTCAGATCAATGTTATATCCCCCCTCAAATAGTGAGATATTTTTCATGTCTAAGAGCTTGATCCGACTATCTTTTTGATGCCTTGTCAGTATTCTCACTGCCTCCGTTATATCTAACATGCTTCAAGTGGCAAGTAGTGGTTCGTCATGATCATCTCTTTCATGATGTCTATGATGTCTATGTTATTCCCTACTTTCCCTTTTTTCATGCCCTTGTCCTCTCTCTCGACCTTCTCATCGAGGTCTCTCATTTTGCCTACCTCTATCCTCACCGTTATGCTCTCTATGGCTGTGCCCTGATGTGGAAGGAGAGGGTGAATGATGAGATGAAGGGGAAGAAGAAGGAGAACCATCACCATGACTATGTTTCCTGCCTTCTCTTCGATGGCTTCGGCCCCGATCATGATGACGATATGAGTGCCTGTCCTTGTCATGTGTTGTTGTTCCCTCAGTGAACAACTAGTGGTCATAGGGATCAGAATTAGGGTTGTGTATTGTGGAGCGTAGGTTCTGATACCCCACCTCCTCACTATGGTTAGGAGGGGGAACATCTCTCGATAGAGAACCCATTATCAGTGGTTCACCACCTCCAATTTCACTTAGGACGTGCGAGACCCCTTTTCCCTTCAACAATGTATGGTGGCTCTCCTGCCTTGAGTCCCTTATACGTTGTGCTTCTATGGGATGGTAATCCCTTATGTCAAAATTTCCTATAACGTATTCAGCATAGAGTTGTGTCATGCCTATCTGTGCCAAAGCACAGAGGAGCATGTTGGGGACTACATGATCTGGAGGTAACACTATGTTACCTTGCAAATCTCTCCAGCACATCTGTTCATCCTGATGGAGGATAAAAGTAAAATTGGGTATGTACTCATCAGGATGAGTATATAGCCCCTATATTGTTGAGGAACTGACGGATTTTGGTTATGTGTTTTAGACTGTTGATTGTTCTTTGTATGATCCCTAGGTGGTGAATTGCTCTTATGAGAAGAAGAAGAAATGGTGTCTTAACAGTGTGTTATTTAACCATTATATAATTTTTCATATGATTAACCCTAAGGTTCATTTAAGCTTCCAACGATGTGAGTGATTTCCTATGTTCTACTTAGCGCACAAACACTTAGTCCCCGACAACGATGCCAATGATGAGTGGCGAGGTACCCCTACACTCAACCATACAAATACGAGCATAGTACGCACGATCAGGTGAAACTCCGTAGACTAAGTGCCTACATGCCTCATGGAACACTTAAGGTTAATTATTTGTTGTCTTCCCAGACTTACTTGTAGTTGTCACGGTGTATGGTTAATTAAGTTTGAGGTATATGATTTTTATATCTTTTCAGTTTTATCTCCTATGCTGATAAGGTGAAGGGTGAAGAGACTAATTACTAACCTTAACTAACTAACTAAGTCTGAATTAACCTAGCGTCAGCATCCATTCCCACTTACCATTCACACCCTGAATCAATGCAACCTTCGTTACCAAACGCTAATCGTTGCTGGGATCACCAAGCTTAACACATGTGCTCGAAGCAATCGTACTGAGGTACTTAACTAGGAGAGAAGGGTTGAGAGAGATTTAAATACTAATAAAGTGATTAAATGGTAAACAGTAAATAAAATCCTAATTAGCCTATTCCATGCACTGCAAAGGTTTATCCAAGAAGTTCATCTTTATTTCTGTACACAAACATGTGTTCAGGTACAATATTTGCTTGAATAAAGATCCGTTCACTTTGGAGCTCCTACTGCAAGCACATGGAAAATATTCTATCTCTGGAGAGGTAAAATTGCCAGATTTTTGCTAAGGGTCTAGATCTAGATGTGAAAACAAGGGAGATCCATCTCTTATTTATAGACTTGGCGGCACACTGCGATATCGCGTACGCAATATCGTGTGGGATGCAATATCGTGGCGGACGTGATATCGCATACGCGATATCGCGGCCCATGCGATATCATGTTCCATCAGGAATCAACTTATGGATTCCATCAAATCTAGCTACACTCCATACATTTCTCGCTTCATCAAACTAAGCATCATTGTCAGATTTCCAAGATCTACCAAGAATTACATCAACACCATCTATTGGAAGCACATCACATTTCACATCATGAAAACCTCCAATTTTAAATTTTAAAGTACATTATTCCCGCATCTCTTGAGAGAAAGCTTTAGACAACTAATGCACCATATAGGGTCTAGGATAAGGATTAGTTGTTAAACCCAATCTAGCAACTTTCCTAGAAAAAATAGCATTTTCTTAGTCTTCCCCATCAATCAAAACATGGATCCATTCCTTACTAAGAAAAAATCTAGCCCTAATATGAAATAACAAATTCCTAGCAAAGTGGTCTCCTCTATTCACATTCCCCATGAATGCATAAGAATTAAATTTAGAAACTTACTCAATCTTAGGAGCATTATAATTACCTCTCTAAAGAACTTATCTTAATTTCTCCTCCACCTCTATGGTTTGCACATCTTTGGCCTTTGTTACCTTGTGAAATGGACATTCCCATTACATGTGTTCCCATTTTCCACATTTGAAGCATTGAATCTTTGATGAGTTATTATCTTAACCCTTGCCTCCCTTGCCTTGGTTATTCTTGGGTTTGCCCTTCTCATCACCCTTCTTTGTCCTCTTGTCATGGTTGTTATCCTTATCTTTAGATTTGAACTTGGATCCCTTTTCCTTCCCCTTGGAGGTTTCTTTACTCTTATTTTCAAATCCACTTAACTTATTTTTAGTCTTGAGTGTCAAATCATAATCCTCATCAAGAGTTTGTGGCTTATAAAAATATAAATCCTACTACTATGCCATTTTGAGACCTCCTAAAAAGATTGAAGCATATTCATGCTCCTTCTAGTTTACCTTAGCTTGATGTAATAGATCATGAAATTTGATGTAGAATTCTATGACATCCTTGTCACCTTACCTTAGGAATTTCAACTTCATAATGGTTTATTGCCTATGATGAGACTATTCAAATTTTATTCACAACCTACATTTCATAAAATTCCAATCTCTAATGAGTTAACCATTTTATCTTTCATATTCTTGGGACACTTTTTTCAACCAATTAGAAGACATACTCTCTAATATAGATTCAATAATAGGTATACTCAAGTTATTTTGGTACTTCTTCTAACTCAAAGTGCTTATCAAGTACCTTCAACCAACTTGAAAAAGAATTCGTACCTTCTACACCATTGAAGCTCTTCAACTCAACGTATAGAAGTCTAGCAACATTACAAAATACTCTTGCAAATCTTGCCTCATCCTCCTCGTCAAGCTTGCTAGAATAAGAAGTAGTGATGAGTGGCGAGGTACCCCTACACTCAACCATATGAATATGAGCGTTTCACGTGCGATCTGGTCGAACTCCAAGGACTAAGTGCTTATGCACCTTAATGGAACACTTAAGGTTAATTAATCGTTGTCTTCCCAAACTTACTTGTATTGTCATGGCTGTATGGTTGAGTAAGCTTGAGGTATATGATTTTTATAACTTTTATCTTTTTAATGTCTTATGCTAATAGGGGAAGGTGAAGAGAAGTGACTAGCTTACATTAACTATTTACTAACTAAGTTCTAATTGTTCCTAACACTAGTATCTATTCCCACTTGCTGCACACATCCTAAACTAGTGCAATGCTGCTGGGATTACCAAATGCTAATCGTTACTAGGTTACCAAGCGCCACACACATGCTCGAAGTGGTCGTACTGAGTGTACTTAACTAGGAGAGTCAAGGGTTGAGAGAGAGATTAATTAACTAGGAAAGAATTTAAACATTCAATAATAATTAATTACTATTTAGCTTAATCTGTATGCTGCAAGGTTTATCATAAAGTTCATCTTTATTGCCGTACACAAATGTGTGCCTAGGTACAATTTTCTCGAATAAAGATCTGTTCACTCTATGACCCCTACTACGGGCACACAGGAATTATTCTAACTCTAGAATAGTAAAACTGCAAGAGTTTAGCTAAGGGTCTAAGTCTTACTACCTTGAACAAGGGAAGCCGCCTATTATTTATAGATAATGAGGTAGGACGCGATATCGTGTATGAAATATTGCGTGGTAGATGCGATATCACGACTCATCATACCCCCATGACTAAATGAAAACTCATGCTCGTGTTCCTTACAAAATATTGGGAATGTATGAGATTATCAACTTGAATGACACTAATGGTGAATGGGGTGACACGTGAATGGATCATCATTACAATACATGGCAATATTAGTGTTCATGATCACAAGAGTAAACACTATACACATTTGACATCCAGCTTTATTTGGCAGCTAAGAGAGAAGACAGAGAGAGAGAAAAGAAGAAGATGTGTTGCTGTCGACGCCAAGATTGCACCTCCCATTGTTCATCTATAAGCACACCATCAATCTTGTTCCTTGCACGACTGTTTCAGCACCAGTCCATCCTAAGTGTCTTCTCCAGGTCTAGTCCATTGCTGCATGATTTTCATCTGCACACACAACACAATCGCATATTAGAAAGGATAAGTAAATCACAATGTAGTTGATACCTTGCCTCGATGTAAGGTCCATTGGCTGAGTTGTGATATGGCTAATACGGATTCTGGAGATATAACACTAGTGACTACCCAAGGTGTAGGGGCTAGGAGAAAATTGAAAGAATTGGACTAGAACCTCCATGACTAAGAGTGATCCTCCGGTAATGATAGAATGGAAAAATATAAGGAATAAGAAAGATGGAGAAAAATAAACAACGAAAATGCCAATAAAATGGATGTCAAAGGTGGAAATGAACAAAATAAATGTTGATTGCAGAAATGTTTAAGGGAAAGAAGTTAACTAATGCACCAAGTAGGAATGCCAGTGGGTCCTCCCCAATGCAGGCTCCTACCCTTAATGCCCTGACAATCCCACATTCAAAGAGTCTGTAGGCTCTGGAAATGTCATTTGAAAGCAAGAGTCAAAGTCTTAACCACAAGAATTTACCAAAAATACAACAATGCATCAACCAACATATAGACTACTAATACAGCCGACAATGAGTTGGAAAATGGAGAAAGAAAGATGAGGAGAAGAGAATGGAATCGAGTCCCAAGAACAAGGTGGTGTATAGCCCCTTGTGTGTTTTATGGTTAATGTGACTTAGTAGATCTCATTCCAAATCCAGCCTCAAAAAATCCACATCTAATGACTTTGCATTAATACATTTGGCCAATCCAACCCCTTGAAGTAACAAGAATGCTTTCGCCAAAGAGTCACCGCCACTCCAAGGAAACGAGAAAGGAAAAAGTAGGAAGCGAGAGAGGGCCTTAGTTAGAGGGAACACATTTGTTTAGTTCCATATCCAGTGCTTGTAGCCTAGATGATTATTTTTTCTAAGGGATGTACTTTGAATTCTCACTATTTTTATTTTTTATTTTTATTTTTTTTGTGTGAGAACCACACCATGAAAAGACTTATTATTTTTATTAGCTCAACTTCCCGATAATGGAGCAACGTTGGAATGGTAAGGAAAACCCAAGAAGATAACATCCAAGCACCCAAGAGAATAGCCAGCACAAATGCATCAAATCCTTTTGAAGTCACACCCTTTTCAATCCTTGAGTTCTTCTTTAGTTTGAGAAATGCCCAGTCATCAATTCATTGATAGTTCTATTATTTAAAGAAAGGAACTGTACAGTTCCAAGCCAAGAGAGACCATAGAAATTTTTGAATGCATGGATGACGTGGACTCATTACCTGTTATATCAAAAGAGCCACACCTTAGTATTCACATTATAACTCAAAGGTAAAAACCAAACATTAGCAATCAATAAAATATAGTTCATACCACCATCAGGAGTACTTACTAGGTGGCGAACCTAACATAGACAACCACATAAAGAAATGAAAAAGTATGACCGATGTTGTAAAACAAAAACAAGAAAAGTTAAAGAAATTTGTAAAACAAAAACTTAAAATGGAACTGAGGGCCTCAATTGATCAGTAGAGGTGGCCATCTCCCCCATGACTAAGTTGAAAGGAGGAGATCCGAAATAATGAACGGGGTTGTTCCTTCTCAAAGGTATTATGGGCACTAGTCATTCTAAGTTCATGGAAGGGTTTGGTCTGTTGCACATTGACTAGTAATCTCTTATCAAGGCTCTCAGGTTTGTATATGGTCATGGCCCCTGAAGGAAAGGTTGTATGAATAATGTAAGGTCCTTCCCATAGTGTTTGAAATTTTTTGTGTTGTGGCACATGTGTGGGGTTCCAGTAGAGAACCTTATCTCCTGGTTGATACTTAACCTTTCGAATTTTCAAGTCATGACATTTCTTGTTATATGCCTTGTGCAACTCATTTGATGACAGGGCAGCTAATTGATTTTCATCTATCACGTTTAAAGTTGCCAACCTTTGTTTTTGTGCTAGATCAAGGTCGAGGTGAAGGTCACAAGCCATGGATAGTGTACGGAGCTTGGTTTGAATTGGAAGCTTTGGAAGTTTTCCGTACACTAACTCATAGGGACAGTAGCCTATAGGGAGTTTCCAAGTGGAGTGGTATGCCCAAAGAGCATCATTCAATTTAGTGCTCTAATCTTACCTATACTTGCTAATTGTCCTTGTCAATATTTTACTGATCTCCCTGTTGGTGACCTTGGCTTGTCCATTAGCTTGGGGGTGATAAGGCATAGTAAATTTATGTTCAACCCCTAAGGGTTGCATTAACTTCCAAAAAGTTGCACTTGTGAAGTGTGTTCCATTATCCGAGATAATTGCATGTGGCACACCAAACCTATTTACGATTTCTTATTGTACAAATTGTGCATCTATGGATGATGTGTAGTCTGTAACAGTAGCTGCTTTAGCCCATTTCATTAGATAGTCTACGGCAACAATGATGTAAGCTTTTCCATTGAACATTGGTGTAATGGGTTCCATAAAGTCTATTCCCCAAATGTCGAAGGGTTCTAAAGGTTGAATCCATTGTTGGGGACCCTCCATTCTTGCAGTCATGCCCCCATCACGTGGATAGCGCTTACACGATTGGAAAAATTGATGGGTGTCCTGAAATAATGTTGTCCAATAATATCCTGCAAGAAGGGGGTGAATAGTCATTCGTCTCCCCACATAGTGACCCCCACAAGGGCCCTCATGAGCATCTTGGAGAACTCTTAGTTGGTCCACCTCGGGCATTCACCATCGAACCAAGCCATCAAGACACACTTTGTAAAGTTGTCCATTGATCTCCATGAAGTACTTGGCTCTGTGAAGAAACTGTTGTTTCTTCATAAAGTCTAGCTCCTATGGTGTTTTTTGGATAAGGAGATAGGTGAGAATGCTACTATACCAATTCGTCTCCATTGGTTGGTTATTTACTACACCGGCAAAGAGGGCCTTATCAAGAAAATGATCAAAAATTACATATTCATCCTCTTTGTTGTCCCAGTGCAACTGAGATAAATGATTTGCAACTATGTTCTCGGTGCCCTTTCGATCGATCATCGTTAGATCAAACTCCTGTAGGATTACCAGCCATCGTATAATACGAGGACTAACCATTGGCTTGTTCATGAGGAACTGGATTGCACTATGATCTATATGGATGAACACTTTGTAACCTAACACATAGATCCTAAACTTATCCAGTGCAAACACTACAACCATTAATTCTTCTTTTGTAGTTTTGTAGTTAAGTTGTGCACCGGTGATACTCCTACTTGCATAGTGGATGTAGTAAGGACATTTTTGGTCATCTAACTATATAAGTACAACTCCTAAGGCATAATTGGATGCATTAGTCATTATATGGAATAGTCTAGACCAGTCAGGAGCTTGTAGAATGGGAGTTTCTACAAGCTTTTATTTTAGAGTTTGAAATGCTCGTTCACATTCCCTGGTCCATTCGAATGGTGCATCTTTGTTAGCTCTACCAATGGTTTGGTGATCTTGGAGAAGATCTCAATGAATCTCCTATAGTAGCTAGTGTGTCCAAGGAATGACTGAATGTCTTTTACTGTTTTCGGTTGACGAGTGATTCCTTGGATGACCCTAATTTTATCTAGGTCTACCTTTATTCCTAAATGTGAAACCTTATGCCCAAGTACTACACCTTCTTGGACCATTAGATGGCTTTTTTGCTAGTTGAGCCTTAAGTTGGTTTCTACGCATCTTTTTAGCACTTGCTCTAATTGGTCCAAGGCTTGGTCAAAACTTGTTCCATAAGTGGAGAAGTCATCCATAAAGACTTCCACTCTGTTTCCTATATGTTGTTGGATTATGCTTAGAACTAGGCGTTGAAACATGGCAGGGGCATTGCACAAGCCAAACGAAATTTTTTTATATGCAACCGTTCCCCAAGGACTGGTGAACATTGTCTTGGCTTGATCTTCTGGGGCTATCCGTATTTGGTTGTATCCACGATAGCCATCCAAAAAATTATAATAGCGATGCCTTGGTCTGACCAGGAAAAGGCTTTTGACCACTTTTTTATCACTTTCAACAGTCTTTCTTTTTGTTTGGGAACAAGTCTTACATTGATGATCATCGATTTTCCATTCTCAAGGGTCATATATTCTAGACCAATGGGCAATGGTTTCAAATCTAGGGGATCTTGTTTAAATTTTTCAGGAATTTCCAACTTCCCCCAATTGATGTTTTCAAGGTTAAGCTTTGGAAGTTGACAACAAACTTGCTCTAGTGTATCTATGCTCTCAACGTAAGCACTAGTTATTCCCTCAATTAGTTCCATGCATGTTAGTGCGCTGCTCTCTTAATTAGCCATTAGCCACTAAGTGTCTTCTTGTCGTGTGGCCGCTGCATACAGGCACTTTTGTATATTAATGTCTTATGCACACCGATTGCATGCAGGCAATGCTAAACTTTGCATAACCCATGATCTCTGCGTGCAATTACACCCTGTGTCATTGTATGCAATGCATGGAACTTTCTTCTTCTTAACCTTTCCAAAATTTTTCTTCTTAGATATTTCCAAGGAAAGATCACGGACTCCTAGGAATGCATCTATAGTACTTAGCCATGCTCTTCCCATTATTAGTGGGAAGTTCCCTTTACCATTGTTCACTTGTATCACTAGGAAATCAGTTGGATACAACCACCCACACACAATGGTAATGATGTCCTCCACCAGTCCCAAGGGGACAGTGATGGACTAGTCGGCCAACTCTAGGTGAATATTACTCTTCTTTAATGGAGGCAAGTTCCAATCTTTGTACATCTCTTGTGATATTAGGTTCACTCCGAAACCTAAGTCCATAACAACTTTGCAGGGTTCATTCCCAGTGACTTGGAGATAGATTAGAGGGCTTCCAGGATCAGAGAATTTCCTGGGAAGGTGGCCCACCTTAATCCGGTCAGTAACGGCATGTGTTAACATAGCCGTATGCGTTGAGCTCGGTGTTTGGTTTGAAGGGAACCCTGAAGCCTTATTTGATAGGGAGGTGTTCAGAGGTTCAACCTCTTGTGGTTGTGAGGGCTTGGTTGGACTGTTGGTTCTAAAGAAAGGTCTTCTCTTCATAGGGTTGTTAGAACCAATTGCGGGTTCAGGATTCATAGCCTTCGTGACATTGCGTTGCTGTGGTTGAGTAGGGAGTTCCCCTTGCATTGCTGGAGCAAGTGGTAATGGAGCTATCGGTGTGAGAGTTGCAGATGGATTCAAAGGATGGTATGCTTGTGGGTTACCTCCCCTAGGAGAAGGAGTTCTAAAATACTCCCAAGCTTGATAGTGATGTTGTGGTGTAACGTGACCAACAGAGTCACAAGGAGAGATCGGATGTTGCACGTAGTAGCCATATGGATTTGGTTGCTGGTAGGGGTATTGTTGTCTTGGTGGTGACATCCCCCATGACTGTGGGTATTTCCACTGTTGATGTTGCTCAACAAGTTGTGGTGGAGTTCCACTTGGACAATATGTTGAAGGTTTATGGAATTGCCTTGGGTTACCTTGGGGATAAGGTAACCGTCAGGGTGCTTGCCATTTATTAAATCGTGGGTTGAGTGCATACACGCCAGACTCTTGTAGGTGTGAGATTACTAGGAAACATCACTTAGGATGGTCATATTAGCATATCTCACTGTTGGCACATTTGGCCATTCCATGGAACAGTTGGAATAATTTATTTAAATTTGGCACAATCCCCGGTTGTAAATTTTCAGTTTTAGTATTGTGAGTTGATGGGTATTTTTGAAGAAACATCCACTGGTAAATAATTTTGATGATTGAGGCCTTCTTGGAAAGCAAGATTAAAATGCCTTTATTGAAGATTGGAATAGCAAACAAAGGATGAAATTATTTACCGCAAAAGGCATACTCCCCGTTAATGTTGGATAATGGATTATTAAGGTCCACTTAAGAGTTGGAAGCGTGCGGAAGACCTCATGAATGGATTACCAACAGGTTTCGAATTTCATTTGGTAAATTTAATTAACAAAGGATGAGAAGGTTTCTATTGCAGAAAAAATCGAATAAAACAGCAAAAATATCAGAGACGTCGGCATCGACTTGGGCTTGGGTGTCACCCTGGGCACCGGCATCACCAGAAATGGCTCCAGATTCTCAAGGAATACTTCCAGAACCTACGAGCAAAGGATAGATGGCTAGCAGCGGGAGGATGCACAGCGGCGAATGAAAGATCAACAGTGGCAGAAGAGAAGCCTCTGTCGCGCGTGCGGCGGCTACAACATTAGCTTTGGCATAGATCTGGCAGAGGGAGGTGCAACCAGCAGGAAAAGGGGCAAGTAACATAAAGCAACTATCAGCAAGTCTTCACCTCATTCAGGATTGATAGGGTTTCCAGGTCTGACCAAAGGTTTGGTCGATCCAGAGATGCCTCGTTCGCGTACACCGAGGGCGGTGGCAGTTCCAGGTTTCACAGATCTAGCGGAAGCTACTCCTTGAAGCGCGACAATGCCGACTTCAATGGCGGCAGTGGCGAATACGAATTTGTTCTGTTTAAGGATAAAACACCTTGCAAAATTTCTGTATAATCATCAAAATCAGAAGAGCACTTGTGAGAGGCGAAGGTTAGAATGGTTGCAGAATCTTATGGGACACAGGGTGACATTTCCTAACGCAGTGGCTGAGCCTTCTCCTGAGATGGCAGTTGTTGGTAACGATTTTCGGCAGGGCAAGATATTTTGAATTAGTTGCTGGCAGTTCCAGGCCTAGCGCCTTCACATTCGGGCTTGATATTTTGAATTTAAATTTTCCAGCCATTTTCATACGGGTGAAAGTGCACATGAATTATTTAGAATAAATGTACCAGCAACATTTATGCCAAGGTAGATATTATGTTATCACCTTGTTTATAAAATCACTAAGAACTTCAATAAGCATTCTTCAAAATTTTAAAACAAGTAAAAAATGAAAGGCTATTAAAGCTATAATTGTAAACAATTATATGAAATTATTGGATTTATTTTTCAAAAGCAATATTTATCTCCTAACTTCCTAAGTTAATACTCCCTAACTTGTTGGGCAAGTTACTTGGAAGAGAAGTTAGGTAAGATATTTTTGAATATGTAACTTCCCTACCTACCTTGGAACCCTATAAAAAGGCTTCAAGGGTCAAGGAGAGAAAGGACTTTTGGGCGGGGGCGGGGGGGGGAAGACATTCTCATACATCATACTTTGGAAAGCTATTAGCTAGCACTTAGGCTCTCACTTGAAGACACACTTTGGGTCTTGAGAAGAGCATTTGAAAAGAAGATTTGTAAAGAAGATTGCTTGTGAGATGGCTTGCTAAAGAAAAGATTTCAGCCTCTTTGTCATGGTCCTGTGAGTTATGTACTTTATTTTTTTATTTTGTTTAAATTGTTTAGCTAGTGGTTTAGATAGTATCATCCTTGGCAAATAATTTTGGGATTTTTAGATTGCTCTTACTGTTCTTGTTGCCCGATAAGAATTTCTATTAAAATTTTTCCATAGAAATGGTTGTGTTTAAAAGCCTTAAGAGCATTTTAGTAGTAAATTTGTTAT
>MNCI01034292.1:53265-73221 GCA_015680685.1 Gnetum montanum | reverse complement strand
AAGACATTAAGCACATGAATATTCTTTAGCCACATGACTTTATACGACCAAGCTCTAGAACCAAGTTTTGGTTTTACAAGATAGAACTTAAGGAAAGGGTCCTATGCCACATGTAATGAAGCTTAGCTATCGCAAACAACTTTTACATCTAAATACTTTTGAGACCATCTAGATAGAAATGGACTTGTGAAAGGAAGCTAAAAATAGGTGTTGATTTTAATCCAACTCAGTAGCCACAAGACTTGATAAATCTAAAGAAATATTTTCATTAAAAAAAACATAATTAATGGCTACTAAGGAAAATATTTATAGCACAAATATGACCTTCTAATGAAAATATGGGAGCCACACCATGTCATCCTCAGTGAAACTATATAGATGATCTCAAAATATCTAGATGTGTTTTGGGGTGTAAGCTCTAAGGGATTCATGTAAGCTATAGAATTGACATTATTCCTTAGGGGCCAATGCAATGATCAAGAGAAGAGAAAATAATCTAGATGAAGATTCACTTAGCTTAATGTTTTGACTACCACAGTAGCCTAAGCCTAAGGTGATAAGCTATAGCAATCATGTGATCATAAAGCTTATTCATTTATTTACTTTCATCACCATGTCTTTAATCCAAAACGAAAAGCCAAGTCAACATATATAAAGGATGAGCTATAGCATGGCTATTAAATGACATGAGTTAAGATTAGCCTTAGGGAATAAACTTATCTAGATGAAATTAAATTCATATAGATGTTTTTTCTTGGCCATGCAAACACTTTAAACAAGTAATTTGTTTTTAAATAAGAGAAAATTTCCAAGCTATACATAAACAAAATTTAGTGCCACAACATAAACACATAGCTTATATCAGCCTTTGGAAAAGGAGATTCAAATAACATGTGATTTAATTCACACGCATCATCCATGACCATGCGTAAAGCTATTTAGATGTAATCAAATGTATCTAGATGATTTCAAAGGACTGTACCTACTTAAAAGGCCACATTAGATACAAATAAAAAGGGCTAAGGATGGTAAGACATGTTTAAGCCATTAAACTAAAGCTGAAAATGGGAAAATCAACATATCAGAAAAAGATCTTATTAAAAGGTCAAGTTTTAGAGTTAAATTTTTATCTGTGATGGTTAGGTTGTAAATACAATAAGCCTAGCTTTTTGCAAAGGTTTGTTAATCATATTAACAAAATAGTAGAAGCACACATATTTAAGAAAACTAAAAAGAACTATCATCATTGAAGCTATTGAGAATACGAAACTCATGAGTAATGGCACAAGATAAAAAGGTAGATTTCTTCCTTCTCTACTAAGCTTCAATGTTTTCTTCAACTTGGTACTAAAAGTAGTAAAGGAGGCTAAGTAGAAATATGGTGTGGGAACACCTCTTCCAATTTCCTTGTGCTTGTCCTACAAGTTATTTTTGTAGGTTTAGCACTTGGAGAAGACTTGGACACATGTGTCTAGTTTTGGTGTTGAATTTTTATGATGCGTTTAGGAGGTTCCAAGCTCTATGGCGACCTATTGGAAGGCATCCAGAGGTTCTTGGCATCAAAGCACGAATTTTTATTTTTGGCATCTTTAGGATAGATGTCTTCCCAGAAAGATAAACATATTTCTAGAAATGTCTCCTCTATAGTGTAGACATCTCTAGTTCATAGAAGACGTCTACCAAAAATAGTAGACATCTCTCCTGAAAGCAGGGCTTTCATAGAAGAAGTCTCCTTAGAGACATCTCCCCTAAAGTGCAAATGTCTCCAGTCCATAGAAGACATCTACCAAAAGTAGTAGACATCTCTTCTAAGAGTAGGAATTTTGTAGAAAAAATCTCCATGAAATAAGAGAAGTCTATGCCGTTGAAGAAGAAAAGCTCAGACATGTTCAATTGGGAAACATCCAAAAGACTCTAGATCCATGTGGAAAACATCTAGGGAGGAAAATAGAAAGCTTCCTAGTATTTTGAATCTTTATATTTATGTATGCCTTCATCCATGAGAAGCGGGAGAAGAGTTTGTATGTAAGGAGAACTGGGCAAGAGAGATTGGGTGAGTGCAATAGGTGATTGTAGCTCTAAGATCAACTTGTGGTGTGTTGATCTATGTGTTCTATTCTCTTGTATCTCACTTGTGAGTTGAGATCTCAGTCCTGGGTTGTGGGAGATATTTCTCTTGATTGTGTCTTACATTGAGAACAACCATTGTGTGATTGTAGAGCCTCATGCTCTGCAATATCGTTTGAGTGTGATAGGTTTTTGGTTGCTTGCGGGTTA
Organism: Gnetum montanum; assembly: GCA_015680685.1. Taxonomy (NCBI): domain Eukaryota; kingdom Viridiplantae; phylum Streptophyta; class Gnetopsida; order Gnetales; family Gnetaceae; genus Gnetum; species Gnetum montanum. The sequence continues at coordinate 70,944 of MNCI01034292.1, read as the reverse complement.
TGTGAAACCTATTGTAATCTTTGAATAATTTAATTAAAGATAGCTAGTTTTCTTATTTTTCTAGCACATTAATTTATCTTTGCATAATGATGAGTCATGATCTGTCAGGCCCTAATATCGAGTATATGATATCAAGTATGCAATATTGGGTACGTGATATCACAAGCTTGGAAACGATGTCAGATATTCGATATCACTATTCCTGTGTTATCCTATAAATACAACATTGAGGCACATGGTAGATAAATTTTTTCTTGGGAGGGGGGGGAGTCTTTAGTTAGTTTTTAGTTTTTAGTTCTTATAGTTAGTTTTAGTGTTCTTTCCAAGTGCATGCCCATAGTGTGATGCTTGTAATTGTCTAGAACCTTTGTTCAAGTGTCACATACTTGGACACGTACATGATCAGCAATATTGATCTAGATTACTCCATCATTGCAGCATTCAAATAGCTTTTAATTGTTTTAATTTTTGATTATTTATTGTTGTTATCTTAGTTAATATTTCTTTTATTGTCATTTACTATTCTTGTTGTTAACGTAGAATGAGTATGCCTTAATCACGAACATTTAAGTGTAACTACGTAGTAACCTAGTAGTGTATCAAGTAGTGCTTCGAGTGATGTGTGCTTGGTAATCCCAAAAGTAGTACACAAAGTCCAAGATGCATACAAATGATTAAGGATGGATGCTCATCGCACTTAGACTAGCTTAGATCTTATTTCCTATTGCCCATTAGCTTAATTAAGTTATCTCTTATTATTCTTAGGAGTACCATATTAGTAGGAATCACATCATACACCTCACTTTGGACTAAACCATACATGACAAAGCAAATACTAGTCCAAGTGGGAAGACAACGAACTGCAATCAACATATAACCATCTAGGTACCACAACTAGTCCATCCACAGAGTTCGACAGGATCGCATGTACACGTTCATATTCGTATGGTTGAGTGTAGGGGTACCTCATTGCTCATCATTGGCGATGTTGCTGGGGATGGTGCTAGTTATCTCGATTAGTTATATCATGCAAGATTACTGTAAAAAGGTATTAATGATATATCTTTTAGAAAAATAAATTAAATTCAACTAAGTCACACAAAATTCATGACAACATCTTTTTCACAAGATAATGATAACACAACATCTATTGAGGCAATTCATTGGACAACCAATGAAATTTATGATGAAGAAGAAGTTTAGAGTACTCAATCTTATGTAGGAGTTTCATATGTTCATAGACACCCCAACGATACTCAAGGACTTTTTTCATCTAACTTAGACACCTCTAGTGAAGATGGGACATCCCCTAGATCGAGGGGACCTGTAAGCCCTAGGACCTTCTCAATGGGTAGCAAGAGTACATCAAGGGATGAATGGAAGACTTACAAAAGTCATGATGAGTCTTCTAGTTCCCTCTCTTCCTCTACCCTTTCAATGTTGGGTCATGACATGAATGACTATTCCTAAGGGATTGGTGTAGAATAAAAATCAAACCTAGGGGAAAAATTAGGAATGCCAACATGAACATAAACAACATTGTCCCAACTCACGAACTCACAACCTATTTAGTGACGATGAATTGTTGCTGGCCACTAAGAGCCTAATGCATATAATAGAGGCCATTTAGATGTCCCACAGGCATAGCAAGGAAAGCCATCTACCCAGGCTTGATTTAAACAACTTTTCTAAGTTCTCAGGAGGCTATGATTTAGATTTGCAACATCATTTACAAGCCTTCTATGATGCATGTGTATAGAAGAACATTGAGAATGGGTGGCAAAGGATTAAGCTCTTTCCTATGACACTCATTGGCCAAGCTAAAGTGTGGTATAGGTCTTTAAAACTAAATTCAATTTGCTATTTTCCTACAATGGTAAACCTCTTTAATAAAAGATATCAAACCTATGCAAGAGTGTCAACCTTGAGGAGACAAATCCAAGAGTGGAAGCAAGGGCAACATGAACTCTTGGACATGGCCTTAGAAAGATATTACTCTTTGTTAAACAAATGCCTAGGCCATGAGATCTCTGAGAAAAGGCTAATGTATCATATGATTGATGGGCTCCATAATGAAAGAAGGAAGACCCTAGGAATGTATGCCCCAAGTCAACTATATGAACTATGAACCCATCAATTCCAAGAGCTTATTAAGCAGGTAGAAAAAGAAGAAGGAGAAATGGCCAAATGGGAGAATGTTAAAAAATCTCAATAGGACCAAAATATTGAAATAATAGAGTTCCATAATTATGAAGAAGATAAATCAACTCACCTTGAGGAGGTGAAACCATCCCTACCTTTGCCAATACTAAAATCACTAGATGAAATCAAGGCAAAGATCAACAAGATGATAGAGTGGGTACATGAAAAATGTGGAGAATATGCAGACATTATTAGAGGGAGACCCACACAAGATAACTTTGATGACCAAACCAAATAGAGGATACCAAACCTAAAAATAATATAGAAAACCATTCGACAATTGGAAAGAAGGGCTAAAGAAAATGAGGATAGGGGCTCCACTGCAAATCATAAGTATCAATGCGATGTTTGCCTGTATGATCATCCAAAAGGCTAATGCCAAATCTTGTCACATCTACATGAGCATTGGGGAAGAATGTTACATCTAGATTTCATATAGAAGTACATGGTTGGATGCATCTCTATCCCACAACTTTATGGGAAATTCCACAACTCATCATAGTATCCATTGGAAAATTCTTACCGACCTCAGTACTATGCTCAACCATAGTGGCAAAACCCCCAGTTGTGGGGGATACCATTGTCAAACTAGCTAGACCCTTTGTATAACAAGAAATCAAGTGCTTATTATGTTCAACACCCTATTTCTCCAACTAGATCAACATCCTCTACTTCACCTTGTTGTTATCACTCTCTCAAGTATCATCAACCCATGTCCTCTCATGTGAGATCACCACCTCATGTTCCTTAGACTCGTCCTTACTCTCAATATTCTCATCCGTCACCTCCTTCTACATCACCACCAGTTGTACTAAAAGGTTTTGCACCACAACACCAACCAATAAAAATTACTTGTGCTACTACTGTTAATAGTAGTGGGAGTCCTTCACAACGTCGGAAGCATCCTGTCTTTAGGCATGGTCGTAGAAAGAGATAGCATAATTTTGAAACCACTGCATCCTCCAACTCAACACAAGTCCAAAATAGTGATGCACCTTCCTCTTCAAAGTTAACACCTCCTATTACCTTATCTAGGCCACCAATGAATACTCCAACAACCATGTGACCTAATGAATATAACAATGTGAGAAGACATATCAATCCTTGCATACCATCTTATGGTCATGGGTGCCATCGTGGGTTAGCTTCTTATCACATGACCACATCTTATAATTTGCCCCACTATGCTGACTTTAATCAAGTGTGTGAACCCCAATTTGGGTATGTTCCTACCACTACACCAAAAGACACCTAGTGGTTTGGATATGATCAAACCATAATATTTCCAACATGCATGGATCCTAACTTTCCATTTATTAATTCTCGCCATGATCAAAGGTTTAGTCATGGGGGATACCCCCCATTCTAACAAGAAAAATTAGTAAATGCTTTTCCTTTTCTTTGGTTTTACAATTTTTTGTTTCTAATTTCTTATTTTCCAATTTGTCATTTTATCTTTTTGTGGGTAATCTCATCTGTGAATAAAATACTCATGTAACTAGATGGTTGAGGCATTATTTTATGTTATTGAGTCACAAGTGATAAGAGGTTCTTGCTCTGTGTGGGTCAAATAAAATAATTTGAGAAACTATCATCCACCTAAACTTTGTACTCATTATGCCCAAAGCAAAGAGCGACACACTAAGAGGGAATGGNGGCAAGGGTGTGACATCAAGGGAACTTGTGGATTCTCTTTGGTGACATCTGTATGTTCTATCACGTAGCTTGGTTGTACTAAGATCCTTGTAGATCTAGCAAAAAATGGGAGTAAGAGCTGTAATAAAGGCACTCAATAAAGGAACTCAATGCTATTCTAGGGGGGGTTTTCCCACTAGAAAGACATGCACCCATGCCTGAAGGTTGGTAGCTTATCCAGATCACCTTTGGGAAAGACCAAGTGGAAAAGTAGCCAAAAGAAGAAAAAGAAAAGAAGAAGAAAGCAAAGAAGAAAAGAAAGAAGTAAAGAAAAAAAGAAAAGCAAAAGAAAAATGTGCCGAAAACAAATTCAAATCACTCCTCCATTGTGAAAAATGCCAAGTGATCATACACCTTGCTATCATGATGCTCTTATGGTTGTCTATCATTGGGATGCAACAATGCGATGTCACTGATCAGAGGTATGAACTTGGTTTTGATCTTGGATCACAAGGCTAATGGTACTTTAATCACACACAACACATAGGATTCATTATGCCTAGGGTAAGTTACCTCATGTTCCGATCTCTACAATCCCTTCTATAATTCATCTCATCTCATGGTCTAGGTACTTTTAACCTACGACTTGTGTGGCATAGAATTTGTACCTCATAGTGGTGGTACTTACAATGTGTGTGTTTTGTTGCACAGGTGCAAGTTGCATTTAACCCTTGTAGTGCCTATAGACATTTTAAGGGGTGGTTACATAGGGACATTATAGGTTGGAACCTACTTTGGGGAGGATCCACTTGCGTGAATTTTGTAATTTGTATTTGTTTCACACCACCACATCATTTTATACCCTTCGAGTACTCCATTTCCAAATCTATTCTTTCCTTTGTCATCATTTTAATCAAATGTTCTTTAGAACCATTACATGTCCTTTTTCCTCATCCTTTTTAAAGAACTTCATTGTATGACTCCACTTCATTACACTTTTGATGCCTCAATTTCCACTTTCCATTACCCCAAACCTTTCGAATCAACCTCAAATCCTGCAATTTTGGCCCTAAAAACTCAAACAATCATCAATTATACTAAGTACCCTATCTTGGTTGGGACATGATATTGGGTACTCAATATCAGGTCTGACGCAATATCAGGTATGTGCTATTGCATCCATAAAAAGTATATATAGGGGACCCCCATGCACTACACATGCCATTTTCAACAATTGACATGAGGGGAATTCAAATTTTCTTCCATGATTTTTAGAGCTTTACGAGTCTAAATTCAACTTCCAATATTTCGCTCTTCGACACTCCCATTTCTTTTCTAATTGAACCTAATTAAAATAAAAGTGTTCAACTTAGTCATGGGGGGAGGGGTATTTAAGAACTTGCACATAATTTTTTTTTTGAAATTTGCTATTTCCCGAAGGATATCATAGAGCTAAGTACTATCAAAAATTCATGCCAAACTAATTTTCTCCCTTCACCCAAGTCATCTAAGTTATCATATGTGTCACCTAAATAGATTTGGTCTGACATTAAACTTTTAGAGCAACTTCCTTGAAACATTTAGCTCTAGAATTACACTAAGCAAAGAATTAAACATTTATTAAAGGTAATGAGTAAAGTATAAGAAACTTAAATTTCTTTAAATAACCTTACTAACAATTAGTCCTTGTACGATTACAAATGGCCCCTAAAAGAGGACAACAGGAAAGACCTTATCAAGGTGCACATAAACACTCGAGAGGAGGTAGAAGCCAAGGACCTCATGAAGAACATGTAGAGTAGGAGGCACAATCATTCAGCATCCATCAAGAAACTCCTGTCATTGCACAATCTGGCCAAGCAGAAGGTGGAGAGGTCAGGGCACCAGAACAAGGACAAAACCTCATGTTGTCCCAGAATGTGTTCAAGCCATTTGGGAAAAGTCCACATCCTTTGTTGTGATTGTGGAACTTAATTTTGGGCCTTTTATAGAATTCCCCCTTGATCTAGTCAAAAATATACTTAAGAGATCTCCACTATGGTCCATCCTCTTAGAGAGTGGAGAGTGGTATCTAGGTGAAACATATCAATTTTGGCACAATAATGAAGAGGACACCACCATTTGTATTGGTGGAATTTCAATAGATTTCTTCACAAAGGCCATTGAGGAAGTTTTGAATCTTCCAAATAGAGGGTCCAAAGTTGCTGTTTTATCCACTCACTCTGATGCAGATGTAAGGAAAGTATGGTTAAAAAGGGCATATGGCAAAGAAGATAGGACATGGAGAATTAACCCTTAAAGAGAGGATTTACTTTAAAATTAGCACCTATCATATTTTTCCAACAAAGGGTTTAAATAGAATTTCTACTTATGTAGCAATAGGAAGTGCAATTTTGATTAGCAAGGTTGATGCCAATTTGCCTCATCTATATTTAACAGAAATATTAAGGCAACGTGAAGAATAGAAGATAGGAAAGTTAGCACTACCCTTTTCGTGTCTAATTAGAAAGCTATGTCAACATGTTGGAATTCTGGGGTACACTAATGACATCCTTAGAAAAGCATAGAATGCTTCATATGCTAAATTACTCAAGCCACCAACACCAAGAAAAGATGTTGGTGAGATGTTGGAGCTTGAATAAGAATATACAGTTGGGCCCACTGCACCTCCAACAACAAGGCCTAGTAAAATTTCAAATGCAAGACCTAGCCAACAACAAGAAGTAGGGCCTAGCATGTAGCCCACATGCCAGCAATACCAAAAACTACCACTGTCGTTGTAAGATTACCGACCATCAATGAGCCATCTCAGGGCCATTATTAAGATGGTCCATTGGGGGACTAGAAATGAGACCAATCTCTTCAAGGTGATTAATGATGTTATATGGCCAACCATATCAATTGATCCTATAAGGGGTGAAGTCTCAATTCGATCAAGAGGAGGGGAATCACACTAGTCACAACAAATCTCTGAAACTATTGCATCATTTCAAGTGCAATTAGAAATTAGTGAAGGTGTCACAATGGTGGTCATGCAAAACCAGGATGTAGCTAGAGCAGCAGATGTGATCACATACCACATTAAAGAATCTTTTAACATTCCTATTGTGCCACCAGTAGATCTAATTGCACCAAGAGATGCTTAATTCCTAACTGGTCCCTCGATGACTCCCGCTGTGCATGAGGATGTTCTTGATCATTTATTGTAGACAAGGCAAGTAATGACTTTTCTGTTTGACATTCCTAATAATGTCACTATAGTACAATCAAACCTCATCACCACTAAAGGGAAGCTTATCATGGCTAAGGTTAGGGTTGAACATGGAAAAGTTGAGTTGCAGAGACTCCAAGAAAAGTTTTTTGTTCTACAAACTAAACGACAGGATCTGTCCCAATTTGTTGTAGTCAATCAGTTAGAATCCTTTAGAATAAAGCACCTAAATGAATTATTAATGGATAATAAAAGGGTGGCAATGGAAAAAGAGAAGGCCGATTGGGATGCGTCAACACCAAAAGCAAAAGCTTATGCCCATGCCAAAGCCCTTAATGCCTTATAAGAGGAGAATAAAAAACTTGCTACTAAGAACCTTTGGTTGACTACCATTGAAAAATAGAAAAATGTTCTCAAGAAATGCCTTCAACAAATGAGAGAAGAATTAATAAGAGTCAACTAAGATGTAAGTCACTTAGCTAGAGAAAATAGAACCCTCTTAATAGAGGAGGTATGCACCATCCCACAGAAGATAGCTATTAGAATAAGCACATGGCAAAATGAGGCTAAGAAGCATGAAAGATTAAAGGATCACTTTTGTGACCACATGGGCATGTACAAGGAAATCATTGAGAAGGAACCCTAAATGACCAATGCATATATCAACTCCCTTAGTGTTCAAAACACTAATCGATGGGCCATTCTAGATATTTATGCCCTTGTCCATTAGATGAACTTAAAAAGCCAAGACTTGTAGATTCAAGATCTCAAAGAATACATGGAGTTGACACATCTACGATATTCCAACTTAGCCATGTTGATGGTAGGATGCTTGAAGAATGAGCTCAAGAAGCAGGTAGCAGCACTTATGCAAGATATGAAGCTAAGTTTGCTGAACATAAGAAAAAATTGTAGAGATTAGTGGTTGCAAACTCTAAATTGGAGGTGGTAAAGGCTAGCTACCAAAGTAAAAAAGATATAGTAAAAAAGTGCATTCCCACAGTGTGATGCTTGTAATTGTATGAAACCTTTGTTCAAGTGTGACGTACTTGGACACGCACACGATTGGCAATAAAGATCGAGATTACTCCATCATTGTAGCATTCACTTAGCTTTTAATTGTTGATTATTTATTACTATTTTCTTAGTTAATATTTCTTTTATCATCATTTAATATTTCTATTGTTAATGCAAAATGACTACGCCTTAATTACAAAAATTTAAGTGTAACTATGTGGTAACCCAGTAGCATATCGAATAGTGCTTCGAGTAATGTGCACTTGGTAATCCTAGAAGTAGTACATGAAGTCCAGGATGTGTATGGTTGATTAGGGATGGATGCTTATCGCACTTAGGCTAGCTTAGATCTTATTTCCTATTGCCAATTAGTTTAATTAAGTTATCTCTTATTGTCCTTAGGAGTAGCATAGTAATAGGGATCACATCATACACCTCACTCTAGACTAAACCATATGTGACAAAGCAAATACTAGTCCAAGTGGGAAGATAGCGAATTGCGATCAATGTATAACCATCTAGGTGCCACAACTAGTCCATTTGCAGAGTTCAACTAGATCATGTATACATGCTTGTATTTGTATGGTTGAGTGTAGGGGTACCTCGCTACTCATCACATAATATGTAGATTTAGTGCGTTGAAGGTGATTTAATTGTGGACTAAACCTACTTTAGAATTATTGGTATCAGAGCTTAGTTTTATTGTTTCTTGTATTTTGGTTGAGGATTTTGTCAATTTCAAATGACATCCAAAAAGAAATAGGTGCAAGCTTTGAATCATGACATGAAGAGCATGAAGTAAACCTTGCAGATGATGGTTGCTCAATTGGATGAAATTTGCATGAAGGTGGATAGACAAGCTTGTCCTAGCCATATCCAAACACATGGAGATGAAGAGCATGTACATTTAGATGAAGAAGTCTCATAGCCAAGTGGAGATGGAGTAGATGAAGAGGAAGATTAATCTAGTTAAGGATTCTAATGGAATGGAATCCTATTCCTCAAATAATAACTCTAAGGGCTCCAATGGTGCTCAATACTTCTTCAAGAAAGCTTGACAATGAAAATGAGGCAAGGCTTAATAGAGTGTTCAAATATGCTTCAAGACTTTCATATGTAGAGTTGAAGACTTTCAATGGTGTAGATGGCACCAATGCTTTTGCAAGTTGGCTAAAGGCACTTGAGAAGCATTTTTTATTGGAAGAGGTACCAAATAACTTGAGGGTACCTATTATTGAATCTATATTAGAAGGTATGGCTTCTACATGGTGCGAAAAGGAATACCAAGATTATGAAAGACAAAATGGTCAACCTATTAGAGATTGGGATCTAATGAAATACAAGTTGAAAATGAAATTTGAACAATCTTATCAAAGAAAAGAAACCATTATGAAGTTGAAATTTCTAAGGCAATGTGACAAGGATGTCAAAGAATTTTACATCAAATTTTGTAATCTATTCCATCAAGCTAAGCTAAACTAGGAGGAGTATGAGCAAACTTCAATCTTTTTAGGATTATGAGCCACAAGCACTTAATGAGGTTTATGATTTGGCACTTAAACCTAAGAAGGTATTAGGTGGATTTAGAAATAGAAGCAAACAAAATTCTATGGGTAAGGAGAAGAGATCTAGATTTGATAAGGGATCCAAATCCAAATCTGAAGATGAGGATAGCCAAGTTAAGAAGGCTGAAGGAGGTGATGAGAAGGATAAAACCAGGAAGGACCTAAGCAAGGGAGGCAAGGGTCAAGGTAGTAGCTCATTAAAATTTTAGTACTTCAAGTGTGAAGTATAAGGACATAAGAAATAGGAATGTCCACTTCACAAGGTAGCCAAGGGTAAAGATGTGCAAACCATGGAGGTGGAGGAGACATCAAGGCAAGTTCTTTAGAGAGGTAATCCTAATGCTCCAAAAATTAAGGATGTTTCTAAATTAAGTTCTTATGCATTTATGGGGAATGTGAATAGAGGAGATCATCCTGATTAGAAATTGTTTTTTCAGATTAGGACTAGTTGTTTTCTTAGTGGGAAATGGATTCATCTTTTGATTGATGGGGGAGCCCAAGAAAATGTTATTTCTTCTAAGGTAGTTACTAGATTGGGTTTGGTAACTAATCCTCATCCAAGATCCTATAAGATGCATTGGTATCTAAAGATTTTTCCCAAGAGGTGAGGGAAAAATGTACTTTAAAATTTAAAATTGAAATTTTTCATGATCTTGTGAGATGTGATGCGATTTGAATAGATTGTGCTAATGTAATTCTTGGTAGACCTTGGAATTTTGACAATGGTACTGAGTTTGATGGAGTAAGAAATGTGTGGAGTGTTGTTAGACTTGATGGAATCCATGATTTGATTCCTATGATAGCTAAACAAGTGAGGTAGCAAAGCTCACTTAATTCTTCTATAATCCTTATAGAAGAGATGGGATATATTAAGGAACATGATGAAACTGGTTTTGATTTTCTTGTTATGATAATAGTTTCTATTAACTATGATGATGTGGAGGTTGAACTTCCTATAGGTGTACTATGCTTAGAGGAGAAATTTCCAAAGGTGTTCAAGAAGGAAGATGAAAGGTTTGGTGAAGTGGAGATTAATGAAAAAATAATTTCTCAATCATCTCTTATTGAGAAAGGAAGTACTAAATACTCAAAAGTTTTAGAAAAAGGAATCAAGAGCTTCATCAAAGAGACCAAGAATTTTTCATAGCTTAAGATGGTGTATGCTGCTAATCAAGAAGAGTTCTTACCTCATAAGTTATGGGAGGTGAAAAATCAAGGCCAAAGGAGTGGCAAGAGTGAAGGGACTTCTTCACAAAGGATCAAAAGCATCACTAGAGGATATGATACTCATTCTTTATGTAATTTTTCTATACCTTGCAGTAAGGAAAAGGAAGATTCTTTGCCAAGTTGAGGAGAGTCTTTTACCCAAGGTATGTGGAAGAATGATTTTTTGGATGAATCTGATGTTCAAGACTTGGGGGAGGATTTACCTTTTGAGTTGGTACCTCCAAAATGGGCTGTAGAAGCTATTGGTGATTCCTTAAAATAGGAGAAACCATTGGAATTAGAGATAACTATGTGGAATCTTAAAGCTAGAAACTTTGATGAGATTGGATAGCCACATGTTGAAGATCCAATTGAATCAAATATGGATAAGAGAAGCCATGAAAAGGTAAGTGATTGTAAGATTTTTTTTGCAAATTGTAGTAATGTCTCTTATGTGAAACCTAGTGTGTTGGATTCTAGTTTTCTACTTTATCTTTGTAGTGGTTTGGTTCATTGTTATGATCAACATCATGACCATTGTGTTGATTATGATGATGTTTTGAGTTATGTTGTGCATGATGAAAGCAATATAACTTTTGATGCCATTGTTGGTAAGAGTCAAACTAATAATAATGAATAGTGTGAAGATAATCTACATTGTGATTTTGATGGTGAAGGAAGAATGATTAAGAAACTTTCCAACACCAAGATGGAAATATGTTGAGTTTTCATACGATAAAGCTTTTCATGTTTTAATTGCCAAAAGACCATTTGAGGTGAATTATGGGTTTTGTCCAAAGATGGTGGACACTTTGAAGAGCTTTGATGGGGAAGCTTAACTTAGTGCTGATTTTGTACAAGAGATGAGGAATCTCCATGCACAAGTAAAATCAAGTCTTGGGAAGAAGGCTAAAAAGAGAGTCCTTAAGAAAAATGAGGATAAGTAGAGGCCCTAATTTTGCTATTAGTGACTTGGTTTGGGTGCACTTTAAGAAGAAGAAATTGAAAGGTCTTAACTTATAAAAATTGAAATCTAAAAAGATTAGGCCTTTCAAAATCAAGGCTAAAATTAATGATAATTATTTTAAGATTAATTTATTGAATGATGTTGGTATGTCTTTTGTGTTTAATGTTTTAGATCTTGTGCACTATCATGGACTAGTTGATGAGAAGACCATATAAGGAAGCATTGATGAGTTAAAGTGGGCTATTGATCAATTGAAGCCCTCAATGGAGAAGAAGGAAATCGTACTCAAGTGGAGGAAATATTCTAGCGCTTGGGGAGTTAAGAGGCATGAATATTTGATCCATTTGAAGGATCAATCCACTAATGATGTTGTATGGATCCATGAGACAAAACTTGTTGAGAGGGGGATCACTTCTACCATTACTCCCTTGTTCGCATGAGTTCATGTTTTGAAGGGTGGGAGAGCTAGTGTAGGAACACCTCTTTTGATTCCCTTATGCTTGTCCTACAAGTGTTTTTTGCAAGTTTCATGCTTGGAGAAGACCTAGATGCATGTGTCCAGTTTTTATATGTGTTTTTGTGTTGAATTAAGATTCTTAGATGGCTTGGCATGTTTGGAGGTGTTTTTGACTTATTTCGACGAGTTTATGAGGTTCCAGGGTCTATGGGGATTTTTTGGGAGCCAATGAAAGGCTCTTGGCATCAAAATAAGCATTTTTATTTTTGGCACCTTTAGGATAGAAGTCTACCCAAAAAGATAGATGTTTTTCTAGAGATGTCTTTCCTAAAGTGTAGATGTCTCCAGTCCATAGAAGATGTCTACCAAAAATAGTAGATGTCTCTCCCAAGAGAATGGCTTTAACAAAATTTGTCTCCTTAGAAAGATAGATGTCTTTTTAGAGATGACAAAATCAAACATGCTTCTCTCAATGATGAAACTTCATCTACCAATTATGAATTTAGATTTGTAACCTCTTGAAGTTATGCTTCAAGAATTAGAGCTTGTTCCTTATCTTGGTTAATGCAATTTTGGTAGTAGTAAAATTATATTAGATGTCAAAAGCATATGATATCATTAGCTCAATTTCAACTAGTTTTTCTAGCACTTCCTCATGCTATGCTATGATCATTCCCTTGGATCTTTTTCTTGTAGAAATTTTAATGTCTACCATGGTAATAACGTATAGATCTAGTGTTGTAGGAAGCTTAAAAAATTCTCTAATTCTATTTACCACTACCTTTGTAATTTTTCATGCTGCATCCCTTGCGATATCGCGTCCTCCCCTACGATATCGTGTACGCAATATCGCGGTGCACTGTCATATCTATAAATAAGAGGTGGCTCTCCCTTATTTCATAATCTAGGCCTAGGCCATAGGGAAACTCTGGAAGTTTGATCACTCTAGAGATAGAATATTTTCCATGTGCCCGTAGTAGGAGTCCTAAAGTGAACGGATCTTTATTCGAGCAAACATTGTACCTGAACACAAGTTTGTGTACGACAATAAAGACGAACTTCCTGGATAAATCTTGCAGTGCATGGAATAGGCTAATTAGGATTTTATTTACTATTATTTATTATCTATTATTTAAATGATTTATTAGGAATTAAGTCTTTCTCAACCCTTCTCTACTAGTTAAGTGCCTCAGTGTGACTGCTTCGAGCACATACGTTACGCGTGGTGATCCCAACAACGATTAGCATTTGGTAGCCATGGTTGCATCGGTTCAGGGTGTGTACAGTAAGTGGGAATGGATGCTGAAGCTAGGTTAATTTAGACTTAGTTCATTAGTTAGATCTAGTGAATTAGTATCTCAACCTTTCATCTCAATAGCATATGAGATAAAACATAAAAAGATATAAAAATCATATACGTCGGACTTACTTAACCATACACCGTGAAAAATACAAGTAAGTCTGGGAAGACAATGAATAGTTAACCTTAAGTGTTCCATGAGGCATGTAGGAACTTACTCTATGGAGTTTGACTGGATCACGTGTGTTACACTCATATTTGTATGGTTGAGTGTAGGGGTATCTCACCACTCATCATTGGCACCGTTGCCAGGGACTAAGTGTTTGTGCGCTAAGTAGAACATAGGATATTACTCACATCGTTGGGAGCTTAAACAAACCTTAGGGTTAATCAAATGAAAAAAAATTATATAATGGTTAAAGAACACATTTATAAGACATCATGTCTTCTTCTTCTTCTCATAAGAGCAACTCACCACCTAGGGATAGTACAAAGAATAGTCGGCAATCAAAAACACATAACCTAAATCTGCCAGTTCCTCAGCAATATAGGGTGGAATATACTCATCCCGATGCGTATATTTCCAAATTTACTTTTATCTTCCATCAAGATGAATAGATGCGCTGGAGAGATTCGCAAGGTAACATTGTGTTACCTCTAGATTGTGCAGTCCCCAACATGCTCCTCTGTGCTTTGGCACAGATCGGCATGACTCAGATCTATGCTGAATACGTTGCAGAAAATTTTGATATGAGGAATTACCATCCCACAGCTTTACAACATATGAGGGAGTCAAGGTAGGAGAGCGAACATAGACTGTTAAAGGGCAAGGAGGTCCTGCACATCCTAAGTGAAATTGGAGATGGTGAACCACTTATAACAAGTTCTCTATCAAAGGATGTTCCCACTCCTAACGAAAGTGAGGAGGTGGGGTATCAGAACCTACACTCCATGATACATAACCCTGGTTCTGATTCCCATGAACACCAACTATTCACTAAAGAAACAAAAAAATAAGACAAGGACGGGCACTTAGATCGTTTCTACGATCAAGGTCGAAGCCACAGAAGAGAAGGTAAGAAACATCGTCATGGCGATGGTTCTCCTTCTTTTTCGCATTCATCACATCACTCACCCTCTCCTTGCACATTAGGGTGCAACCATCAAGAGCATAATGGAGAAGAGAAAAGTAAGAAAAATGAAAGACCTCGACGAGAGAGTCAAGAGAGAGGACAAGGGAATGAACGAAGGGAAAGTAGGGAACAACGGAGACATCATAGGCATCATGAAAGAGATGATCATGATGAGCCCATAATTGCAACCCAAAGTATGATCGATATAATGGAGGCAGTAAGAATCCCAACAAGGCATTTAAAAGATAGTCGGATTAAGCGTTTAGACATGAACAATATCCCATGCTTTGAGGGGGGATACAACACTAATATGCAACATCATTTACAGGCATTCCACGATGCCTGTGCCTTGCAAAACATAGAAAAGGAGTGGCAAAAACTTAAGTTGTTTCCCAGGACACTCATCAAGGAAGAAAAGAGTTGGTATCAGTCCTTGGAACCAAAAACCATCAGGAGGTGGGGTACAATGTTAGAACTCTTCAACGATAAATATCAAATGTACTCCAGAGTGTCTAATTTGGGTAAGCAGATCCAAGGATGGAAGCAAGGTATTCATTAACCCCTGGATGCTACCATGGGCTGCTACTACACATTGTTACATTATTGCCCAGGCCATGGTTATGCACAGAGGGATCAACTTTGCCATATCATAGATGGGCTAAGGTATGAAACTAGGAGAACCCTTGGGACTTATGCCCAAGGGAGACTATTAGAACTTAGATCCCATGAGATATATTGCTTGTTGGAACAAGTAGCAAAAGAAGAAGGGGAGCTATGAAAAAGAGAAAGTGTGGAAGAATACAACCGTGACCCCTCTCTTCGAAAGAAGGGAGTGAAATTTTGTGATGAAGAGGATGAGTCACCACTCAAAGAGTTGGTGAACAGAAAAACCTTGCTATTTCAAAAGCTAATAACTGAAGTATCAGCTAAGGTTGATCAACTGTGGGATTCCTTAGACTCCAGACTTGAAACTGTCTTGAAAATTGTAGAGGAGTCTAAGGAAGAACGAAGTAGACACAAAGGTAAGACAATGCGGAGAGATTCAGGCCCTGCACATGACAAGGGTAAGGGGAAAATTACTATCTCTGATGAGGTTGTGGATTTAGACACAGACGATGATGGTAGATGTGAGATCTACCACGATGACCATCCTAAGGGATGTTGTCCAATCATCTCACATCTACATGAGTTTGGGGTGTATGCACTTAACCCAAGACTCAACCAATAGCAGACACCCCAAAGGTTACCTTATCCTTAAGGTAACCCAAGGCAATTCCACCAACTATTAACGTACTATCCAAGTGGAACTCCACAAAAACCCATCAGACAACATCAGCTGTGGCAATACCCATAGTCATGGGGGATGCCATCGTTGAAACAACAATCCCTTTACCGGAAACCTGATCCTTATGGCTATTATGTGCAGCAACTGATTTCTCCAAGTGACTCTATGGGTCACACAACTCCCCAACGTTACTACCAAGTTTGGGAGTACTTTAGTAGGACTCCTCCTCTAGGAGGCACCCCACATACTTAGCATCCTCCAAATCCATCCACACCTCTTCCATTGGTAGTTCCCATAACATCTCTTACTCTAACAATGTAAGGGGAACTCCCTACTCAACCACAGCAATGCCACGCTACGAGAGCCATAAACATTCAACCCACTGCTAGTTCTGACAACTGTAAAAAGAGAAGAACTTTCTTCAGAACCAGAAGCCCAGACAAGCTCTCATAACAAGAAGCGGTTGAGTCTGTGATCACTCGTCCGACACATAGAGCTTCGGTGCCCCCTCCAGTCGAAAATCAGAGCTTAACGCATACGGTTATGTTAACTTATACCATAACCGATTGGATCAAGGTAGGCCACCTTCCCAGGAAATTATCTGACCATGGGAGTCCCTTAATCTATTTACAAATCACTAGGAACAAACCACATAAGGCTCTTCTTGACTCAGGTTCCGGTGTCAACCTAATTTCATGAGAGATGTATCAAGCCTGGAACCTGCTCCAACTTAAGAAGAGCAACATTCAACTGGAGCTAGCAGACCAGTCCATCACCATTCCCTTGGGATTGGTGGAGGACATTATTACTATGTGTGGTTGGTCCTACCTAGCTAATTTCCTGGTGATTGAAGTTAACAACAACGAAGGAGACTTCCTAATTATAATGGGAAGGCCATGGCTAAGTACAATAGACGTGTACCTAGGGATTCACGATCTTTCCTTAGAGATATCTAACGCAAACATTTATGGAAATATTGAGAAGAAGAAAGTTCTATGCATCACATACAATGACTCAGAGGGTGATGACATGGAAGAATGTTCAGAATCTCTTCCATGTAATCGGTGTGCCCAAGAAACAAAAATTCAAAGATGCCTATATGTAGCAACCACACCAGTAGTGGACACCCCATGGTTGACAGCTACTAGAAAGAGCAACCCAACATGCATGGGATGAACTAAGTAAACAACTCATGCTAACAATGAGGGCATAGACACATTGGAATATGAGCGTTGCTAACTTCCACCCCTTAATCTGAGAACATCAGTGGGGAGAAGTTAGGCACTTCTAAGAAATTCAAATAGGCATTCACTGTTTCAGATCTCTCCCTTGCAACTCAGTCATGGGAGAGATGGCCACCTATGCTAATCATTGGAGGCCCTCAGTCCTTTTTAAGTTTTTATTTTACATGTTTTTATTTTCCACATTTTTGTTTTACACATTTTTGTTTTACACGTTTTTGTCTTACACATTTTTGTTTTACAAATTTCTTCAAATTTTCTAGTTTTTGTTTTACACTTTTCTTTAACTTTTCTAGTTTTTGTTTTACACATTTCTTTAACTTTTCTAGTTTTTTTTTTCAACATCATCATACTTTTCCATTTTGTGTGTGTGTGTGTGTGTGATCCACGTTGTAAGTTTGTCATCAATAAGTGTTCTTCATGATGGTATGAACTGTTTTCATATTGATTGCTAATGTTT
>MNCI01034292.1:23679-52964 GCA_015680685.1 Gnetum montanum | reverse complement strand
TCAAAGCACACCCCTTAGACGAAATAATTATTTGGGCTACAAGCACTAGTTATGAAACTCAAATAAAAGGTTCCCTCTAACTAAGACCCTTCTCACTTCCCATTCTCTCCTAATTTGTTTCATCGGAATGGTGGTGGCTCTTGGAGAAGGCATTCTTATTACTTCAAGTGGATGGATTGGCCAAGTGTATTAATGCAAAGTCACTGGATGTGGCTGGTTTGAGGCCAGACTTGAAATGGGATTTGCTAAGTTACATTAATAATGAACTACACAAGGGGCTATATACCACATTGTTCTTGATACTCCATTCCATTCTCTTCTCTCCATCCTTCTCTCCATTATTCACCTCATTGCTAGTTGTATCATTAGTGTATATTTTGGTTGATGCATTATTTTCTTTTTGGTTAATTTTTGTGGTTAAGACTTTAACTCTTATTCCAAATGACATTCCAAGAGCCTACGGACTCTTTGAATGTGGGTTTGTTAGGGCATTAAGGGCATGAGCCTGCTTTGGGGAGGACCCACTGACATTCCTATTTGGTGCACCAGTTAACTTATTTTCCCTAATATTTTTGTAGTTAATTTTATTTTTTTCATTTCCATCTTGACATCCATTTCATTGATGTCACAGTTGTCCCTTTTTATCTATCTTTCTTATTCCTTTTCTTTCTTCATTCTAACGCTACCGGAGGTTCGCGATTAGTCATGTGGGTATGGGTCCCGATTTTTTTGATTTTCTCCTAGCCCCAATTTTTTCAATTTTTTCCTAACCCCTACACCTTCGATAGTCATCAATATTATATCTCTAGATCCGCAATCGGCCATACCACAACCCAGCCAATTAGACCTTTCACCGAAGCAAGGTATCAACTACATTAAAATTCATTTACCCTTGCTAATATAAGATTGTGTTATGTGTGCAGATGAAAATCATACAACAATGGAGGGGATTTAGAAGAAACACTTGGAATGGAGCAGTGTTGGAAGTAGCCATGCAAGGAGCAAGATTGATGGTGCGCTTATCGATGGACAACGAAAGGCGTAATCTTAGCGTTGGCAACAACAACACTTATTTCTCTCTCTCTTTCTCTTAAGCTACCAAATGATGCCTGATGTCAATGTAATAAGGTGTTCACCCTTGTTTTCATGAACACTAGTTTTTTTGTGTCTTGTAATGATGATTCGTTCACATGTTATCCCATTAGTTTCATTTTGAGTTAATAATCCCATACATTCCCGATATTATTGTAAGGAACTCGAGGATGAGTTTTCATTTAGTCATGGGGATATGATGAGATGCGATATCACATAGGCCACAATATCGCGTATGCGATATCATGGCTGTCGTGATGTCGCATCCCTCGCGATATCATGTATGTGATATTGCTGTGCGCCATCATATCTATAAATAAGAGGTGGCTCTTCCTTGTTTCATAATCTAGGCCTAGACTGTAGGGAAACTCTGGTAGTTTGATCACTCTAAAGATAGAATATTTTCCATTTGCCGGCAGTAGGAGTCCTAAAGTGAACAAATCTTTATTCGAGCAAACATTGTACTTGAATACAAGTTTGTGTACGATAATAAAGACGAACTTCCTGGATAAACCTTGCAGTGCATGGAATAGGCTAATTAGGATTTTATTTACTATTATTTATTATCTATTATTTAAATTCTTTATTAGGAATTAAATATTTCTCAACCCTTCTCTCCTAGTTAAGTGCCTCAGTACGACCACTTCAAGCACGTGCGTTACGCGTGGTGATCCCAGCAACGATTAGCGTTTGGTAGCCACGGTTGCATTGGTTCAGGGTTTGTACAGTAAGTGGGAACGGATCGTGACGCTAAGTTAATTTAGACTTAGTTCGTTAGTTAGAGTTAGTCAATTAGAATCTCAACCTTTCACCTCAATAGTATAGGAGCTAAAACGTAAAAATATATAAAAATCATATACCTCGGACTTGCTTAACCATACACCATGACAAATACAAGTAAGTCTGGGAAGACAACGAATAATTAACCTTAAGTGTTCCATGAAGCGTGTAGACACTTAGTCTGTGGAGTTCGAACAGATCGCACTTGTTACACTCGTATTCGTATGGTTGAGTGTAGTGGTATCTCACCACTCATCACCCTTATATGGCATGATGACCACTATTGCATCCTTCAAAGTACATTATTTAATTAGTGAGCTATCCCTTCCCTGCTACAAATGTTTCTAATTATACATGAGAAGGGGAGTGTCTTCTTATCCTTTTTATTATCCTTAAAGTACTTTTCAGTCTTAAGAAAGATTAGCTAGAGTAGGTTGATAGTAAACTTCTTTTTGAGTGAAGTTTCTAGAGGACTTCACAGCTTATCATGTTGGGTTGATTGCAATTCATGCTTTCTAGACCAAAGAGGGCTAAGGTTGAATAATCTCAAGCCTTCTTCTACAGATCCTTGTGTGAACCATTGATTCCTGAGGAGGAGGGAGAAGAACTCAGATCCTCCAATCTAGCCTTGGTACCCCTTAACATTNGAGGGAGAAGAACTCAGATCCTCCAATCTAGCCTTGGTACCCATTATCATCAGTGGTCCATATGGATCCTAGTGCCCATGGACATTAATGTTGTACATTAGGTTGGCGGGTGGGAAAACCTTTTTCTTTTAATTTAAAAATTTTGAAAACCAAAATTTAAATATAAAATCATGAAAAATTTAAACCTAGAAAATGGGTTAGGTGGTAAAAACTAATACAAAAACTACATCATTAAGTGCATTGGTTCTATAGTAGTACTAAGATGGATGACCTCATGGGAACTCTCAATTTTTATGCCAAAAATTTTGAAAACCTCATGGGTGACCTCATGGGAACTTTGAAGGCCAAAAATTCTTAAATTTGGAAGCATTTTTGAATAAAAATATAGTTATTTTTGATAGATTTTGATGAGTGGTGAGGTACCCCTACACTCAACCATATGAATATGAGCGTTTCACACACGAACCAGTCAACCTCCGCAGACGAGCTAGTTGTGGTATCTAGAGAGTTACTTGCTAATCGTAGTTTGGTGGCTTCCCATCTAGACTAGTATTTTCTTTGTCATGTATGGTTTATTCTAGAGTGAGGTGTATGATGTAGTTTCTAACCTAGTGCTACTCCTGGGGGCAATGGAAAATAACTTTAATTAAGCTAGAAGGAAAAGGGAGAGAGAGTTAAGCTAATAGGAAGTGGGAGAGAGAATCTAAGCTAGCCTAAGTGCGATGAGCATCCGTTCCTTAATCATCCGTACACATCTTAGACCTCATGCATGACTAATATTGGGATTACTAAGTGCATATCCTAGGTTTGCTACTGGGATACCAAGTAGTCACTCTTAAATGCTCGTGATTAAGTTGTACTCATTCCACATTTAAGGTGTTTAGGATGAAGAGATATTAACTACGAAAGCAATAAATAACAATAACAATTAAATAATTAAACTAAGTGAATGCTGCAATGATTAAGTAATCTCAATCTTTATTTTTGGTCATGTGCATGTCCAAGTATGTCACACTCAAATAAAGGTGCCATACAATTACAATCATCACACTACGGGCATGCACTGAGAGAAAGGGTTGAGAAAGACTAAAAATGAAAACTAACTTCTAACTAAAAACCCCCTTTCCTTCGTGCACCTAATTTGTATTTATAGGCCTGCATAGAAGCCATGATATCGCATATACGATATCGTGAGCCAAGCGGTGATATCACGTATGCGATATTGCAGGTGTGATATCGTGACCTAATAAATCACGATTCATCATACCCCCATGACTGAATGAAAACTCGTCCTCGAGTTAACAAAATGAGAATAAGCCCCATTGATTACACAATGGATAGGTATGAGATTATTAATTGATCAGGGATTTATTCATGCTACAGTGGAGAACTCAATAGAAAAAAAATTGGGACACAACACAAAATTACAAAATTACAAAATTGCAAAATTGTAAACTTTATTTGGCTCATGTGGTTCCAAGTGGTGATGGCTCCTCCATGGGTTGTTTCCCCTTGTCTTGTGCTCTAGGTTTTGGAATTTGATGCTTCTAAAGTAGTGCCTGGAGCTTTTCCTCTTTCGTTTAGGGATCCTATGCCATCCATGATGATGCTCCAATGTTTGATTTAGTTAGCACTTCCCTTGGGCATGGTAGTTGCAGGAACATCTTTTTTGCTTTGACGTATCAGGTCAAAAACAATCGTTGTTCCTCCTCATAGGCTCTAGCTTTATCATTGTACTCTTAAAAATTCCTAAGTCATTGAGCCAAGTCTACTATGACATCTCTCTAGCCTTGGTAGCTATTTTTAACCATCTCTAGTTCAGAATTTGTGATTTCTAGATTCTGCAATGTTTTCTTGTGCTCCAAAAATTTTGCTTCATATTTGGCATAGGTGGCAGCTACCTGCTTCTCAAGCTCTATTCTTGGGAATCCTACTATAAACATGGCTAGATTGGCATACTGTAGGTTTTCCAATTCTATGTACTCTATGAGGTCTTGAATTTGCAGGTCCCAACTTTTAAGTTCTCCCTGGTGGACAAATGCATATGTGTTCAATATGGCCTACCAATCAGTGTGTTGAGCATTGAAAGTGTTGATGTGGGCCTTGGCCATATGGATCTCCTTCTCTATGACTTGCTTGTACATTCCCACCTGGTCTTTGAAGTGCTCCTTTAACTTTTCATGCTGCTTGGATTTGTTTTGCCATGTGCTTATTTCAATGGCCATCTTCTAATGAATTGCATGTACCTCCTCCATTGAGAGGGTTCGATTCTCCTTGGCCAAATGGTTCATGTCTTGGTTGACCCTGACAAACTATTTTCATAATTGATAAAATTTTTTCTCAAGAACATTCTTCTATTTTTTCATAGTTGTCAACCGAAGATTGTTGGCAGCAAGCTATTTATTTTCCTCCTATAAGGCTCTAAGTGCCTTGGCGTGCGCGTAGGTTTGCGCTTGTGCCCTGGAGGCATCCTAGTTGACCTTCTCTTTTTCCTCCACCACTCTTTTATTTTTTGTGAAGAATTTATTAAGTTGCTCTATCCTAATAGTGTCTAGCTAGTCTACGGGAAGAAACTGAGATGGGTCTCACTATGCAGCTTGCAGGGTGACGAGCCTCTGCTGGAGTCTTTTCAACCTCGCTTCCACTTGATCGACCTTGATCTCTACCATGACCAGATTTTCTTTGGTGAAGATGAGGTCTGATTATGCTACCATGACATCTTGTAGAATGTCAAACAACAATGTCATTACTTGTCATGTTTGCAGCAATTGATCAAGAACATCCTCATGCTCCGCAGGAGTCATTGAGGGATTGACTAGAGTGTGAGCATCTCGTGCTCCTGTGAAATCTACCGGTGGCACAAAAAGGACATTGAGAGATTCTTTTCTATCATTTGTAACCACTTTTATGGATCCCACTTCATCTTGGTACTGCATGACCACCATTGTGGCCCCTTTACCTATTTCCAATTTCACCTAGAAAGATGCAGCGTTCCTTGAAATCTGTTGTGACCAATGAGTCTCCCCTCCTCCTATTTGGATGGACGCTTTCCCCTATGCATGATTAATAGAGACTATGGGTCGTATGATTTCATCGATGATGTGGAAGAGATTAGCTTCATCACAACTTCCCCAACTGACCGTCTCAGTGATGGCCCTGAGGTGGCTCATCGACGGTCGATAATCCTATGATGGTGGCGATGGTTAATCTCGCTAGCTCATGCTAGGCCCTACTTCTTGTTGTTGACTAGGTCCCATGCTTGGAAGTTGGTTAGGCCCTATAGTTTGAGTTGTAGTGGGCCCCACCATATATTCTTGCTCTTGCTCTGGCTCTAGTGTCTCACCAGCACTTTTCCTCAAAGATGGTGGTTTCAGCAGTTCAACAAACAAAGCATTCTAGGCTCTTTTGAGGACATCATTGGTGTACCCTATAATACCAACACATTTACACAACTTCCTGATGAGACAAGAGAAGGGCAATGCAAACTTTCCTATCTTACATTCTTCAAACCACCTTAAGATCTCCATGAGATATAGATGAGGAAGCTTAGAATTAGCCTTTCTCATCAATATCGCACTTCCTCTTGCCACATATGTTGAAATTCTTTTTAATGCTATTTTAGGGAAGATGTGATAAGTGCGAATCTTGAAGTATATCTTTTCTTCTAGTGTCAACTCTCCATATGTCTTGTCTTCTTTGCTGTATGCCCTATCCAACCAAACTCTTTGCTCATTAGCATTGGAATGAGTGGACAAGTGAGCAATTTTTGGCCCTGTATTCAAAAGGTTCAACACTTTCAATATGGCTTTGGTAGAAAAATCTACAGATACACCACAAATATTGACTATGGTGCCTTCTTCCTTATTGTGCCAAAATTGGTACGTTTCTCCTAAGTACCAGGCACCACTTTTAGGGAGGATAGGTCATAATGGAGACCCTTTGAGTTGGTCCCTAATAACCTCATGAGCAAATTCCATGAAAGGTTCAAAGTTCAATTCCACGATCACTATAGTCGACATGGACTTTTCACAGATGGCCTCAACACACTCTGGAGACAATGTTAGTTGTGGTCCCTGTTCAGGTGCTATAGTAGCTGCTCCTTCTGGCTATTCCAATTGTATAGTAGCAAAAGTCTCTTAATGAATGCTAAATGATTGTGCCTCCTACTTTGCATGTTTTTCATGAGACGCTTATCCTCTACCTCTCCTGGGTCGCTTGGACCCACCTTGCGAGGGTCCTTCTTGTTGTCCACGCTTTAGGGCCATCTGCAATTACATGGGATCATTCATTAGTAAGGTTGCTTACCAAAGTTTAGTTATACCTTACTTCTTGCCTTAATGAATTTGTCTCTTATTCCATGTGATTTAAAGTTAGGAATTTTTGTGAAAATGTCCCCAAAAGGTTTTAATATTTGGCCCACTTTGATTAGGTGACTTCACAATTTTAATTCCTGGTATAAGTGAGGAGATGAAGTTTTTTTTGATACATGTTGATCATTTTTGTATAATTAATTACCCTTGATAGTGTCTTTTGGGTGATGGAGAATTTCAAAAAATTTGTGCACAATTCAGAGTGTACCCCTCTCCCACGACTAAGCTAAACACTCCAGGTTTAGATAGGTTCGAGTGGAATGAAAATCGGAGTGCTAGCGAGCGAGCTATGGCTATTAGAACAAGAGATATGCAAGTCACAAGTTGTAGAAGAAAATTTGAAAAACTCCCCCACATAAATAGTTGCAAATGATGTTGATGTTCNNNACCCCTACACTCAACCATACAAATACAAGCGTTACATGCATGATCCAGTCGAACTCCGTAGACAGACTAGTTTTGGCATCTAGACAGTTAGCCTTAGAGCATAGTTCGCTGTCTTCCCACTTGGACTAGTATTTTCTTTTTCATGTATGGTTTAGTCCATAGTGAGGTGTATGATGTCTTTCTAAGCTAATGCTACTCATGAAGGTAATGGAAGATAATGTTAACTAAGCTAAGAGAGAAGGGTGAGAGAGAATCTAAGCTAGCCTAAGTGCGATGAGCATCCATTCCTCAATTATCCATACACATCTTGGACTTCGTGCATGACTACCACTAGGAATACCAAGTGTAGATCCTAGGTATGCTACTGGGTTACCAAATAGTCACACTTAAATGCTTGTAATCAAGTTGTACTCATTCTGTGTTTAATAGGAGTTTAGGGTAAGATGAGATTAACAAAGAAAGTAGTAAATAAAAATTAAGTAAATAATTAAGCTAAGTGCATGCTGCAATGATGAAGTAATCTCGATCTTTATTTTCGATCATGTGTGTGTCCAAGTACATCACACTCGAATAAAGGATGTCGTACAATTACAATCACCACACTGCGGGCATACACTGGGAGGAAAAGGGTTGAGAAAAATAAAACAAGAACTTTAACTCTAAACTAAGAACTACTTACTGACTCTTTGACTCATCTGTCTACCTCCTATTTATAGATGACGAGACAAGCTACGATATTGCGTATGCAATATCATGGTTGCGCTACAATATCACGTACGTGATATCGCAATCGCCCAAAATGTGACTCATCATACCCCCACGACTAAATGAAAACTTGTCCTCAAGTTACAGTGATTACACAGTGGATAGGTATGGGATTATTGGATGGTAGAAATGGGTTTATGTTGCAGTGTGGAATGAAAAAAAAAGAGATAAAAAAAATGTGCTACAACTACAAAATTTGTGGAACTCATGTAGTTCCTGGTGGTGGTGGCTCCTCCATTGGTGCTTTTCCTTTGTCTTGTGCTCCAGGTTTTGAGACTTGATGGCATTGGAGTATGGCCTGGAGCTTCTCCTCTTTGGTCCGAGGGTCTTGTGCCATCCATGCTAATGTTCCGAGGTTTGATTGAGTCGGCACCTCCCATGGGCTGGATAGTTGTGGAAACATTTGATTGGCCTTGACATACCAAGCTGCAAACACCCTTCGTTCCTCCTCGTAGGCTCTGACTTTGTCTTTGTACTCTTAAAAATCCACAAGCCATTGAGCTAGATCTATTGCAATACCTTTTTGTCCTTGGTAGCTTACTTTCACCACCTCAAGTTTAGAATTTGCGATCTCTAATTTTTCCAATAACTTCTTGCGTTCTGCAAATTTTGCTTCGTATTTGACATAGGTGGTAGCTACCTACTGCTCAAGCTCTATCCTCAGGCATCCTGCTATTAACATGGCAAGGTTGGCATACCGTAGGTTTGCCAACTCCATGTATTCTATCAGATCTTAAATCTGTAGTTCCCGATTCTTAACTTCTGCTTGGTGGGCAAAGGCATATGTGTCCAATATGGCCCACCAGTCAGTGTGTTTAGAACTAATAGCATTTATGTGGGCCTTGGCCATATGGATATCCTTCTCAATGATCTATTTGTACATCCCCACTTGGCCTCAGAAGTGCTCCTTTAGCTTTTCATGCTGTTTAGCCTCATTTTGCCACGCGCTGATTTCAATAGCTGACTTTTGGCGAATAGCGCGTACCTCCTCCATTGAGAGGTTTTGATTCTCCCTGGCTAAATGAATCATGTCTTGGTTGACTCGGATGAATTATTCTTGCAATTGATGGAAGTGTTCCTTGAAAACATTCTTTTGCTTTTCCACAGCGGTCAATTGAAGGTTGTCAGCAACAATCTGGTTATTTTCTTCTTGTAAGGCATTGAGTGCTTTGAGATGTAGATGAGTTTGTGCCTGTGCTGTAGAGGAATCATAAACAACCTTCTCTTTGTCCTTAGCCAACTTTTTATTCTCCATTATTAGCTTGGTTAGTTGCTTAGTTTTGAAATTATTTAGCTAGTCTATGGGAACAAATTGCAAAGGGTCCCACTGTGCTGCTTGTAGGGCTACAAGCTTCTCTTGTAATTTCTGCACCTCTGCTTCAGCATTCCTGGCTCTCACTTCTGTTAAAACTAGCTTCCCCTTCATGGAAATGAGATCTGACTAAATTTTTGTGACATCCTAAGGGATGTCAAATAGAGACATCATTACTTGTCTTTTTTGTAGCAATTGATCAAGCATATCCTCATGTTCCATAGGAGTCATTGATGTTCTGGCCAAAGTTTGAGCATCCCGTGCTCCTATGAGATCTGCCGGTGGCACAATAGGTACATTGAACGATTCTTTGATATAGTCTACGACCACTTTTGCAGCTCCCATAGCATCTTGGTGTTGCATGACCACCATAGTGGCCCCTTCACCAGTTTCTAATTGCACTTGGAAAGATGCTGTGTTTCCTGAGATCTTTTGTGATCAAGTACTTTCCCCTCCTCCTGTATGAATAGACACTTCACCCCTTGCACAATCCAAAGAAACCATGGGCTGTATGACATCATTAATGAATCAAAAGAGATTTGTGTCATCATGACTTCCCCAACTAACCGTCTCAGTGATGGCTCATCGATGGTCTGTAATCTTGCGGTGGCGGTGGTTGATCCTAGCCTATGCTAGGCCCTGCTTCCCATTGTTGGTTGGGTCTCATACTTGGAGGTTGGTTGGATCCTGCAAGTTGAGTTGCAGTTGATCCAGCCATCTGTTCTTCTTCTTATTCTGGTTCCAAAGTCTCACCAGTGATTTTCCTTGCGGCTGGTGGCTTTAATAGTTCAGCATATGAAGCATTCTAGGCTTTTCGGAGGACATCATTAGTGTATCCTTTGATACCAGCACACCAACATAACTTCCTGATAAGGCAATGAAAAGACAATGCCATCTTCCCTATCTTTTGTTCCTCAAACTGCCTTAGGATCTCCATTAAGTATAGATGGGGTAGGTTAGCATTAAACTTCCTCATTAGCACTACACATCCTCTTGCCCCATACGTTGATATTCTTTTTAGGCCCTTCGTGAGGAAGAGGTGATACGTTCTAATTTTGAAATAGATCCTCTCTTCTGTTATCAACTCACCAAATGTCTTATCTCTGCCATACGCCCTTTTCAACCAATCTCGTCGCACATCAGGGTCTGAACAGGTGGATAACTGAGTAACCTTGGGCCTTGTATTCGAAAGGTTTAATACTTCCAAAATGGCCTACACAGAGAAATCGATTGTCACACCACAAATATTAATGATGGTACCTTGTTCTTTATTGCCACAACCAACCAAGAGAATCCATACGTCCCCTTGATGTCACACCCAGGCCATTCCCTCTTGGTCCATCCTTCTTCGCTTTGGGTATAATGATCATAAAATTACTTTAAGTTTTAATGATTAGGAATATCATCATACCTAGAGTAGACCCTCTTATTAATAGAATGGTTAGGTGCATGTGATGGGCTCGCTGTTCAAGTAATTAGTCACCTGAGACTTGATAGCAGAGAACAAAACCTCAACGAATGAGTCACATGAGTGCTTTATTCATAGATGAGATTACACACAAAAAGATAAAAAGATAGAAAGATAAAGCAATAAATTAAAAGATGAAAAATTGGAAAACAAAAAGTTGAAAAATTAAAGAAACGGAAAAAAATTTATTAATTATGTGTTGTTAGAATGGAGGATACACCCCATAGCTAAACGGTTGAGCATGGATAGAATTAATAAATGGAAGGTTTTCATCCGAGAATTTTGTAAACATTGGAGTCAAATCATATCCAAACCACTAGGTGTCTTTTGAGGTGGTGGTAGGAATATACCCAAATTGGGATTCACACACTTGATCGTAGTAGGCATAGTGGGTCAATTATAATATGTGGTCATATGATAAGGAGCTGACCCACTATGGCACCCATGACCATAAGATCGTATGAAAGGATCAATATGTCTCATTTCGTGGCTAGATTCACTGGGCCGCATGGTTGTTGGATTATTGATTGGTGGCCTTGATAAGGTAACACAAGGCGTTGGGTTTGAAGAGGAAGATGCACCATAGTGTTGGATTTGTGCTAGGTTGGAGGATGCAATGGTTTTGAAACTAAGGTGTCCCTTTTGATGGTCACATCTAGGGAAGGGATGCCTTTGGTATGATGGGTTTTCACTACTATTGTTAGTAGTAGCACAAGTAACATTCGTGGGTTGGTGCTATGGTGCAAAACCCTCTGGAAAAACTGGTGGTGATGTAGAAGTAGGTGAAGGATGAGAATATTGTTGTTGAGGAAAGTGTAAGGTACATGAGGTGGTGACTATGATGTTTGAAAACATTGGTGGCTGGAACACCAAGGGGTTATCAGGCGTACAGCCTAACCATCGATTTGTGCGAGGGCCGTGCTAGAGAAAATGGAAATGGGGTGCCTTGAACGGTCTGGTCAATCAGTTAGGGACTTACATGGTGTACAATAACTGTATGCAAAGAGTAATTTTAAAATGTAACATGCTGAGGTTGAAATGGGAGAAAACGTGGGGTGCACAATGATAGAAACGCATCAAAAATAACTAGGATAATAAGCATGAACAAGTATGCAAAGATGCAACATATATGTTATAGCAAAAATAGAATGAAAGTTTAGGTGAGGGAATTCACCACCCCAAAATTGGGGGATCTGATCTTTGTTTGGATGATGAATGTGTACAATTGGTATGCAGTACTGGATAGGCATAGCTAGCAACAAAATGATATGGTTACAGCTCCTAGACTGCAGCCAATGGGATGCTAACAAGAACCAATGAGCTGATGCTTGCTAGGTTAAAAGCCACTACGCTGGGTTGTAGGGAGATCAAGGAAGTGCTACTGCTGGGGTTTGTTGTTTATCAACCTTCTGTTTGCTAATCTCTGCATCAAAGCTTACTGCTAGAATAAAATTGCTAAAAGTGAACCCTTAGAATGTTATTTTCTAGGGTATTTATAGAGCCAAGAGTGGGAGTGAGACATGGCTTGGGTATCACGTGTCCTGGGTCCCACAGTGCACAAACGTGGATGTGCTACGCTGATGTGTGGTGCTATGCTGATATGCTACGTTGAATGGAACGAGGATGGAAGTGAAACTTGCTGAGTTGTAACCATATCATTCGAATTGCATGTACCCAAGGGACTACCATATTTTTACAAAAAATTGTTATGAAAAAATGTATAGTGAAGCTTACGCTTTAGGACTATGTCTTCCCCTCTCTTATATGTAGTGTGAAGTGTAGAGACAATTTTGGGACTCAACAAGGGATGCAACAAGCAAGGCAAATTGTTGATCTCGGTTGTCAAGGATATGCTAGGGTAGAAATGACTATTGACAATGAGTCCTAGAGCTTCTAGAGATGTCTTGTGGCTTCTTATCAAGTGTTACATCATTTACACTACTTAGTGTAGCGGAGTAGCGTGAATACCTACTCACTACGCTCTACTACGTTGCATAGCGTAGTAGCCACCTTTAAGAAAACTCTTGCTTGAAAACCAAAAATACCCCTCTAAGGCCTAGCAAGGAAAACTATTTTAGCAATCAGCCATTACAGTTTTCATGTTAAAAGAGCCTGAGACTTCCTAGTTTTAGCCTTGGGGTGCCTTTTATCTTTTAGGTCCTTGCTATGCTGTGCTACTCTATGTAGCATAGTAGTTAGTCTGGGATGAATTTGAATCACAACCTGCAATGTTTTGTCAAGAGACTTTGATTAGGACTTGACAGCAAAGTGGGACAAGCAGTCTTGGAGGTCGAAGCATGGCCAAGTGCAATTGTTTTGCTAGAACAACTTGATGGAGGATCTTCCTACATTATCACCCTACTACGCTACATAGCGTAGCATAGTGTAGCACCTAGTTTTGCCTAAATTTCGACTTAATTTGCAAGTGTTCTATCATGGGATCTCAGTCATATTCTGAGGTGGCAGTAGAACAAGAATTTTTCATGGTTGAAGCATGGAGAATTTTGTTTCCCATGCCAAGACAATTTGAGAAAAGATTTTGATTCCCTAGAATGCCCTCCTCCTCTATCTTGGTTGTTTCATCTGTGACTTTCCTTTTGGTTGCCCTTATCCTCACGATTTATCTCTCTATGGCTGTGTTTGAACATTGAAGGAGAGGATGAAGGAGATGATGAAGATGAAGAAGAAGGAGAACCATCACCATGATGATGTCTACTACCTTCTCTTTGGTGGTCTCTACCTCGATCGTGATTTCTATCAGAATGCCCATCTTTGTCATGTTTCCTTGTTTCTTTTCAGATACTTTGTGTCCATTGGTATCAGCACTTAGGTTGTGAACAGTAGAATGAAGGTTTTGATATACAACCCCTTAGCCAAAGTCAAGGGGAGGAACATCATTATGTTGGCGACTACCTAAAGCAAGTTCATCACCTTCAATTTCTCTTAAAACATGGGGGGCATCCTTGGACCATTTTCCCTTCAAGGACTTATGGTGTCTCTCCTATTGCAAGTTTCTTTGATGTTGCGCCTCTGTGAGATGATAGTCTCTCAAATCATAGTCTTGTGCAATGTACTCTGCATGTAAGTGTTGCATGCCTATTCATGTGAGAGCACGAAGAAGCATACTTGGGACTGAATGGTTTGGAGGTAACACTATGTTACCCTCCAAGTCATGCCAATGTAGCTATTCATATTGGTGGAGAATAAAGGTGAAGTCAGGTACATATTCATCAGGGTGAATATATAGCACAAGAAATTGTTGAGGAACTAGCAGATCAACGTCATATGTATCTTGCTGCTGATTGCTTCTTGTGTTAGTCCTAGGTGGTGAAGTGCTTTTGTGCAAAGAAGAAGACATCTTGTCTTGTTCAACGTGCAATGTATTATTATCTTTTCCTTAATCAATCCTAAGGATTTGTTCCAATGATATAAATGATTTCCTACATTCTACTTAGTGCACAAACAACTAAGTCCTCAACAATAATGCCAATGATGAGCAGCGAGGTACCCCTACGCTCAATAACATGAATACGAGCGTTTCATGCATGTTTCGGTCAAATTACAAGGACTAAGTGCCTATGTGCCTTTGTGGAATAATAACAGGTTGGTTAATCATTGTCTTCCCAAACTTACTTGTATGTCATGTTTGTATGGTTAAGTAAGCTTGAGGCATATGATTTTTATGGATTTTATGTATTTTATATTCTGCGCTAGTAAGGAGGGGGAGAGAGATAACTAAGTAACTTATCTAATTTAAATATTCATAAACTAATTTCTAATTACTCCTAACACCAGTATTTTTTCCCACATGCCATACACATCCTGAACTAGTGTAACGCTGCTGGGATTACCAAACGTAATCGTTACTGGGTTACCAAGCGCTACATGCATGCTCGAAGCGATCGTACTGAGTGTATTTAACTAAGAGAGTTGTAGGGTGAGAGAAATCATTAATCAACTAGGAAAGCATTAAATAAT
The DNA here is from genome assembly GCA_015680685.1 of Gnetum montanum. Lineage (NCBI taxonomy): Eukaryota > Viridiplantae > Streptophyta > Gnetopsida > Gnetales > Gnetaceae > Gnetum > Gnetum montanum. Next base: position 38,165 of record MNCI01034292.1, on the reverse strand, counting down.
AATTAATCACTAATTAATCTATTTTGTATGCTACAAAGTTTATCCTAAAGTTCGTCTTTATTATCGTACACAAAGTGTGCTTAGGTACACAATGCTCGAATAAAGATCTGTTCACTCTATGACTCCTACTACGGGCACACAGAAATAATTCTAACTCCAAAGGGAAAAAATAGCAAGAGTTTGGCTAAGATACTAACTTCTAATGTGGAAACCAAGGGCCTTGCCTCTTATTTATAGGCAAGGAGATAGGCTGCAATATCGAGTATTCGACATTACATGGTTGATCCGATATCGTGGACATTTTGATCTCCCTTATTCATGTACATTTTAATCTACATTTCACCTTTTTTATAGTTTTCCTACGATGGTTTGCTGAATTTTTGGTGGTCCAAGAGAATGGAATTTGGGTGTTGCAGGATTGAACCTAGATATCCAAACCATGGATTTGCCAAGTATTCTATACCACTCGATCGTAGGACCCCCCAGAAGCTATTGGGGAGTCCTTTTCAATAACAACAAAGGATTAGGTGGGACGACCCTTTTATGCACAAGATAGCATTAGACAAGCACCTTCCATTAACACAGGAAATGCAGTGAGGGGGGCATGCCTTATTACTTAAATGGTGAAATCAAAGTTGCAACACAAGAAATCTCATCCATTGGAAGAGCCTCCATGTACCAGTGAAAAAAGAGGTAAAATATTGCAGATCAAGGTTCATAAAGTACAACTTGCATTTGTTGGTGATTATGTTTTAATTGTCTCATTAGCTACCCTCCCCCCCTTTTTTTTATTTTTTTTGTGTTATTAGACTAGCATGCTTACTTTATATGTGTGTAATAGAAGATGAAGAAGAAGCTTTAGCCCCTGAGGTGGGGTCCCCTACTATAGAAGAAGAAGAGGCCTAAGTTGTAGAGGAGGAGGCCCCTGTCCCTTAAAAAGAGGCCCCTGTCCCTTAAAAAGAGGCCCCTACTATAGATGAACCTTTTGCAGAGTGTACCCCAGCTCATGAGGGGCACATGATGGTTGAAGATGCTACTACACTATTAAGTCAGCTTAAGGCAGAAGGGCTATAGTTTGGGGCTGATGAGTTTGATGCTTTGTTTGATAGTGTGTCGATGGACGATCCCCCCACTCTCAACCCTGAGGGTTTGCTAGGTAGGAGCTTTACACTATCATTTATGTTACTTCCCCCTTTCTTCTCCCTCTTTTTCATAATGCTAATGTGCTTTTATTGTACAGAGGACACTACTACTAAAAGTCCTGAGTCTTCTTCTTCCTTTCGCCTAGAGCCATGGACGGAAACGCTAGATAAGTTTACCTTTATGGAGGGGATTGTTGATGACATGATTAACTGTTTAAGGAAAATTGACCCCAAGATAGTTGTGTTTGAAGTATAGAGTTTTCTCTCTATGTTATTGTATTTTTGCTATCATCTAGTGATTAACACTTCTTCATGTATGATTACCAGCTTCTCAACTCAAATGGGACCCACAATATTTAGTTGAAGTTGATGTTATGCCTGAGCTTCCTCCACAGGTAGCCAAGGTGCCTCATGATATATATGAGGAGGCAAGTAAATGTGCACAGTACTCAGCATGATCCTTGTGGGAGTGTAGGCGCGTTAATAAAGACCTTTGGAAATGGGTCTAGAAACTTGAAAAGGAAAAAGATAGTCAAGTGGGTGAACTGGAAGATCTATGGTCAAGGAATGAGTTCTTAATGGCTCATGATAGTTTAGATGGTGAAACACCACAAAATTTTAGGTCCTAGCATTGTGATTGCAAATATGGTTAAGTGTCAGAACGATGGCACTTTCAACACCCTGTTACTCTACGCTGTTACGCATTGCTACGCTGCATAGTGTAGCACCCTACTACGCTACATAGCGTAACATCCTATAGCGTAGCGTAACGCCCTATTACATTACACTATTACATGTTGTTACACACTATTACATGCTGCTACACTGCATAGCATAGCACCTTGCTACACTGCATAGCATAGCATAGCATAGCACCCTGCTACACTGCATAGCGTAGCATTGCGTAACATCCTGTAGCGTAGCGTAACACCCTGTTATGCATTGTTATGTGCTACTACGCTGCATAGCATAACGTAGCGTAACACCTTGTTACGCTACGCTGTTATGTGTTGTTACGTACTATTACATGCTGCTACTCTGCATAGCATAGTGTAGCGTAACGTGCTGTTACATGTTGTTACCTACCGCACTATCACATGGCCCACCCTAGCTCTATAAATACCTCTACATCCTCTTTTAAAAAAGGAAGGGGGGAGAAGAAAAGAAAGGAGAGAAGTTTCTATTTTTCTTCATCAGAAAGGCATTTGGCATTTTTTGACATCTTGGCACTTAGCTCTATGGGCGAACGAGACCCAGAGCACACCACACTGACAAAGATGCACAACTACATCACATAGTATACTGTGACCACCAACCCAGGATGCACAGTTTATCATAGTGAGCACCAGATTTCATAGCCCGACACCACCGAGGTTGTGACTCCACTCCTACTGTGCCTATTGTACACTTTGTATACCTGTACTCATTTTCGGGGTAGTGCATCTTTCTATTCAAACTCTCTTTCTATTTGATTACAACATTTATTTTTTGGTATTGTCAAACGTTCAATCATGTTCACTGTCCTGTCATGTGCTTTAGCACGTTTCTACTACTATGCACATTACGTTTTATTTTATTTTACCACCACGTGTTCCATTTAAAATCATTGTATGCAAAAAGGATTATTGTACACCAGTTAAGTACCTGTTTGATCAACCAAACCGTTCAAGGCACCTTGAATCCATTTTCTCCAGCACAACCCTTGTGTGGATTTGGGGTTAGGCTGTGTGCCCGAAGAGCTCTTGGTGTTTCCAGCCATCGACGTTTTCTGTCGCTACAAATGGTAGTTGGTATACGACCGTAATCGATTATGCAAGATATTGGTTAGTTGTACAAGGCAAGAATGAGGCTATTCGGGAAGTTTTCGAACAACGCTTGCAGATGGATCTACTGGCCCAGAAAAATCATGACTGGAAATATTATAGCTCCAAGGTGTATGAATGGGGGTAGACATAGAAAAATCATAAACACATGTACAAGGTGGAACGTGCTACCTACCGTTAGAAATATCGAGATGCTTCTGTTGAATTGCATACTCATGAGCTATTTCTTGATGTAATTGGTGCTACCAAGGCCTATGAAAAATTTACGAAACATGTGGTGGTAAGTGAATCTCCCAAGAGAGAGATGACCTTGCCTTCTAGGGAGACTACTACTGCCACATGCTCTCTAGGATTGACCACATGGACAGTTGTGGAGAAGGGAAAAATTGTAGCAGGTGTTGATCTAGGGGAAGAAGATTGGACCAACTTAAGTGAGGATGAAATACTTTGATGCTTAGTAGCTGGCATGGATAGAATACCTCCAGAGATGGATGCAGGCCCATCTCAGGTTAGCTAAGCTTTACTATATTGTAATTTATTTTATGATAAGTGATTCTAATTTGACTCATTATTTTATTCTCGCTTTATGTAGGACCCAAATGAGGATGTAGGACCTAGTGGGGCAAGGGATAAAGATACCGACGGAGAGTCATAGCCCATTGGTAAATTTTTTCTTTGAAATGAAATGCTTGTTGTTATGTATTCTGAGTATGGACTTATATTTAATGAAAAGTAAAACACTTATTTTATTCCTTTTGGTTAATGTGTTTTTTGGTGTACTGGAGCCCCTTGTGGGCCCCCATGCTCTAGTTTAAGGCCATTTCGGGCCATCACTAGTTTTAGGCCATCTTGGGTCATTGCTAGTTTTAGGCCATTTTGGGCCATATGTGAAGTAATCTTTGAAAGTGGGGTTGCCAGTTTTAGGCCTTAGTGGGCCATGGTGGTAGTTTAAGGCCATTTCGGATCATGTGTAAGATGGTTTTTGAAAGTGGTGTTGCCAGTTTTAGGCCTTAGCGGGCCATGGTGGTAGTTTAAGGCAATTTTTGGCTATAATTGCTTTAACTAATGCTAGCAGTAGAGACAATGAAAATGGCAAACTTAATGCAAAATGGAAATCATGCGAATAGAAGTATAAAATTTATTGAAGTAAAGTGGAGGTAAAATTTAATCATACAATTTTTTCCTAATCCGATGTGTGTTAGGCAAGGCATATGGTCAGGAAGCCTTTTGGTGGTGTTCCTCTACGCTGTCATTTACCATTTGGAAGGGCAATTCGACCCACATGGTTTCTTCATTTAAGTTAATGATTTTGGACAGCTCATTTGTCAAATATGGAATTTTAGCATGAATGGGTGATTCATTTTCAAAGATTTCTATCCCTGATCCATGCTCCACATCTATATTTTTTATGGGTTAGGGAGCTACTTCATCACCAAAGATCACCACCTCTCCACCCACGTAGGGTAATTGGATCTCTTGATGTATGGGTGATGAGACAACTCTTAGTTGGGCTAACCATGATCTTCCCAAGATCAGGTTAAACCTAGACATCTCTTCTACCACAATAAATACTGTGCTAGTGGAAAACTAGTCCCCTGCTACAAAGTTAATGGTAACAATCCCCTTGACCATGACACGTGCCCCATTGAATGACTTTAGACATGAGGTTGCTGTGGGCTTGATTTGATCCACCAAGCCTAACTTGTCCACTATGGGGAATGGTATCACATTGGTGGTAGCCCTGTCATCAACGTGTACTCTACGAATCTTATACTGACCTACCCAAATTGTGATAAACATGGGGGTGGTAGTCACTTGACCCTTTTTAGGATCATCTTTGATGGCTTTGCCATGAAATGTTAAATGGGTTGGCCACATTTCTTCAGCCATAGAGGGAAGCATAACATCGTGGATAGCTTTCTCTTTAGTTGGCATGTTTTCACTAATAGAAATAGATGCTAACATGCAAACCAAAGCCTCACGATGTGTCGTAGAGGTCATTATTAAGTCGTACAAGCTTAATGTTGTGTTCTTTTGTTTCAAGGCTTGTTTAACCTATGAAAGTAAATTTAGGAAGTCTTGTCCACTGTCTGATTTTTGCTAACTTTTTCTTCTTCTATGTGCCTTAAAAGATGAATCTCTTGACACAGAGAGGCTTTGGTTTGGATAATAAGCTTTTTTTAATCCTAGGATGATGGTTGCATGTGTGTGTTGCCACCAATGGCTGATGATGAAGAGGTCATGGGAATTGCGGACAAGGGGGTGGGCTTAAGGGGGCCCAACGCAGTGCGTTCTCTAGCCAACTTATCTACTAGATGTTCTTCATGTTTTCTTAGATGAGGAGGCTAAGATGCAGTGCTCATTACTTGACTTTGGGTAGTAGGGAAACTTTCATGCTTTGGCACCTTGATAACAAATGGTGCCTACGTTGTTGTAGTGGGACAAGATGCGGTTTTAAGTACAAAAGGTGCAGCAAATGTCTATGGAGAGGCCCTAATGACAAATGGGATTTACGACATGGTTGTTGTTGGAGCTTCAGCATTGTGTCGAGGGGGGGGAGGCTACATGAACCATGGATGGATTCTGCATTTTTTTCAATGCCAATGGCATTGATAGTGTAACCTGCATTGTTAGCATTCAAAGGATCTTTGTAAACATTCATTGATTGGTTTTCAGGTCAGACAGGACTGCTCTCATCTAGGACTAACTTACCTTGATCAATCATTCACTGGATATCCTCTTTCAATGCTAGACAATAATCTATATCATGCCCACATAATTGATGATAATTGCAAAAATGCTCTAGCCTGAAGTTCTTCGGTACTGGTGGTTCATTAGGCATAGCCAAGGAGGGGTCTCAAAGGACTTCATAGTACCTTTGGTGATGCTTAAGGGCCTCCTTTGACATCTTTTTATGTTGGATATGTTTGGCTCCCAGCAATTGACTCAGAAGCTCCAAAGGCTTAATTGGTAATGGGGTATATTTTGAGTGATCTTTGCACTTAAAATTTGTCCTTGGAAGAGTTTGCATTGTAGGTATTAATGCCGAGGGCTAACTAGTGCTACTTGGGCTAGGTGTTGTGTTAGTGGAGGCTTTAGGTGTTATGGCAGTCTTTTTACTATTGTTGGACTTGGTCTCATTAGCCACAACGGCCACCATAGTTGCTGTGGCCTTCCCTTTCTCCTTGTCTTTCTTTGTATGTGTGTTTTTATAGGCTACATAGGCTGGATCTCTACTAGCCTTTGCCACATCTTAAATGCTTTTAGTTTGAGTGAATGCTTGGCTAAGGGAATGCAGAGCCAGATAATATAGTTTGGATTTGATAAAATCATTTACTGCTCCTTTGAAAATAGCCAACAAATGGGCCTTAGTAATTGGTTCTCGTGTTTCATTTAGGGTAGTACTCCAATGTTGTTTGAATCTTTTTATGAATTCTAATGGTTCTTGTTTAATGTTCATGAGCTGATCTAAAGTGACTTTTGGCTTCAAGTTATACTTAAAATGAGTCACGAACTGGCTTAACAATTCTTCTAATGTAGAGATAGAAGCACGGAGAAGCATGTGGTACTAGTCTAAGGCCTTGCCTGTCAGGGACATGGTGAAAACACAAATGATGGTATGGGGCCAAGGTTGTAGTAACAAGGATTCAAACCTAAAAGTGACCAGGTGGTCATTCAAATCACCTTCCCCATTGTATTTTGTAAACTAGGGAAGTTGTACCCTAGGGGGCAATGTAAGCATGGGAACAACTGGACTGATTAGGTCATCTTGGTAGAAGTCCATGACTTGAACAGTTTTAGAATCGATGAATTTGAGCCATTTAATTTCTTCGGTGAGGGTCTAGATGAGCTGAAAGGCTTGGTTTAGAATCGAGGGTGTTACAGGGGGTTGTGAAGCTACTGGAGTAGCCATCACTGGTGACACTATTGGTGCGGTTGCCAGTCCCATTGGGGGTGCTGTCAGAACAACTCCTGCTAGTGGTGTTGTTTGAGTAGCCCACAACCTAGTGGGTGGTGCCAGTAGAGAGGCTAGCATTGGTGGTGCTATGGGGGTGGTTATCTACCCCATGGTTGGGGTGGTCCACAGCCCCATGTTTGGTTGCATTATATGTGAAACTTGGTTTGTTTGGGGCTATGCATATTGTGGCATGTGAGACATTTGAGCCATAGGAAAAGAAGTCGTTCCTATCCACCATGTGGTTAAGGTTAGGCCTGCTACTGATGGTGGAATGGGTATAGAGGAGAGGATAGAAATAGGACTTACATGCAGTTGTGATGTGGTTATGGTGTGCACGTATGGCAGTGTGAGCATCATAGACATTGGGTGCGGGGCTTGAATAGACTGGGAAGGATGATTAACGGGAAATGAGTTTGAAGGGTTTGCATGCTGATATGTTGACAACATTTGATGACTACCCATCACCAAAGAGGGTCTAGGTTGTGGTAGTAGAAAAAGAGGCAAAAAATTATGATTGGTGTCAATGAACAACATAGGTGGAAGGGACAATCATAGCATAGATTGGACCACCACCTTTAGAATGGGAGTCCAACTCCTCTTGGCCATCATGAAAAGGTTCATCGTAGTGAGACACTGTGTCCCATTCTCTTGACCTACTTAATTGCACAAGTTGGTTTAAAAGCCATTGACATGTGTTGATGAGTGTGATAGTGGTATCAGACATAGGAATGAACTCCCTTTCATTCTGATGAATGATCTCAAAGTTATATTTTTCGTCAAATTCATGATGGTCCAATGGTAGATTTTCTTGGATTTTTGCACATAGAAAGTTATATTGCTCTTCGTCTTGACGTAGACATTTGGGAAATTGATGTTGCAGTCTAAGAGATTGCCATAGTACTTGCATTGGGCTAGGTGGTCGCTCGGGATCCACTGTGTGTGGAACAATGTGAGACACCTCCAAACTCATGGTAGGAACTAAAGTGGTAGTAGAATTCATTTTTCCGATATGAAAAAGGTGCAAGAAAAAGAGAAAGATACGTGTAAGAAATAGTTAAAAACAATACATTTTGCATTAAACAGTTAAGGTCTAGAGCTACAGAGAAAATAGACTGAAACTCGAGACGTCTGTAAATGCTGAAAAGCTAGTTTTCTTCATTGTTACTCTTGCTATGCTGAGAGAAACCACTACACTGATAGGGCCACTACACCACACAGAATGCAAGCAACGTAATGTAGTAGACAAGAAGCATAACATAATAGACAGTTTAGGAATCGCTACACTGATAGGGTTACTACACTACATAGGATGTAGGTAGCGTAACGTAGTAGACAAGCAGTCAACACAGTAGACAGTTTAGGAACTACTACATTGACAGGGTTGCTATGCTACACATGATGTAGGTAGCGTAACATAGTAGACAGGAAGCATAACACAGTAGATAGTTTGGGAACTGCTACATTGATAGGGTCGCTATGCTACATAGGATGCAAGTAGTGTAATTCAATAAATAGGCAACATAACATGGTAGATAGTTTGGGAACTGCTACACTAATAGGGTCGCTATGCTACATAGGACATAGGCAGTGTAACACAGTAGATAGACAGCATAACATGGTAAACAGTTTGGGAACCGCTACACTGACAGGGTCGCTACGCTACACAAGACATAGGTAGCGTAATGTAGTAGATAGGCAGCATAACACAGTACACAATTTAGGGCTTTCATCCTACGGGGTTCTAGAGGAACCGTCATGGCGACTAATTTGCACCACTCAGTGCATAGACAACCACAGGGGTGTCATGTGTATGCTAGCAGGCTATTGGTGACGGGGTATAGACATCGTGTAGGATTACCCATGACACATGGAAGAGAAATGAAGGTTCAAGCCCACCTTCTAGTGCCAAAAACTATGATTTCTAAAAATGTCGGTGGCTGGAACACCGAGGGGTTATTAGGTGTACAGCCTAACCCCGGATCCGTGCGAGGGCCATGCTAGAGAAAATAGAAATGGGGTGCCCTGAAATGTTTGGTCGATTAGTTAGGGACTTACATGATGTACAATAACCATATGCAAATAGTAATTTTAAAATGTAATACACTAAGGTTGAAATGGGAGAAAACGTGGGGTGCACAATGATAGAAACACATCAAAGTATGTAACTAGGATAATAAGCATGAAAAAGTATGCAAAGATGCAACATATATGTTATAGCAAAAATAGAATGAGAGTTTAAGTGAGGGAATGCACCACCCAAAAATTAGGGGATTTGATCTTTGTTTGGATGATGAATGTGTACAACTGGTATGTAGTAATGGACAGGCATAGTTGGCAATGGAATGATATGGTCACAGGTCCTGGACTGTAGCCAATGGAATGCTAACAAGAATTAATGAGTCGATGCTTGCTGGGTTAAAAGCTGCTACACTAGGTTGTAGAGAGATCTGGGAAGTACTACTGCTGAGATTTGCTGTTTATCAACCTTCTGTTCGCCAATCTTTTTGTGAAAGCTTACTGCCAGAACCCAACTACCAAAAGCCAACCCTTAGAATGTTGTTTGCACAACGTAGCACAGTGTAGTAGCCACCTTTAAGACAAAACTTACTCGAAAACCAAAAATACCCATCTGAGGGCTGGCAAGGCAAGCTATTTCAGTAATCAACCATTACACTTTTCATGTTAAATGAGCCTAAGACTTCTTGGTTTCAGCCCTAGGATCCTTTTATCTTTTAGGTCCTTGCTACGTTGTGCTACGCTATGCAACATAGCACAACATAGTGGTTATTCTGGGATAAATTTTAATCACAACATGCAATGCTTTGTTAGGAGACTTTGATTGTGTCCTAAGAGAAAAGTGGGATAGGCAGTCTTGGAGGTCAAAGCATGGCCAAGTGCAATTGTTTTACTAGAACAACTTGATGAAGGATCTTCCTACATTATCACCCTACTACGTTGTGCTACACTGTGTAGCGTAGCACAATGTAGCACCCAATTTTGCTTGAATTTTGACTTACTTTGCAAGTGTTCTATCATGGGATCTTGGTCATATTTTGAGGTGGCAGTAGAATAAGCATTTTTCATGGTCAAAGAATGGACAACTTTGTTTCCCAAACCAAGATAATTTGAGAAAATATTTTGTCATGCTAGGGCCCTGCTACGTTGTGCTATGCTGTGTAGTGTAGCATAGTGCAGCACTCAGACCGAGGTGATCTTTGATGGAATTTGCTCTATTTTTCTATGTCATATTGATCACACTTCAAGGATGAAGTGGGGCAGGCATCTTTGAAAACCAAATATCTGCCAACTAAATCTTCTGCATCTCATGTAACACTTGCAAAAGTTTTAAAACCACATGACCTGCTACACTGTGCAACATAGTGTAGCATAGTAGGCCTCACAGTTAGAAAATTGGCCAAACTGTTTAGTCCATCCTTAGTGCCTCTTTTGTGCAAACTGGCCTTATGACTGGATGCTGCGTTGACTATGTTATAGAGGGTGGAAGGCATGCCTAGAAGTGGCCTCACAGGTGTTAGGACTTCCAGGGTGGCATGTTGTTTGTGTGGTCTAGCGTAACACCGCACTTGTAGAGATCCTTGCCCAAATTTTGGGACTGTGCTGAATCATGAGAGCCCTAAAATTGATGGTGTTTCAACAACCTTGGTGAAGAGGGTATGAGTGGATAGTATTCTAGAGAATGATAACGATGAGGCGAAGTAGAGGATGATGATCTAGTTAGAGAAATAGGGTGTTGAACATAGTAAGCATTTGACATTGGGACATACAAAGGATATGGTTGGGTTGGTGATGGCTTCCGGCGCAACTGGGGCTTTTGCCATTGTGGTTGAACTTGGTATTTTTTTATGAAATATGGATGTAACATTCCTCCCCAATGCTCATGTAAATGTAACAAAACTAGGCAATGGCCTTTGGGGTGATCATACAAATAGACATTGCATTGATATGTGAAGTTGGCAATTGAGTTCTTATTCTTATTATCTTCTATCCTTTGTTCTGATTGTTGCATGGTATCCTGTCCTATTTCTTGATTTGGCATAGTTGTGCCTCTACTATTATTAGCATATTCTTCACATTTTTCATGTATCCATTTCATCATCCTATTGATCTTTGCCTTGACTTCACCTAATGATTGTAGTACTAGCAAAGATGGTTCCACCTCCTTGCAGTGAGTCGATTTCTCCTCTTTATTGTTATGGACCTTTTCTAATTCTAGATTTTGATCCCATTGAGAGTTTTCAACATTCTCCCATTTAGCCATTTCTCCTTATTCTTTGGCTACCTAATTAATAAGCTATTGAAGTTGATGGGTTTGTAGCTCGTATAGTTAACCTTAGGCATACATCCCTAGGGTCTCCCTTGTTTCATTATAGAGCCCATCAATAATGTGGTACATTAGCCTTTCCTTGGAGAACTCATGGCCTAGGAAATTGTTTAAAAGTGCATAATATTTTTCTAAGGCCATGTCCAAGGGTTCATGTTGCACCTGTTTCCACTCTTGGATTTTTTTCCTCAAGTTTAACACTCATGCATAAGTTTGATATCTTTCGTTAAAGAGTTCTACCATTGTTGGCCAACTATGGATTGCTTTTGGTTTTAATGATTTGTACCATACTTTTGCTCGACTAACGAGTGTCATAGGAAAGAGCTTAAATTTTTTCCACCCATCATCAATATTTTTCCATACACAAGCATCGTAGAAGGCTTGTAGATGATGTTGCGAATATAAATCATAGCCTTTGAAAAACTTAGGAAAGTTGTTTAAGTCAAGCTTGGGTAGACGAATTTCCTTGTGATGCCTAAGGGATATCTAAACAGCCTCGTGTATAGGCATTAGGCTCTTCGTTGCCAGTAGGGGTTCATCATCACTAATTAGGTTGTGCATTTGTGAGTTGAGATGATGTTGTCCTTGTTCATTTTGGCATTCTCGATTTTCTTTATGAGCTCGATTTTTAGTTCTACATCGATCCATTGAGAGATAGTCATCCGTGTCACAATCTGACATTGAAGGAGTAGAGGAAGAGAGGGAATTCTGAACTCATTATGACTTTTGTAAGTCTTCCAATCATCCCCAAATAAGTTCTTGTTAGTTATCAAGAGGGTCCTAGGCCTTTCGGGCCTCCTTGTTCTATGGGATGTCTCATCCTTACTAGAGGTGTTAGAGTTGGATGATGAAAGTCTTTGAGTATTTTTGAGGTGTCCATGAATGTAGGGGACTCCTGCATAAGGTTGAGTACTCCAAAATTAATCTTCATTATCAAATAATTTGTTGGTTCTCCAATGAATTTCCTTACTCATTGTTGCATTGTCAGAGTCTTGTGAGAGAGCTATTGTTGTGTACCATGTGTGACTTAATTAAAATTAATTTCTTTTCTAAGAGATATATCATGAATAATTTGTTATAGTGATCTTGTATGATATAACTAATCTAAATAACTAGCACCGTCCCTGACAACGGTGCCAATGATGAGTGGTGAGGTACCCCTATACTCAACCATATGAATATGAGTGTTTTACACACAATCTGGTTGAACTCCGTAGATGGGCTAGTTGTGGTATCTAGATAGTTACTCATTGATTGAAGTTCGTTGTCTTCCCACATAGACTAGTATTTTCTTTGTCACATATGGTTTAGTCCAGAGTAAGTTGTATGATGCATTTTCTAACCTAGTGCTATTCCTAGGGGCAATGGAAAATAACTTTAATTAAGCTAGGAGGAAAAGGGAGAGAGAGTTAAGCTAATAAGAAGTGGGAGAGATAATCTAAGCTAACCTAAGTGTGATGAGCATCTGTTCCTTAATCATCCATACACATCTTGGACCTCATGCATGATTACTACTGGGATTACCAAGTGCATGTCCTAGGTATGCTACTGGGATACCAACTAGTCACACTTAAATGCTCATGATTAACTCGTACTCATTCCATGTTTAAGGAGTCTAGGGTGAAGAGATATTAACTACAAAAGAAATAAATAACAATAATAATTAAATTATTAAACTAAGTGAATGCTGCAATGATAAAGTAATCTTGATCTTTATTTCTGGTCAGGTGCATGTCCAAGTACATCACACTAGAATAAAGGTGCCATATAGTTACAATCATCACACTGTGGGCATGCACTGGGAGAAAGGGTTGAGAAAGACTAAATATGAAAAATAACTTCTAACTAAAAACCCCCTTTCCTTCATGCACCTAAGGTGTATTTATAGGCCTACATAGGAACCACGATATCGCATATATGATATAGTGAGCCAGGCCACGATATCGTGACCTAATGAATCATGATTCATCAGATTTCAACCTTTCTAATATGATGGTGAAATTAAATTTGGCATATAGGATCTCAAAAATTTATTTTAAATCCCATTTCTTAAACTATGTTTTAAGAACCTTGGGAGCTAAAATTAGCATAACTTGGACATCTAATATTCATTATCAATAAATAAATAGTTTATAATATTTTTCTTCCTTTTGGATCAAATGATGATGTCAGATTGATCATATAAGAGCGCAATCATTAGGTGAGAATTTGAATCATACATTAGTAAGCTTATATTCTAGATCAAATAACTATTTTTAATCATCTAATGAGTATGTCTAATAAATTTAACCTTTTCATTATTCTTGGACCATTAGATTAGGTAATCAAGCTATATTTATTCCTATGGAACTCGTAGACTAAGATTTATGATGTATTTGACCAAATCCAAGTTAGTGAATCCTAGTTTAGCATTAGTCAGTATCTTAAGGAGGGAAGAAAGGTCATTAGGAGTCTAGAAAATGAAGCCAAATTGTATCCAAGGAATGAAAGAGTTAGAGAATTAGTTAGTGAATTTACAATAGAGGAAACATTTATATCAACCAAACCAATAGCCAAATCATTTAGTAAAAATCAATCAACATATAGAATATTATCCTCATAAGGCACATGATATCCATGAAGAAGAATGATTTAGAAGAAAATCCAAAAATAAGTATGAAGATCCTGACATACAATATGCTTACAAGGACTCCATCTAGTGAAAGACAATATCCTACACATCTACTTTGTGTAACACTCCTATTAACTAGCTTAGATATATATATATATATATATATATTGGCCAAGATGATTTTAAAAAAATGATGTTAAGCAAGCCTAACTGCTAGATGAGGTAACAAGATAACTAAAAATGGAATCACTCATCCCTCCTCTATTTCTCTACCACTTACCCAAGTTAGTTTTACCCTCTCGATCAAGTTTGCTCTTTCTTTGTTTGTTCATGGAATTTTTGAGAAATAAATCTCTTGCATAAATAATGCTCAAAAACACCATGAACAAACAAAGAAAGAGAAAACTTGACTGAGAGGGTAAAACTAAATTGGGTAAGTGGTAGAGAAACAGAGGAGGGATGAGTGATTCCTTTTTTAGTTGTCTTGTTACCTCATCCAGTAGTTGGGCTTGGTTAACATCATTTTTTTAAGTCATTTCGACCAATATATATATATATATCTAAGCTAGTGGAGCGGTTTCACGGGCTATGAGTAGAATTTAATTATTTT
>MNCI01034292.1:0-11277 GCA_015680685.1 Gnetum montanum | reverse complement strand
TTGATCCTATTGTGCATAGCCATGGCTTGGGCAACAATGTATCAATGCATAGTATCAGCCCATGGTAGCATCCAAGGGTTCATGAGTACCTTGCTTTAATCCTTGGATCTTCTTACGCAAGTTAGACACTCTGAAGTACGTTTGGTATTTATCATTGAACAACTCTAACATCGTACTCCATCTCCTAATGGTTTTCGATTCTAAGGATTGGTACCAACTCTCTGCTTCCTTTATGAGTGTCCTAGAAAACAACTTTAGTTTCTACCACTTGTTTTCTATATTTTTCATGGTGCATGCATCATGGAATACCGATAGATAATTTTTTGGATCAGCATTATATCCCCCCTCAAACTGTGGGATATTATTCATGTCTAAGCGCTTGATTCGACTATCTTTTAGATGCCTTGTGGGTATCCTAACTACCTTGGTAATATCTAGCATACTCCGGGTTGCTAGTAGGGGTTCATCATGATCATCTCTCTCATGAAGTCTATGGTGCCTACGTGGTTCCCTACTTTCCCTTCTATGCCTTAACTCTCTCGAATGTCCACGTCCTCTCTCATTGAGGTCTCTCATCTTGCCTACCTTTATCCTCACTGTTGTGTTCCTTATGAATGTGTTCAGATGCAGAAGGAGAGGGTGAATGGTGTGATGAAGGGGAAGAAGAAGGATAACCATCACCATGACGATGTTTGTTACCTTCTCTTTGGCTGCTACGACCTCGATCGTGATGATAATATGAGTGCCTGTACTTGTCGTGTGTTTTTGTTCCCTCGGTGAACACTTGGTGTTCATGGGTATCAGAACTAGGGTTTTGGATTGTGGAGCATAGGTTATGATACCCCACCTCCTCACTATTGTTAGGAGGAGGAACATCTTTCGATAGCGAACCTATTATAATGGGTTCACCATCTCTAATTTCGCTTAGGACGTGCAGGATCCCTTTGCCCTTCAACAATGTATGATGGCTCCCTTTCTGTAAGTCCCTTAAATGTTTTTCTTCTATGGGATGGTAATCCCTTGTATCAAAATCTCCTACAACGTATTTAGCATATAGCTATGTCATGCCAATCTTTGCTAGAGCACGGAGGAGCATGTTGGGGACTGCATGATCTGGAGGTAATACTATGTTACCTTGCAAATCTCGCCAATGTAGTTGTTCATCCTGATGGAGGATAAAGGTAAAATTGGGTATATACTTATCATGATGAGTATATACTATCCAATACTATTGAGGAATTGGCGGTTGGTTACGTGTGTTAGACTGCCGACTATTTCTTATATGATCCCTAGGTGGTGAAGTGCTCTTATTCGAAGAAGAAGACATCTTAATTTAGTTCGGGGTGCTGATTAACTATTATTTAATTTTTCGTCTAATTAACCCTAAGGGTTTGTTTAAGCTCCCAATGATATAAGTAATTTCCTATGTTCTACGTAGTGCACAAACACTTAGTCCCTGGCAACGGTGCCAATGATGAGTGGCGAGGTACCCCTATACTCAACCATACGAATACGAGTGTTACTCACGCGATCTGGTCAAACTCTGTAGAATAAGTGCCTACATGCCTCATGGAACACTTAAGGTTAATTTTTTGTTATTNGGTTACCAAATGCTAGTTGTTGCTAGGATCACCAAGCGTAACGCACGTGCTCGAAGTAGTCGTACTAAGGCACTTAACTAGGAGAGAAGGGTTTAGAGAGATTTAATTAACTAATAAAGCATTTAAATGATAAGAAATAAATAATAGTGAATAAAATTCTATTTAGCGTATTCCATGCTCTACAAGGTTTATCCAAGAAGTTCGTCTTTATTGCTGTACACAAACTTGTGTTCAGGTACAATATTTTCTCGAATAAAGATCCGTTCACTTTGGAGCTCCTACTGCGGGCACATGGAAAATATTCTATCTCTGGAGAGGTAAAATTGCCAGATTTTTGCTATGGTCTAGGCCTAAACTTAGAAACAAGGGTGAATGATGCGACATCGTGTACGTGATATCACGTGGGATGCGATATCGCGGTGGACGCGATATCGTGTACACGATATCGCAGTCCATGTGAAATCGCGTCCCATTACTTGTCATTACCTAAACATTGGTGCATGTTATTAACTTGATAAATGTGTTTTCCTTAGGTATTTTTTTTCTTACTTATCTTTTCTTTGTAGAATAAGCAACAAAACTTTAATATTCAGCCTCATTATAAAGGAGATATTAAAGCATTAAAGCATAGGCAAGGATCCTTAACACAAACCTGTTTAAGGATGAATCACTACTTTTGAGAGGGATAGGGAGGAGGGGGTAGGGTGGATGATGGTTTAGTTTATTATACCCTCATTTCCAAATGGTATCATTTCATATATAGGATAGTGTTACTTTGTAACATGATGATGTAATTATTATAATAACATCTTTAATGAAAGTGCATGTTGTAATAACATAAATGTTTGGTATAGTGGGGGGAGGGGGTGGTGGGGAGATGTTGCACCTCAATATATCCCAATAGGACCCAATCCAAACTTCCAAGTAGATATAGCTTATAAAATAAGAATAACACAATAAAATAGATAAAATCTCCCTTATATTAAGATAATTCTCAAAATACATAGAAAATACATCAAAGATGAGAAGCCAAGCTTAACTTACAACTGTTCCAAGGATCTTAGTGGTCACACTTATCCTCTCATAATCCTCAATTACTCACAATGGAGCCCAAGCTCAAGACAAGACATTTCTGAGAAACTCTCCTAACCTTTCTCAAGTATTCTCCCTTTCCTCTCACTCAACTTCCTTACACAAGTTCACTTCCCTCAATAGCTTTCTCTCTTTCCTTCTATTGGAATGTTTGGCCTTAGGTGTTTTCACTTTAGTCTTTGGCACTTCCGTCCTTGGCACTATGGCACTAACAATGGTGAATTATATCAATATTTATAAGCAACTAGAAGGTAAAATCCATGGAAACCTTTCCTCAACTCAACTTGAGGTTCTTTAAATGTTTCCCAAGTCTTCTCACCTTCTTCTTGGTTGTTTCCATCTTGATTTGGCTATTTCTCAAATTGGAATAGTATTTTTAAAAGTTTTCCCATGCGTCTGGGTCATCTCTGGCTTCATTTAGATGTCTCATGTTGAAGCCCTGCTCATGGGAGAGGCATCTACTATTTTTGATAGATGTCTTCTATGGACTCGAGGTATATTTACTTCAAGGGATACTCTCTAGAAATATGTCTATCTTTTTTGAGAGATGTCTATCCTAAAGGTGCCAAAAAGAAAAATGATTATTTTGATGCTAAAAACCTTCGGATAACTCCCAACAAGTTCCCATAGATCTTGGAAACCCCTAAACTCATCAAAATGATCAAAAAACCACCTGAAAACATCCAAGAATCATCCCCAACAAAATCAACTCAAAAAGATACATAGAATGTAGGGTAGAACAAGGGGATTATAAGAGGTGTCCCTAGACCAGCTCTTGCACACTTAAAAATGTCATGCTTCATGACCTTTCACAAGCTAAAAGGCACCATGCCCCCATGACTTAAGGCCATCACAATAATCATGAATCAATTCATTACAAACATGATAATAAATATGATTAAAGGTTTTAGTTTTGAGCTTCCCTTGATCATGGGGGCTTGTCCTCATGCCCCACCATGCTTCCTCCATTTGATCATGTCCTTGGAATGCTTCCCTTGCATCCCCATGATGCTCAAACCTGTAACAAATAAAGAATAAGAAAACGAAAAAGGATTAGGCTTTCTTAATTCAACATCCTTTCTTCTCTTCTTTTTCCTCTTTTTCACCTTTTTCATCTTGGTGTTGGTGGTGTAGGAGAACCTCTTCCAATCCTCTTCTTCTACCCTACATACTATGTGTCTTTTTGTGTTAATTTTTTTGGGGATGGGTCTTGGATGTTTCAGCATGTTTGGAGGTGTTTTTGACTTATTTTGATGAGTTTAGGAGGTTCCAGAGTCTATGGGGACCTATTGGAAGGCATTTGGAGATTTTTTACATCAAAAGGAGCACTTTTATTTTTGGCACCTTCAGAAGAGACATCTCCTTAGAAAGATAGATGTCTTTCCAGAGATGTCTTCCCAAAGGTGTCTTCCTTGAGGAGTAGATGTCTACCAAGAATAATAGATGTCTCTTGAAAAAGCAGGGCTTTCATGGTAGACATCCCAGCAAAGCCAAAGATGACCCCAATGCATGAGAAAACTTTTGAAGACACTGTTCCAATTTGAAAAATAGCCAAAGCAAGATGACAACAACCAAAGCAAGATGAAAATAGGCAAAGTAAGATGGAAATAATCGAGGACAAGGTGAGAAGACTTGGAGAACATCTAAAGAACCTTAACTTTAGTTGAGGAAAGGTTTCTATGGTTTTTACCTTTTGGTTTCTTATAAATACTGATGTAATTTACCATTGTAAGTGCCATAATGCCAAGTGCTGTAGTGCCAAGTGCTATAGTGCCAAGGGCCAAAGCACAAACATTGAAGGAAGAACATCCAAACATAGGGAAAAAGAGAGATCTCTTGAGGGAAGAGAGCTTGTGCAAAGAAGTTGAGTGAAAGGCAAGGGGGAGCACTTGAGAGAGGTTAGGAGAATCTCTTATAAGTGTCTTATCTTAAGCTTGGGCTCCATTGTGAGTAGTTGAGGATTAAGAGGGAACAAGTGTGGCCTCTAACATCCTTGTGAGAGTTTTGAGTTAAGCTTGGCTCATCATCTTTGATGTATTTTCTATGTATTTTGAGAATTTTCTTAATATAAGGAATATTTTCTCTATTTTATTATATTTTTCTTATTTTCTAGGCTAGATTTTCTTGGAAGTTGTGGATTGGATTCTATTGGGGTCTATCAAGGTGTAACACCCCTACACCATTTTAAATACTACCAATTAGCTTCCTTTCATTACCACCATGTAGATTGCCTTCATGTTGTGCTCCCATTTTACAGCCAAGACAATCAAATCCATCAACACACTTCACAAATTTATCATTGTTATAATCAATAGCAAACATTTACAAATTCTAGGAAATTATATCATTGTTAATATCTTCACTTACATCAATAATGACCTTTTCACAATGACTATCCCAATAGCCATCATCATCAAATAATTTATCATTATTAGTCTTCCTCTCACTAACAATGACATGAAAAGTCATAGCATGACTCTCGATCCCATCACAATCACCACAATGATCATGATGCTCATCATTACCATTGAATAAACCACTACTAAGCTGAAGTGTAAAACTAGCATCCATCACACTAGCTTCAACATGAGAGAAATTAATACCATCAACAAGGTCAAGCTTACTCTTATTTACCTCTTCCTGGCTTCTCCCATCTATCTTTTGTTCAACTTTATCTTCAATATGTGGCTGTCCAATCTCATCAAATCTTGAAGGTTCAAGATTCCAAATAGGAGTTCCCAATTCCAACGGCTTCCCCTCTTCAAACGAATCATCAACAAGCTCTGCATCCCACTTTGGTAGTACCAACTCAAAAGGTAAACTCTCCCCCATAGTTTTAACATTAGTTTCATCAAAAACATCATTAAATCAATTATTCTTCCACATGTCTTGGCTAGAAGACTAATCTCTCCCCCATGAGATAATATCAACTTGACTTAGAGAATCTCCTTTCCCTTACCACAAGGTGTATAACAATTGCAAAAAGAATGACTATCATACCTTCTAGTGCTATCTTTGATCCTCCTTGAAGAATTCTCTTGATCTTTGCCACTCTCTTGGCTTTGATCCTTCACCTCCCATGACTTACGAGGTAGAAACTCTCCTTGATCAATAGCATACACCATCTTGGACTTTGAAGATCTCTTGGTTTCCTTCCTTGAAGCCCTTGAGTATTGAGCACTCCTTTGCTTAATAAGAGATACTTGAGAACTCCCTTTCACATTAATATCTACTTCATTAGATCCTTCATCTTCCTTTCTTTCTTGATGGCTAGAAGATATTCTATCAATTCTCCTAAAAATATTTCTCATGTTATTATTGAATTTCTCCATATCCCTTTTTGAAGTTTCTACAAAATCTTGGTGCTTGTGGGCCTTTACTTTGGGAAGAACTTCTTGCATTTCAGCAACAAAAGCTTTACATAAGTCCTTAAACTCTTGAAGCTCTTGTCAAAGCTCTTGATATGTCTTCTTCTTTGGAGGCATACCTAAAGCAACAAGAATGATATCCAAAAGAAAATACAGAAATATCCACAACAATATTCTTTTCATTCAAATAAAAGATTAAGCTATTTTCCAAATTGGAATGGCATTTTCAGAAGTTTCCCCATGCATCTAGGTTGTCTTTGGCTTCATGTAGATGTCTCTTGTGAAATCCATACTCATGGGAGAGACATCTACTATTTTTCATAGACGTCTTCTATGGACTTGAGGCATCTTTACTTTAAGGAAGACTGTCTAGAAAGACGTTTATCTTTTTGGAGAGACATTTATCCTGAAGGTGCCAAACATAAAAATTCTTGTTTTGATGTCGAAAGCCCTTGGATGCCTCCGAACAAGTCCCCATAGACCCTGGAATCCCCTAAACTCATCAAAATGAGCCAAAACACCTTGAAACATGCCAAAACATCTAAGAATAATCCCCAACAAAATCAACTCAAAAATACAGAATATAGGGTAGAATAAGGGGATCGGAAGAGGTGTCCCTACAAGATATTACCTTCTTCAGTGATCATGGACATCACTGTCATATGCTCCTTCCTCCTTCAATGACTATTATTACCACAAGATCCTAGCTCCTCTAGCTAATCTAAAAGATGAATTTTTTTTTGTCAATTGATAGGAAATTTTAAATTTTTCATCAATTGATGGAAACTTAAAAAAAGATGTTGAAATCATGAAATTTAAATACGGTGTTTAGGAAGAAAAAAATGTAAATACAAATAAGTTGAAAAATTTGAAAAATAAGGTAAATTAATAGGTTGGCAATAATTTAGGTAAAAATGTCATAATTAAGCATGCTTGTCCTAAAGTAGTCCTAGGATGGATTATCTCTTGAGAAGCTCTTGGAATGTCCCAAATTTTGTGAAAAAACATTTATACTTTAGAAGCCATAACTTTTAATTTTGAAAGCCTTTTCTAATGAACGAAGATGTGTTTCCAACAGATTTTGATCTTTTGAATGTAATGGCAAAGTTAGATCTACTCCATGGTGCTCTAAAAATCAATTTTTACTCCTTGCCTTAAAACTATGTTAAGATCCTCAAAGACTCAATTTAGCATAACTTGGGCATATGATGTTTGTATCTAACATATGAATAGTCATTTTTAACATTTTTGAAGTTTTGAATTTTATGCCCAAACTTTTGGACTTTGGAAGCCATAATTTGGAAAATGAAGAGTTTCTTTTTCAATGGATTTTGATCTTTCAAATGTAATGGCAAAGTTAGATTTATCCCATGAAGCTATGAAAATTAACTTTTACTCCTTGGCTTAAAACTATGCCTTAAGACACTTAAAGACACAATTTATCATATCTTCAGTATATGATGTCCATATCTAACATATGAATAGTTATTTAAAACATTTTTTTTAATCTTCTGAACTTAATGGTGAGGTTAGATTGATCATTGGAGTACATGATAATTAGGTGATATCTTAAACCATGCCTTAAAAGATCATAACTTAGATTAATTAATCATGCCTACTAATTTAATTGTTGAAACTAAAAAATCTATTTTCTTTGGTTATCTTGAACCTTAAGATTAGGTGCTTACCTCTATAGATAGAAAGTCTTATGTCATTTATCCCTAGTATGCCATTAGTTACACTGTCAATGTTACTGGTCGAAGGAAGGTAGAAAGATTATTAATGTAACGTTCCCATTCCCAAATGGTGCTACTGCATAAGAAAGATGGTGCCTCTTCATAACAAGTATTATTGTTACTACAACAAGACCTAAAAGGGTAGTTGTGGTTCAGAGTTGAAAGGGCACATTGTAATGATGGACATGTCTTTTGAGGTGACCTTTGGGGATTTGACCTAAGGCATTTATACTCGGGGTTAGAGGTTGTACCGGCATGGAGTGGCAGAGCCAGTATAGGCAAGTCACAGGAGCCAGGTGAAGGGGGACATGAAGAGGACTAGCCATTCCTTTTGGCTAGTGATAGGCCTAACCATGGTGGCAGTGCTAAATTGCCTCTACGAGATAGATGCTGAAGGAAGAAAACCCCAAGGAAATAATCTCAAAGCATGATCTAGATACTCCATTCCATATCAATAAAACATTCTTTTCTTTCTCTTTTTGCATTTTGCATGTTATTTCCATCATGCATAATGTTGAATATTACATATAGTTCACATTTGGTATATTGTCTTCTTAGGCATAATGTCTAATATAACGTATATTTTATGTTTCCATGACATCTAGGAACTGGATGTCATAGTTAAGAGTTTAGGTAATGTAGTTGGTTATTATAGATCCAACAAATTGATCAGTCAGTTGAGAATTAGTTGATGAGCCAAAATGATCATGAAGATGTATACCAACTTAGGCTAGAACCAAATCTTGCAGAAAAATATCATGTATAATAATAAGCTTATTTTGACAAGGTGTATGATACATGTGAAGAGAATCGACCCAAGAGTGAATCCAAGAATAAGAATGAAAGTCACAACATATGATGTGCTTAGAATGTTGTTAGCCAATGAAAGATAACATCTACTATGTCCATCTTGGACCTTGGATTGGCACAAGTACCAATATGTATGCATTCTGCCAAAATTACAAGACTTGAATGCTAATGTCTTATACCTACAAGATGTTTTTCCATGGGAATTCTTATACAAATTCCAACCCAATTTGAAAAAAATTAGAATACAAAGGTGTTTATAAACAAAGCGTGCCTAGGGTATTTCTTCTTTTAATTCATACAAGTTAGTTGATTACACCAATCACACCATGGATGGTTATGCAATCTTTTATAAAAAAATCCAAGATCAAATTGTTATAAATATTTGAATGGAGATTAGAAGATATGATTTTCAATATTCAAAAACTTGAAGTCATGGGGAAGAAAGAACAACCATGATTTTAGAGAAGCCCATAGCCTTGGAATTGGTATTTAAAATATAGTTATCAAAAAGATGTCTATGTATGATCAACACACATTTAATTGCAAAATTAGCATGTCTAGATGTTATACTTTGTCAAGTGACCTACATGATTAACCAAATTGAGGAAAGCTTGAAGAATAAGTTCTTTCCTATCCATACCAATATTAATTTAGTGGTATTTATCATCTACAAAGACTTCAATGTAAAATTTGAAAGAGGTATTTATCAATTCTTAAAATATGGATGTGCAATAGATCATGTGAAAAAGGAACTCGATTTGAAAAAGATGTTCTCATTCATTCATCATGCAATTCCATTGGCCAATGCATATTTCACATACTTTGAATTTTTAACAGACAAGTCAAATCCTAGAATTCAAGAATAGATGATGTTAATGAATAATACTAATCATGAATCACAAGTCACTAATTATCTNAATTATGTTGCCATGACCAATAAAGATGGATCAACATCATTCTTCATTAAGATCATAGATTATATATGGTACAATACTTGATTCTTCTAAGTTACCAAGCTTCTAGAGTTAATTCCTAAGGAAGAAATTGAGAAGCAAGATCAACCCCCGCCATCCCAACCAAGGCCATCTAACCATATACCTCTTATGATGAGACTATAACTAATTACATTAATCCTTGAGGTTGATCAAGATTAAGGAGACTCTTAACCTTACTTTTATTCATAACCTTCCTATTTTCTTCACTATTTAATTTTTATTTTAATTAGATAAGTAAAATATCTAGGGAAACACAAGTTGAAAACAAGAATTTGCCCTACCCTCACTTGGGTAACCAGATATGAGTTTTACTTTACATGATCCTGGTCAGAACTGGTGATTGATGGTTGGCAGATCTTTAATTTACCTTTTGTTATTACCTTAGATAATGAGGTAAGTATTGATAAAATAAGATTTAATTCTTAAATATTCTTCTTATATTATGTTTGCAAAATAAGTAGAAGAACATTAGAATATTTAACCTCAAGTCATGGAATCAAGTTTAGCTTTCTCTCTAAGTCCTCAATCAAATCCTCCAACAACAATTCTTATCCTTAACACAAGTCTAAATTTTCTTTTTCATTTCTAGAAAAGATAACAATCAACAAGGTTACTTTTGACATTTGCAAAACGATATATAATCTTTCAATGTAACATTGAAATAAACTTGCCATATGATGTGAAGATTTTGGAGCTTGTTACTTCCTTAATCCATTTGCAAATCTTTGAATCACTCAAAATTAATTTACTTGCTTAAGAAGTGATGTTAGCAAGAGTTTGAGAAGGGATATCCATTTCTGGAAGCTTCTGGCTTTCAATTTTTACAAGAAGGTCAAACTTCTCAATAATTGTTTACAAGATATGACTTTGTTGTTGGGAATTCTTACAATGCAATCTCCTACTCCTTCTATATTAAAAAAAGTTATTATCACTCATTTTGATGTTTCCAATTTTGTTGGTTTTGTAGCTAAGAAAGAATTTGCGAGAAGTCATATGGTTTAAACATTTGTTGTCTACTATCGTTGATTCTTGTTTAATTTTTGTACTAAATTTAAAAGCTTTGTAACTACCTTGATTATCTTCTTAAGTTGAAGTTGATGACCTTCTTGTTTATTGTCTTGGACTTGAAGCATGTCATAAACAATTTTGTGTGTGGTAAAACTTTATAGTATTACTTTCCTTTTACAAAATCTACAAAACAATTAGAAGAGTTATTCATTTGAATATTTCTTTGATTTTAGTTTCTCTATATTCTTCTTGCAGCTCTTGTAGCTCCTTTGCATCTTATATTTTTAGTGGAAGTCTCTATCATGTTTTGATTATTTTGAAAATTTTTATTCTTTGAAATTGTTCTATTAATTTTTCCTCTTCCTCCACTAGCAATAAAAGCCTATTCTTTATCATTTTTATCTATCTTTAGGCTTTCTAGTGTCCCTATTTATGAGACCAAATAATCAACTATAAGTTGCTTGAAGTTTTTGCTTTGACGGAAATTCATCATCGTGCTAAAATATCTTTGATCATTGTATAGTGATGCAACCACTTTTTGGATCTTTTGGTGTTAAGTGAAAACACATCTAAATTCATCAATGTGCTTTATACATTCAAACATTCTCACAAAGAAGTCTTAAATATGTTCTTTCTTTTCTATCTCAAGTTTGATAAGTTGGATTTC
>MNCI01034290.1:66077-89821 GCA_015680685.1 Gnetum montanum | reverse complement strand
TGACATTGAACACAATAGTTTTTTGGAAGAAATAATAGAATAAATGCTTAGAGCTCTTTGTTTGCAATATGGAAAATCTAAGGGAAAAGCATCCAACTAGATAGCACTAAATTAATATTTAAATTGGGTATTTAAAACCTCAATTCCATCTTTTAATCTTCTATTCTAGAATTCAAATTCAACAATTAAAAGGTTTATGCTAGAACTCACATTAAAGTTAACACCTAAAGTTAATACTAGCATTAACTCTTTCATTAGTTTTAAAAATGACATGGAATTAATGCCAAAGTTTATGCCCAAGTTGATACTAGCATTAACTCTAAATTTGACATTTTGAAACTTAATATCTATAATCATTAATACTATTTTGAGATAAATGTTGAATAAATGTTTAGTTAGCTTATGCAATGTTGAGCTAAACTAGAGGAAAAGATTAGTGACGATGTCCATAAGTTAGGATTTTGATTCTCTTAACAAATTGTATTTTGTACTAATATGTTGTGCAGGTTGGTTACCCATGCAAGGCTTTTTGAAATTTTATGCTACTTAGAAAAAAATCAACCAAGAGGTGATATAATGAATCTTACTTAGTTTATTGTACTGAATTCTTTATATTTATTCAAGTATAGCTACAACTGACTCTAAAGGTTGGATGAAGATACAACTATTAAAGAGCCAACATAATTGCTCAATGAATTCACATAATTATCTCCAAGATTCTATTGTAATAAAAATATGATCTCATGGTAAAAATCCCTAATTACATCTTTTTTGCCATCTTTGATAATCATGTAATGAAATATCAAACGTTCCATATGTAAAAACACTTTTTTAAAAAAGTGTTAGATCACATGCTATGAGCTACTATAGGTTTCATTAAATTATATTTTCTTCCTAGTCATAGCCTCTTATAGCAAGCTAAATCCAAAGTTTTTGAGATGAACTCATTATCACTATGAGGGTGCTATGAGTTGTAACATCTCATAATTAGAAAAAATTATCAAAGTTTAATACCACCACATTTATTAGTGCAACCTCATGTGAGCTATAACCTTTTGAATGGATTATGACTAAGTCACATCCTTGTTTTAGTATCAAATCTTACTAAAAATTATATAAAAACTAGTTTTTAACTAATTATGATATTTTGCAAGTCACACCTAACTTGCAATTACGTATGATAATAAATTACAAGTGGCAATCACTTGTAGTTACCTACCCAAGTTATCAAACATCATTAAATAATCTTCAAAAAATATCAAACTCATTATTATTTATATAGTAGAATAAAATTTAGACTTATAACTTAGGAATGGAAAGTGTTCCTACATGAACTCTATCATCCATAAAAATTGTAAAATAGATGAATGATGTTGCAAAAAAGTGGTGATACCTAATTAACCAATTAGATTTTAGCAATTCACATGGAATCAAGAGCATCTTGATCCTCATAATGGATAAGGTATTTAAATTTATTTATGTCTATGTGGTTAAATTCTTCTTCTTCTTTAGGATAATTACCTTCCTCTCCTTGGAAGCCTTACAATGAATAATATAAATCTTCAACTTTTTCATACTACCCTCCAAGGTTTGCTGGTTCTTTATGCTTGCTTACATAATTATGAACAATGGAGCAATCCAACACCCAATCATAAATGTTATGATGGTTCATGCATGACCTAATTGTAATCCATAGATAGACAATATTGATATGCTAGTAGTTGAGTTAAGCTCATGATTGTTGTCTTCCTACATGGAGCTAGTGAAGTATAAGTGTATGGTTTAGCTCATCATGAGGCATATGATAGATGATGTTGTTAGGCCCATTTTACTCCTAATAATAAACATAATGATGGTGAAACTTAACCTAAGTTTAAGTAATCACAAGTAAGTAAATCTAAGCTAATCTATGTGATGATTATCCATTCCTAATTTGCTATACACACCTTAGCCTTCATGTAACCGTTACTAGGCTATCAAACATTATGCTATTGGATGTACCAAGCAATAATACTACTGGGCTTAACAAATGATTAAAATTAAGTGCTCAAAACCAGTTGTACTCATTTTTCTTACTATAAATGAGAAAAATTAAAGGGCTTTGAATAAGTAAAACATTAAGCTAGAAAATAGGAAACATTATTCTAAGTAAAAATAGAGAACACTAAGTGGATGCTGCAATGATGTGAAGTAATCTCAATCTTTATTTTTGTTCATAAACTATGCTCAAGTAAAATCTATTAAAATAAAGACTCCATTCAAACACTAGATATCAAATTGTTGCCATTCACTTCTATATCTAAAACTACATAATAAAATTTGAAGAGTTTGGATAAGGTATGAAATGGAAAGTTAGCAAATCATATGTCCAAGTGTCATATTTATATGGATGCATACATCCTAAGATATCATACCAACAATGATGTAGCATGGACTACAATATTGTATTAATGAAATTATTTTTGTACTATCATTATTAAAATATCATTACTTATCAAAATTTGACTTCATCATACCCCCAAGATAGACTAGAAACTTGTCTTTGAATTAAAACAAAATGAGGATAGAGTCCCTTACAAAATTGGGAGCTAGATTCAACTATACATGAAAAAAAAACTATTTAGATGAATCTTAATGCCACAATTATGTTTGTATAAAATGGACACAAGTATTTGATAGAACTAAATAAAAACAAGACAAAAACTTGAAGAAGCACGATGTAGTCTAAGTGCTCGACCATGGTGGCTCCTCCATTAACTACTTTTCTTTATCATTAGGCTTCTTAAGTTGGAATTAATTTAGTAGTGCCTAAAGCTTTTCTTCCTCCATTCTATGGTTTTGTATTGTCCATACCTATTGGGCAATATGTGATGGGACCAATACATCTCATGGAAATAACAACTATAAGAACATTTGATTAGCTTTTATGTAACACACAACAAACTACATGTATTCTTCCATGAACACTCTAGCTATCCTCTTGAATTCATGATAATCAAACATTCTTCTAGCCAGGTTAGCTGCAACATCCTTTTGGCCCTGATATATGGCCTTAACCACTTCTAATTTTGAGTTTACCACCTATAACATTTGTAAAGAATTCTTCTTATCAACAAACTCTTTCTCATATATAGCATATATGGTCTCTACTTGTTGCTCTAGCTCATTTCTAGGCCTGCCTATTGTCAACATGGTTAAGTTATCATACTAAAGGTTATCTAACCCCATGTACTCTATGAGTTCCTCAATCTACAGATCTTTGTTCTTTGTTTCTACTTGATGGACATGGGAAAGACTATCCAAAATGGATTTCCAATCAAGATTCTATGTAGAGATAGAACTGACCTTAGCCTTAGCCATCTTGATTTTATTCTCATTTACTACTTCTACGTGCCCACTTGATCATAGATATGTTCCTTATGCCTCTTATGTTTCTTAGTCTCATTTTTCCAAATGCTTACTTCTATAGCAAATATATGTCTTATCAGGTAGACTTCCTCCATTGATAGGGTCTTCTTTTCTTTATCTAAGTGACTCATGTCTTATTTGACCCTCATGAGTTGTTCTCTTAGTTGATAAATACTTTCTTCAAGAACATTTTTCTATTTTTCTACATTGGTCAACCTTGTGTTGTCTATAGCTAACTTCTTATTCTCCTATTGCAAGGCAACAAGTGCTTTTGCATGGATCTATGCTTGGGCTTCTATTAATAAAGCATCCCATACTACCTTCTCCTTATCCCTTTTCACTTGCAAATTTTACTTAATGAGACAATTCACCTACTTTGTCCAAAATTGATTCAGTTGGTCAAGCACAATGAATTGCATTGGATATCTCTTTTCTGCCCTCAAGGTTGCAAGATCTTCTTGTAATCTTCAAACTTCCTTCCCAGCATGCTCTACCCTAATCTTGACAATGATCAACTTATCTTTTGTGGCTATCAAATTAGACTAAACTACAAAGACATCGTTGGGGGATATCGAAGAGATTTTGCATGACCTATCCCATTTGCACTAGTCTATCAAGTACATGCTCATGTTTAGTAAGAATCATGGAGGAACAAGCTAACATCTAAGCATCTATTACTCCTAAAATATCTATTAGTGGAACAACAAGAATGTGAAAGAACTCTTTGATGTGATCCATGATCACTTATATAGCTCCCACTGCATCTTGGTGTTACATGATCACTATTGTGACTCCTTCACCAGTCTCAAGCATCACTTGAAATGATGTAGTATTTCATGATATTTTCTATGACCTTACATTCCCTCCTCCTAACCGTAACAAGATTTTTCCAGTGGTATGGTCTATGGAAACTATGGATCTATGGCATTGTCCATGACCTTATAAAGATTGGGCTTTTCACATGTTCCCCAACTGATTGTTTCTACACTTTGTTATAAATCGCTCATCAATGACCTGTAATCCTGTAGCAATAGTGATGGAACTTACTACCACTATTTTTGTTACTATTGTTGTTGCTTAGTCTATTGTTGAATACTAGGCCTAGCCTGTTGCTGTTGCCTAGTAGTTGGGATGCTACTGATAAGTGTGGTTCCTAGAGTTCCCTTAGTTCCTACTAATTTTTCTACTTGATATTTCTTTAAAGGCATTGGTTAAACATTTTTCCATATGAAGCATTCTAAGCTTTCATAGGAATGTCATTAGTGTACCCTAGGATTCTAGCTTGTCTACACAACTTCCTAATAAGGAAAGGGAATGGAAGTGTCAACTTCCCTGCCTTTTTCTCATTAAACCATCTTTGAATCTCAAGGAAGTAGAGATGGGTAATATTAGCATTGAACTTTTCCAGCAGAATGGTGCTTGCTCTAGTTGCATATGTTGATATTTAATTAATCCCTTTGGTAGGGAACAGGTGATAAGTACCAATTTTAAAATAGGTCTTCTCTTCTAAGGTCAACTCACTATAATCTTTCTCCTCTTAACCATATGTCCACTGAAACCATAATCTCCTTGCATAAGTGTCAGATTTGGTGGAGAGTTATGCCACTTTTTCCCCTTCATTGGGCACATTAAGGGCTTCAGCAATCACCTTTATGAAATAGAACAATAAGACTCCTTCAATCTTGACCATTGCATTGGCTTTCTTGTTGTGCCAAAACTAGTATGTCTCTCTTAAATATCATTCATCATTGCTTGTGAGTGTGGGCCATCCTGGTGACTCTTAGAGTCACATTTTCATCATTTCTAGAGCAAATTCCATGAATGGACTAGAATTGAAATCTACAATCACTATGGACATGATTGTTTTCTCCTTGATGGCTTGAATGTAATCTAGTGATAGCATGAGGTACTATATTTGTTCTTGTGCTTATGGATCTTCTACCTCTACTTGGGCTAAGTGCTCTGTGATAGGAGTTTCTTGATAAATACTAAAAGGTTGAGCCTCTTACTTTGCATGTTTTTCTTATAGGGTTTGTTTCCCGTTTGGCCTCTCCCATGGCCTCTAGGTCATTTTCTCCTTGGTTATGAAGGTCTTCAAGTCCTCTTTTTGAGACCATTTGCAATCAATTGAACATCACAAATTAATCATAGATCATATCTCATAGATACGACATCGTATGACCTCCAATATTGTAGCTACGATATCACCATGATAAATTTCAATTTTTCCTTAGAGATTTCAAAGAAAAATAAGTGAAATGAAATTTTTGAAAGAGATGAAGTATGTCTAGAGGGTACAAGGCCATTAATGATGCATAATTTTCAAGAATTTGGCATATAAAGTTTATGGGAAAGGAATCTCAGGCAACAAAAGTTAAATAGATGGATAGAAGATGGGTGATGATTTTTTTGCTATATGAATAGATGTATTAGATTGCTAAGGGAAGTATTTATTGACACATATTTTTCTAGAAGGAACAAGATGATGTGTAATTGCTTGAAAAATATGAAATCCAAAAGTTATACAAGTGGATCCTTCCCAAAGTAGGCTCCATCCCTTGGTGCCCTTGTAAAACCATGCCTCCAAGTGTCCTTAGGCACTCAAGGAGTTGAATGTAACACATACCTATTTAGCAAAACACACATATTAGTATCACCAAGTTGGAAATATTTCTTTATGTCATACAAAATTGCAAGTTATAATTAAATATGTAGTGAGATGAGATGGATCATAGAAAGGATTATAGAGAATTGAGATGTGAGGCATTTTACCATAGGCATAATAAATTTTTGCATTTTATTAGTGGTTAAAGTAATCATTAACTATTCTATCCAAGATATAACTAAAGTCCAAACCACATCCAATGACATCACATTGTTTCACCTCTCAGATTCACAACCATAAGAGTATCATCATTACAAGGAGTGTCATCACTTGGTGTTTTGTCCAAGGGAGGAGGAGTTTATTCACTACACTTTTTATTTTTTATTTTTTTATGAAATTTTTGAGAAGCCACCTACCTTCAAGCATGGGTAACATGTCTTTCTAGTGGGACCCCCAAAAATTTATTCTATGCATGTATTTTTTTTTTTTTGTGTCAACCTTACCAAAGGACTACCTTCACGCATGGATAACATGTCTTTCTAGTGACATGGTAAGGTAGCACTTATTGTACTCTTACTTCCATTTTTTGTTAGATCTACAAAGATATTATTACAAATTTAGCAATAGGATAGAACATATAGCAATGATCCAAGATTTTCCACAAATCCCCTTGATTCCACACCCTTCACATTCCTACTTGGTTCTTCACTCTTCTATTCAAGCATAATGATCATACATTTATTCTTAGTTTTATTTAAAGAAAAGAATATCATTATGGCCATGGTAAAAACATATTTTTACCTTAAATGGGTGGATGGATGTTGTGGTCTCACTATACAAATATAGAGAAATATTTACCTTATTGGAGTACATCTTGCCTTATTCTTAGTGTGTTTTATTTTCAATTCACAAACATATGTATAAATAAAATAAAAGAAAGATATGAAAAATTTTACAAGATAGTAAGAATAGAAAAGATAAAAAGAATGGAAAATGGTAAAAGAATTAAAAATCATCAATGAATTGAAAAAATTTAAAGAATCAAGAAATTAGAAAAAATTTGAAAAGTATAAAAGAATGGGAAAAATATATTAAGAAAATATAAAATTAAAAGGAAAAGAAAAGAAAAAGATATAAAAAATTATAAAATTTAAAAATTATAAAATAAAAAAAGTTAAAAATAATTTATTAATTCCTACAGCATGATAAGTTCTTAGTTGAGGGCATTTTTTTAGAAGAGGAGTTAATAAGTGGTTCAAATTATTCCATGCATGTTTTGGACAATTTTAGATTCTCAGTTTGCATCCACTATGTATCTTTTAGTTTAGTGGCCCATGCTCTTTCTTATGCATAGACTTATTTTTCACATTTGTTGTCAATTGGTGTAATGATCACGTTGACATTCTAAAGGGTTAGTCAACAATTGTACCCTTTACTTTCAACAATAATCGATTGAATTAGTTGCATATGTATGGCTCTGTGCATATCTTCCTTAGATATTTATATAGATAAATCTTTCATTTTTGGATTAGCATCAACTATTCTAAGCCATGCTCTCCCCATAATGATTGGAACTTCCTTATCATCATTTTTCATGTCAATTATAAGAAAGTCTACTAGATAAGACCATCCATTGATGGTGGTCACCACATCTTCTATCTGTCCCAAAGGAATGGTGATAGATTGAACTATAGGCTCTAGCCTGATGTTGTACTTCTTCAAGGGTGGTAGGTTCCATGCCTTGTATGTTGCTTAAAAGATCATATTTACTCTAGAACCTTACTCTAGTAGAGCCTTGCTTCGTACATTTTGAGCTACTTGTAAATAAATCAAAGGAATCCCTAGATTAGTTTGTTTCTTTGGGAGTGGTCTTGCCTTTATCTAGTTTGTGACTATTTCTGTTAAAATGATAGTTTTCAATTTATAGGCTGACTATTGTGGAAACATGATATCAATAAGAGAATCTATCATAAGAGGAAGTTGGCTCAATGAAGTTTTAATTTTAATAGCCTTTTCTAGACTTGTCCTAAAGAAAGAACATTTATTAGTCTAGCCCTTAGTACTACTAGTACAATAATCTATTTTTATATTTACTACCCTTGTAGCATGTTTTTGTTGTGGTTGAGGTGGAAATTCCCCCTCAATTATAGGAGGTGTCATTGGTGGTAAAGGATCAAGATGTTGATTTGAGAAACTAGCTACTTGTGGATGCATGCATAAGTTTAAGTCTATCCTTGGTGATGTTGGTCTATGGTATTTAGTTGGATAATATTATGAAGCTTGAATGATTGCATTTTCTGAAGAGATTGGATGTTGCAGATAGTATCCATATGGGTTTGGTTATTGCTATGGGTACTGTTGGTGTCATCATGGCATGGTCCATGATTGGGGTTGTTACCACTATTCATGATATTACTCCTATGGCTATGGGTAGGTTTCATTGAGATAATATGTGGGTTGGAAGGCTTGCTTGTAGTTACCTTGAGGGTAAGGTAACTATTTGGGTATTTTTTTTCTTGATAAAGCTAGGATTAAGTGCATATACCCTTATTTCTTGTAAGTGTGCCATTAAAAGATAACATCCTTTGGGATGTTCATATTGGCATATGACACATCCTTTCTCATCTTTACAGCTTGGTTCTAAACATTCAGCCACTAAAGCCACTCTTCCCTTTCATCCAAAATCTCTTTTCTTCTTCTTTTCCTTGTCTTTGTTGAAGGCTTACTTAGTTCACTCCTCCATAATTTTTAAAGCTGTTATAAACTTCTCATTAATTGAATTGCACATCTTATCTACCTAAGCTACTATGTCAGTAACAGATTTTTGAATGGAGTCTTTTTCTAAATCACCTAGTCCAAGGTCTCTTCTTCTTATGGGTCACAAACTCTTTCATTCCTTTTTCAGATGGATGGATCTCTACTGTATTCTTCTAATAATTCTCTTTTCCTTAATT
Organism: Gnetum montanum; assembly: GCA_015680685.1. NCBI lineage: Eukaryota > Viridiplantae > Streptophyta > Gnetopsida > Gnetales > Gnetaceae > Gnetum > Gnetum montanum. The sequence goes on along the minus strand of MNCI01034290.1, from coordinate 80,854 downwards.
CATCCTCTTCCTTGGCCACTAGATAAATTAATCTTTGTATCCAATGGGCAAACATTTTGGATAACTAACCTTGGGAATAAACCCCAAGGGTCTCAGTAGTCTTATTTTGAAACCCATCAACAATGTACCTTAGTTACTCCTGTTGAGAAAATCCATGGCCTAAGAACCTATAATAGTGAATAATATTGACCCATTGCCACATCAAGGGATTCATGGATGATGAGTGACAAGGTACCCCTACACCCAACCATACAAATCACAAAGTATTCAAGCATGATCTGGTCAAATTTTATGGACTCTATAGTTTCTAGTGCACTAGTGCTCTAGGAAGTGAACCTTCCCCTAATGGTAATTCATTGTCTTCCCAATTACACTTGTGATGCACATGGTATGGTTAAGTGTAATCAAGGCATATAATTTTTATTGTTTTGTGTTTTATTGTTCTTTAGTGCTTAAAGTAGAGAGATGAAGTAATTTAACAACTAATTTAATTTAACTAATTAACTAATCTCTAACTAGTTCTAACATAAGCATTTGGTCCCACTTTCCATACATATCCTAAACCCCTATATCCACTAGTAGGTTACCAAGTGCTACACTACTAACTGCACCAAGCAATAACATTTTTGGGATTACCAAGTGAATACATGTTTACGGTTGAAGCAATCATACTTATGTGTTTAATTTATTTATCTTAATTAATTAACTAATTTCTCAGAGTCTAGTTTAGCTTAATTAATGGTATAATTAATGAAAAAAATAAATGAATAAATAAATCATTAAGCTATTCTAAGTGCGGCAAGGTTTGATCAGAAGGCTTATCTTTATTGTCATACACATTAGTATGGTTCAGGTACAATAGTGCTTGAATAAAGATCTATATACTCTCTGACTCTTATTTTGAGCACTCAAAGAAATATTCTAACTTTCAAATGGAAAAACTATAAGAGATCTACTACTACTATGACTTGACTTCTCATAAACATGGCTATGGGCTTGTATTTATAGTTTTTATTATAGGGTTACATCAATGAGGCCTTGTAGACATAACAAATGCTATGTTGATGTGGCCCCATTGATGGGGTAACACCATGTAAATGGAACCTTGTCGATGGGGGCTTGAAAATGAGGTCACATTAATAGGGATTCATTGATGTGACACTTTGATGCTCATCATACCCCCACAACTAAATAAAACCTTGTCATTGAGTTCCTTTACAAAATTGGAAAGGTATGAGATTATTGACTAACTTTTGAAAAAACTTAGTGCCCAAGTGTACAAATCAACACATTACAAAAATTATAGTGTTCATGACATAAAATTGGACACCATGACATGAGTACATAAAATTGGATACCACATCCATTGGTAGCATGAAGGAGGTGGAGAAGATCAGACAATCCTAGGTGGTGAAGAATCCTGAGGTTTTAAAGGACCTGTATTAACTTTGATCATGTGCATTAGCTAAGGTAGCTTCTCTTGTTCTTATATAGTCATGGAAAGCATCTTGTCTTTCATCATTTCTACCTAGTTAGTAGTTGGAATATTCTTGAAAGCATCATTGGTATAACAGACTATTCCTCCCCTCGAACAAAGTTTTCTAATGAGGTATGGGAAGAGGAGTGTCTTCCTTCCATGTTCATTTTCTTTAAACCACTTCCCCATCTCTAGATCGATTAGCTATGAAAGGATGATAGTGAATCTCCAACTCAAAGCGATGCATGCTCGGGTAGAAAAGACATTGATTTTTCTTGGCCTCACCACAGGATTGAGGTGAAAGGCCATAATCTTATAGTGGATCCTTTCTACTGATGTGAGCATGCTAAACTCCTTATAGTCGACACCATAGCACCATCACATCTATTCTTTCTTGATGCTGGGATTTGCCTACATTGGGATCTCAGTGAGACTTGCCCCTGTTTCTAACAACTCAATCACTTTAGCAATGGCTTACACCAAGTAGGATGCTAAGATGTTCATAATTTTGATTGTTGAATTGGCCTACCTATTGTTCCAAAATAGGAATGTCTCTCCCATGTATCACTCCCTAGTGGAAGTGATGATTGGCCACATGGGAGAAGCCTTTAGTTTATCCTACACTTCTTTTGATGTTTGTTCTAGGAAAGGGCCAAAGTTTAACTCCTAGAGCACTATTTTCTAGACCTCTCTCAATCTGATCTAATTCAAGGAAGCTTTTGTCAAGGTCACCTTAAGATTTTCTTATTGAGCTAGTGCATCATCCCAATAGAAGTGTTCTATTACTACTGATGGTTCTAGAATTTTTTGGATATATTCCATCTCTACCTCTTCTCTAAGACGACCTATGGCATGGATTTCAAGTGGTTCTTCTTGGGCCCATTCTTGGCCCCTTCACATTCTAGGTCATTTCTCCCTTGGTTGAGATGATCCTACTTTTTGTGTGTGCTTTTCTTTTGGTGCCATTTACAATTACAACATATCCATGAATTAATAGATATAATGTGCAACTTTAAAGTTCTAAATACCTTCTCTTGTTAGTTAGTCATACTTTAGCTAAGGTTAGACCATGGTAGATTAATTATTTTATTAATTATTTATTATAAATAACACCAAAGCTTGTTGGAGAGGTTCAACTCTTGTAATTTGGTGTTTAATAGTTAATTCCTTAGTTAAACCTTTGTGGGAGTTAGAAAAATGGTGAAAAAATTGTTGTCAAAAATGAAACATTTGTGGCCCCACAATGAAGAGCTTGCCCTTGGTAGCTACAGGGTCAAAAAACATAGTGATTTGGATAAAAGGCTAGGAAGTTATGGGCTCTGNGAGCTTGCCCTTGGTAGCTACAGGGTCAAAAAACATAGTGATTTGGATAAAAGGCTAGGAAGTTATGGGCTCTGGAAGGTTTTGGGCTTTCAAAATTTGAAAAACTCCCTTGGCATTTGTGAGAAAATGTAAAAATTTCAAAGTGGGATCTTGTATATATATACTATTTTTCTACCACATCGATGTGGCCCTATATATAGGGCCTTGTATATGGGTCTACTCCATTGATGGGGCCCCATATATGAAGCCCGTAGGAAAAATTTTTAAACATGAATATCTTAAAAAATACAAGGCATTTTTTAATGAATTTAAGGTCCATGGAGCTCCAGAAAAGCTAAGAATATAAGGAAATCATTGAAGAGGATCCTTGAAAGCTCAAAATTTGAAAAATTCAATAGAGAATGCATTTATTAAACAAAATATGTAAAGGAGCACATGTTTTGATGTAGAAGATGGATGTACAAAAAAATTCTGATTGCAAGGATGCCTAAGGATGAGGTGCTTAATGAACCCAAGAAAGGGATATACAAGTGGATCCCTCCCATAGTAGGCACATGCCTTGTTTGCCCTTACATAACCTCAACCTAAGGAGTCTATGGGTCCCATTAAGGATCAAAACCCATAAGATTCTACCTAAGAATTCAAATACGTCAAACCAAGACAAAGAATCAAGAACATGGACTTTGGTAGTGAGGTGAGTTATGGTTAACAAAGACAAATGATGGAGAAGGTGGAATGGAATTTTGAATTAAGGTCATAAAAAGTCCCTTGCTGAGTTTTTTCTTAAAATGACCTGAGAAGATCCATCCTTAGTCTAGACCAAAACCAACCTCTTTCAATAACTTTACATCACCACTCCAAAACTAATCCACCCCCTCAAGACATAAGAGTGCTCCCACAAAACAACCACCACTCTATGAAGAGCAGAAAGAGAAGTAGGAAGTAAGAGAAGGCCTTAGTTAGAAGGGACCTTCAGGCATGGGTAACATGTCTTTCTAGTCCCATAACTACTGCTTGTAGCCCATTTATTTATCTAACAGGTGTGCTTTGAATTCCCATCATGTTTGCTTATATTTTTTTATTTTTTATTTTTTATTTTTGGATTTTTGAATGGAAACCAAACCATGCAAAAACTTTATTCAACTTCGTATTATTGGTCAATATGGAATGATAAGAAGTCCATGAAAACACTCAAGCACCCAAGTAAGTAGAAGAGTACAAAGAGTATTGAGTCCCCTTAAAGTCACATCCTATGCAAACCTTTGAATCTTTTCCAATTTTGGAAACTACCAAGGTTATAAATTTATTAAATGTTTTTTAATGAAAGGGATCTCAAACTTCCAAAATAAGGAACACCATAGAGTTTGTGAATGGGTGGGTGTCATGGACTCATTTCTTGTTTCATGAAAAAGAAACCATAACTTATCCATTGGTACAAAAATTCAGAAATAGAAACCACACATGAGCAAACAACACATAAAGCACAAACCACCATTAGTAGCAGCTATAACATCGTTATGTCTTGTTGGCACAAAGCATGTTTGTTAGTAAAAATTTGAAAATCACACTCAAACAAAACAAAGTAAAATATATAAGAAAATGTAAAATATACAAGAGAGATTCAAATGTACTAATGATGGTGTAAAGAAAAAAATGGTGTCAAATAGGAAGAAGTTTTAAAATCAAAAAGGTGTAAAATAAATAACTTGCAAAATAAAAAAACATGGAAAAAATAGAAAAACTTAGAAGGCATATGGATGATTAAAATGGATGGTCATCCCCTTCATGACTAAGTTGGAAGGATGACATCTGAAAAATTAATCATGGTTGTCTATCTGTTCAGGTAGTTGTTGGACTAGCTTGCTTTGGCTCATGGAAAGCCTTTATTTGTTGGATGTTGACCAACTACTTTTTGTTTGGGCTCTTACGTATGTATATGATCATGGCCCCAAAAGAAAAGTTTTTATCAATTATATAATATCCCTCCCACAATGTTTGGAAGTTTGTTTTTTAGGATATGTGTGTGGGGTTCTAGTAGATAACCTTATCTTTCGATTGAAATTTTACTTTTTGTATTCTAAGGTCATGTCATTATTTGTTGTATGCCTTGTGCACTTCATTCAAAGATAGGGCCACTAATTGATTTTCATCAAGCACATTTAGGTTGATCAATATTTTTCTTTGTGCTAGGCTCAAGTTATGTCCCAAGTCATAGGTTTTTGAAAGTGTACAAAGCTCAGATTGCACTAGAAGTATTAGAAGTCTTCCACACACCAGCTCATAGTGAGAGTAGCCAATTGGGAGTTTCCATGTTGAGTGGTAGGCCAAAAGGGCATCATTGAGTTTTGTGCTCCAATCTCTCCTATATTTACTTATGATCTTTGTTAAGATCTTTGTAATCTCCCTATTGGTGACTTTTTCTTGACCATTGGCTTGGGGGTGATAGAGTGTTGTTAATTTATGTTCAAACTTCAAGCATTGCATGAGTTTTTGAACAATGACACCTGTAAAATGAGTTCTATTGTTAGAAATCAATGCACATGGCATCCCAAACCTCTTTACAACATTTTATTATATAAGTCAAGTAGTAATAGATAATGTATAGTTGGTAATGACTACTGATTCTACCCATTTGGTGTAGTAGTGAACTACTATGATGATGTATGCCCTTTAATTAGACATGGGTGTAATAAAACCCATGAATTTTATGCCCCATATGTTAAATAATTCTAGTGGTTGAATCCACTAGTGAGGACTCTACATTTTTTTGGTCATCCCACCATCTCATTGACAATTCTCACAAGATGAAACAAATTGGTGGGCATCCCTGAAAATTATAGGCCAATAGTATCCTACCATCAATATTTTTATGACCATGCACCTCCCTACATAGCGGCCTCTACATGAACCTCTATGAGCATCCTAGAGAATGTGCAATTAATCTACATCAAGGACACATCAACAAACCAAGTCATCAATACACACCTTGTAAAGGTTGTCCATTGATTTCCATGAAGTACTTTTCTTGGTGAAGAAACTATTGTTTCTTCCTAAAGTCCAAATCTTATGGCACCTCCTAAGTAAGAAGGTAAGTGAGAATTTCATCAAACCATCTTGATTTAGTGGGCACTTGATCATTTATCACTCCTATAAAGAGGAGTTTTTCTGAAAATTGATTAGAGAGTGAACTCTCCTCCTCTATATTATCCCATCTAAATTAAGAGAGGTGGTCAATGACTAGATTCTTGATTCCTTTTCAATCTACCATTATGAGATCAATTCCTACAAGATTACAAGACATTGTATGATACTAGGCTCATCGTTGGCTTGTTTATTAGGAAGTAGATGGCACTATGATTTGTGTGCACAAATACTTTGCATCCAAGCACATAGTGCTTGAACATTTTCAAGCATAAACCACCCCCATTAGTTTTTTTCTGTGGTGGTGTAATTCAAGTGTGTACCCATAATCATTTGGCTCATGAAGTGGATGTAATATGGATGTTTCTTATTGTCTAGCTACATAAGCACAACTCCCAAGGCATAATTAGATGCATCCATCATTATATGTAATGGTCTAGACCAATCTGGTGCTCATAGAATTAAAGTTACCATGATTTTTTTCTTTTAGTAGTTGGAATGCATGTTTGCACTTCTTAGTCCAGATGAATGAAGCATCTTTCTTTGTAAGCTCAACCAATAACTTTGCAATCTTAGAGAAATTCTTTATGAATCATTGGTAGTAGCCAATGTGTGTAAGGAATGACCAAACATCTTTGACTATCTTAGGTTTCCATGTCATTCCTTAGATGACCCTTATCTTTTCCAAGTCTACCTCAATTCCAACTTGAGTAATTTTGTGCCCTAGTACTATGCCTTCTTGGACCATTAAATGGCTTTTCTGCCAACTGAGCCTAAGGTTTGTTTCAACACATCTTTTTAGTAGCTACTCAAGGTAATCTAGGGCTTACTCAACTGTAGCCCCATAGGTAGAGAAGTCATCCATAAAGACTTCTATCCCACTACCAATCTGCTATTGAAAAATACTAAGGACTAGGCATTGAAATGTTGTAGGGGCATTGCATAGATCAAATGGCTTCTTGCAATATTCAAAAGTTTCCTAGGGACTCATGAATGTTTTTTTGAACTAATCCTTTGGCATAATCTATATTTTGTTATAGCCACTATAACCATCCAAAAAACTATAATAGCAATGCTCAAATATGGTGTCCAACACCTGGTTCACAAATGGTAATGGAAAATGATCTTTAAATGTTTTCATGTTCAACAACCTTAAGTCAATGTAGATTCACCACTTGCCACCTTTCTTTGGCATAATTATGAGTAGGCTGATCCACTCACTATTTATGATGGGATAGATGAACCCCTTCTTGAGGAGTTGTTCAATTTCCTCTTTGATGATCTACTTCAATTTGGGGTTCAACAACCTCTACGAATACCTTCTTGACTTCATGGCTGAGTTGGTGTATATATGATGTTAGCATATCCTTGGATCAATTCTAGTCAGTTCAAGATATGACTAAGCAAAGGTTGTTGGCCATTTGTTAATCACCTTCAACAACTTATCATTTTATTCAAGAGCAAGATTTGCATTGATTATAACCAACTTACCATTGTTTAAAAATAAATACTCCATGCCAACTGGTAGAGTTTTTAACTCTAGGGGATCTAGCTTGAAATGATCAGGTATTATCAATTATTCTCAATAAGTATCATCATCTTCATCACCAAAGAGTTGGTGATGAACTTACTCAAGTTCATCCATGCCTTTGACATAAGCACATGTCAGGCTCTTAGTAGGTTCCATACATAATGTGCTATTGTTAGAGTTAGCTGTTAGCCACTAGGTGCCCTCCTATTTGTGGCTACTATATATAGACACCTTTGAATATCAATTTTATGTGCACACTGATTGCATGCTTTAGTGTATGTACTTTTAATGGACTAGATTTTTTGCATGTAATTGCACCCGTTATCATTGTACATGATACATGGAACACACTTCTTCTCTAGTTGTTTAAATTCATTCTCCTTGGAGATTTCCAAGGAGATGTCCTTAATGCCCACTCATCCATCAACGGTGCTTAACCATGCACATTCCATAATGATGGGAAAGTCACCTTTGCAATTTTCTACATTGATCATCAAAAAATCACTCTCATAGGACCACTCACAAATTTTAGTCATAATATCCTCCAAAAATCTCAAAAAAATAGTGATTGACTAGTCTACCAATTCTAAATGGATGTTGCTCTTCTTGAGAGGTGGTAGGTTCCAGGCTTTGTACATGTCATGGGAGATGAGATTGATACCAGAACTAGAATCAAGAAGGGCCTTGCATGGCTCATGTCTAGTGATTTGTAAGTAAATAAGAGGACTTCATAGGTTAGATTTTTTTATGAGAAGGTTAGAAATCTTGATCCAATTAGAGATAGCATAATTTAACATCATAATGTAGATCTAAGGCAGTGTTTATTTTGAAGGGCATTCTAATGTATTTAATGCAAAGGATGAGGGTGTTGGAGATATAAGGTGACTAGCTACATTAGGTTGTGAGGGTTTGGAAGGACTTTTGGGAGGAAAAAATGATCATTTCTTAGATTTATTATCTAAATAACTCAACTAGAAGGCCGATTGTAGATGTATAGCCCTTTTAGGAATTCATTGTTGTGGCTGTGGAGGAATTTCATCCTACATAGGTGGAGTAGGAGGTAACTGGGTTGAGGGTGGAGGGATGTGTGCAAATAGATGTGGAGGATGGTATGGATATGTGTGCTTCCCTTGAGTAGATGGTAAATTAGTATTATGATACTCTGGAGGATAATAGTGATGTTGGAATCAAACATGGCTTGTAGAGTTTCATGGAGAAATGGGTTGCTAAACATAGTATCCATATGGATCTGGTTTCTTGTAAGGGTACTGTCATCTTAGCAGTGACATTCCCCATGATTGTGGCTGGTGCCACTATTGGTATTACTTATACAATTGTGGTGGAGCTCTTCTTGGATAGTAAGCTTGTTGTTGCTAGTGGAACTGCCTTGAATTACCTTGAGGATAAGGTAATTGTTTGGGTGCTTGCCTCTGTGCGAGTTGAGGATTCAATGCATACACCCCAGACTCTTAAGTGTGACACCACAAGGCAACATCCATTAGGATGTTCATATTAACAAATTTCACATCCAATATCATCATTAGAGTCTATCTTTACAACTTCATCTACTACAGCAACTTTTTCCTTACCTCTTTGATAAGCATGTTTAGCTTCTTTCTACCTCCTATGGTCATGATCACTATTCCACTCTTTGGATTCCTTAGTAATCTTCATAGAAATTTGTATTTTTCATCCAAATAGTTTCATAGTTTATCAACCTTTGCTGAGATATTAGAAATCTATTTTTAGATGGGAAACATTTTCCTATTCACCACCTCATTGAGTGGTGACTCCTCCTCATCATAGAATTAGACCTCCCTTTTCCTAATGAAAGGGTCCCTATTATATTCTTCTACACTTTTCCTTTTTCATACCTCACCTTCTTCTTTTACTACCTACTCTACCAACCTTTGTATCTAATGAGCTCTTAGTTCAGATAGTCTCCCTTGGACATAAACCCCAAGAGTTCTTCTAGTTTCTACTCTAAGCCCAACTAGGATGTGGTGGAGTTATTCCCTCTAAGAATAACCATGGCTAGGGCATCAATGTAAGAGAGAATAGTATCTACCCATGGTGGCATCCAATAATTCATGTGTTTCCTATTTCCAGCCTTGGATTTGCCTTCTTAGATTAGACACTCTAGAGTATGTCTAGTATTTATCATTAAATAATTCCAGAATGGTACTTCATCTATAAATAGATTTTGGCTCCAAAGATCAATACTAGCTTTCTGCTTCCTTAATGAGTGTCCTGGGAAATAGCTTCAATTTTTTCCAATCATTCTTTATGTCTTGTAAGTCATAGGCATCATGAAAGGCTTGTAGATGGTTCTACAGATCAGAGTTATATCCCCCCTCAAATCTTGGGATATTTTTCATGTCTAAGCACTTGGTCTGACTATCTTTCACATGCCTGGTTGGGATATTGACTACCTCTATAATGTTAAGTATGCTTTGAGTTGCCAAAAAAGTCTCATCATCATCATTATTTCATTTTTGCTAATGATGTCCTCTATTACCCCTTTGATTATTGTGGGCATGGAAATTAGTATTATTGCTCCATTACTTACCTCCATCATGATTATTCCTTCTATGGAATTTTTTAGAATCATAAGAGAAAGAAGAAAGAGATGTAGATGAAAAAATAAAAGAGGGAGGAGAACTACCACCACCATGATGTTTGCCAACTTCCCTTCAATTTTCATGACCATGTTCATTAATTTTCTTATCATCTTAATGCTTATCTGAGCCTCTTCCTTGACTACCATCTTTTCCTACACCTATATTTTTGATAGTAGTCCACAAATTTAGAGCCACATCCCCATCATCAATGATAATGGGTGGAGAATCTCCTTGTTGAGAGCCGCTAAAGGGAGGATCCTCATTGTCATCTTGGTTTAACAAGAACAAGGGATTGATGAATTTTTTTTCCTTTACAACCTCATGATGCCTTCCTAGTATCAATCTCTTTAGCATTGTTTTTCAATGGGATAATAGTCCTAATAGTTGTAATCATGCACAACGTACTCCTCTTGAAGATCATAGATGCCTAACTTCTTGAGAGCTTGAAGTAGCATCATGGGCATAGATCAATTGAGAGGCATTACAATGTCATCTTCTATATCACATCATCATAGTTATTCATCTTAATGTAGGATAAAGGTGAAACTAGGCACATACCCATCTAGATGAGTATATATCACTTTGCACTCCTAAGGGACTAGTGGTTTAACATCATCACGCCTATGAGAAGAATAAGACATTTTTCAAAACAAATAAAATATCAATGTACTTTTGTAATTATATTATTTGGTAATGATGCTGAACTTAGGGTTCATCCAATGATGTTAATGATATTCACTAAACCTAGATAACACACATTTCAATAAAAGAGAATCCCCAATAGTGTCAAAAATGATGAGGGACGAGGTACCCCCTATGCCCAACCATACAAATCACAAAATATTCACATGTGATCTAGTCAAATTCCATAGACTCTATAGTTTCTAATGCACTAGTTCTCTAGGAAGTGAATCTTACCCTAATGGTCATTTGTTGTCTTCTCAATTACACTTATGATGCACATGGTACAGTTAAGTGTAATCAAGGCATATAATTTTTATTATTTTATGTTTTATCATTCTTTATTGCTTATAGTATAGGGATGAAGTAATTTAACAACTAATTTAATTTAACTAATTAACTAATCTCTAACTAGTTTTAACATCAGCATTCAGTCCCACTTTCCGTACACATCCAGAACCCATGTACCCACTACTGGGTTACCAAGCACTATGCTACTAGGTGCACCAAGCAATAACACTACTAGGATTAGAAAGAGAATATGTGTTTATGCTCAAAGTGATCATAGTTATGTGTTTAATCTATTTAGCTTAACTAATTAACTAATCACTTGAAGTCCAATTTAGCTTAATTAATAACATAATTAATTAAAGTAATAAATGCATAAATAAATCATTAAGCTTTTCTAAGTATTGCAAGGTTTGATCAAAAGGCTTGTCTTTGCTATACACACTAGTGTGGTTCCAATACAAAAATGCTCAAATAAAGATCTATATACTTTCTAACTCTACTACAAGCACTCAAAGAAATATTCTAACTCTCAAATGGAAAAAAATGCAAGAGCTCTATTACTACTATGACTTGACTCCCCATAAACATGCTGTATTTATAGTTTTTATTACAAGGTTACATTGATAGGGCCCCATAGATGTACCAAATGCTACATTGATGCAAGCCCGTTCATGGGGCAACACCATGTAAACGAGGCCCATCGACAAGGTTATGTTAATGAGTGCCCATAAATTTGACACTTTGATGTTTATCAATGGATTCTTTTTTTTCATCCTTGGATCTATTTTCATAGATTGGACACTTAGGAATAAGTTTGATATTTGTCATTGAAAAGTTGTAGCATGGTACTCCATCTCCTAATTGATTCTAGTTCAAGTGATTTGTACCAGCTTTCAACTTCTTTCATAAGTCTCCTTGGAAACAACTTTAGTTTTTGTCAATAACTTTCTATGTTTTGTAGGGCACAAACATCATTGAATGCTTGAAGGTGGTGTTGAGGATTAGCATTATAACCACCCTCAAATCTAGACATGTTATTCATGTCTAGTTGCTTGATGCAACTATCCCTAACATGCCTAGTTGGTATATAGAAAGTTTCCTATATATTGATCATACTATAAGTTTCCAATAGGGGTTCATCATCATGATTGAGTTAGTGAGCTCTATTACAATGGTGTCCCCTTTAGTGCTCATACCTTTTTTGATCCTCTCTTTAATCCCTATGCCTTCTTGGTTCATGGTCTTCATCTTCCTCGTTAGAGTATCTTAGGTGATGGTCATAATGATCATGAGTTATTTGTTTTTCCATATCATGGTCTCAGTACCCTTATCTCTTCTTGTTAAAGTCCACTAATGATCATGATAATGAAGATGAAGCTATAGGAAAACCATGTTCACTTGTTTTCCCTTGATTACTTTGGTATTCCTCCTTGTGAAAATCAACAAAAACTCTTGGCCTTGAGTTCTACCTATACTTGGAGTCTATTACCTTTCTTCAAGTTGTCTCTTCTAGGGTAGAATATAATTGAACATTGACAGGTTCTTCAAGTTGGATGATAGGAATTTGACAAGGATCCTCATCACTCTAGTGGAGTTTTTTATGATAAAGGCATCACCATCAAGTTCTTCTACAACAATTGGACGGTTAACCTACTTTGCCTTATTATGTGCATGCTTAATTTCCATGACAACTTCTCTATTGATTTGTGTCTCTATGAGCTGGTAGGATCTTGTCATATGCTTAGTTACATGGTACCCTTTTTGGACCCTTCAGTGTGTTTTCATGTGTGTCAAAATGTTATGCAAAATGTAGTCAAAGGTTGTTTGTATGGTTATGTGATTATTGTGTTTGTAGGCTTAATGCATGGAAAACCAAGATGAGCTAAAGAGGACAAGAGACAAACTATTTAGAGCTCAAAGGAGAAGGTCATCCACATGATCTTCAAACAAATATTTAAAGAATGTGGACAAGGACTAAATACTGTAGAAGCAAAGTTATCATCATCAAAGCATGTGGAAGATCAAGGCTATGGACAAGGAATGATGAATTCAAAAGACAAATAAAGTGGAAGAAGGATGTCTCTAGAAAATAGTAGACGTATTTGTAGAATTGTAGTGAACCCAAACAAAGATGTCTTTCTTAGACAAAGATATCTTTCATGAGGAAAAGATGTCTTTATAGAATGTAGACCAGGTTCAGAAAGACATCTTCTATAAGACAAAGACATCTTCCAAAATGGAGACTTCAAAAAGACATCTTTCAAGAAACAAAGGTATCTTCCTAGAATTGAAGAAAAATTTAGAAAGATGTCTTAGGCATGAGAAAGATGTCTCCCATGAACATTAGTAAGTGTTTCCTAGCCATTACATGAGTTTTGAAATGGATTTAGAAACACAAAAGCTATAAGACTTCATGTGCATTAGGAAAAGTGCAAGCCTTGTAGTATTCATTATACAATCATTTTTAATCATTGAATTATCTATTTCTCCTCATTATATTATCATTTTAGCATTGTAAAGTGTGTTGTACCTAACTGTATAAGGATCAACAAACTAATTTGCAATTATCCCTTGTAATTCTTGTTCCTGTTGCCTTACAGGGTTGATGTGCTTGAGCTTGTCAAAATCCTACAAGATTGAGTTGTTGGTGCTATAGTATAACACTCTAGTCCAAAGTTGAAGATTGTAGAGGTTTTGAAATCCTTGAAACCACATTTTCAAACTTGATGGAAGCTTGTTGGGTTGGGTGATTGGTGTTGTGGTACAACACTTTAGAGTAAGGCTTGAAGCAAAGTTATCATCATCAAACCATGTTAAAGATCAAAGCTATGGATAAGGAATGATGAATTCAAGAGAAGTGGAAGAAATATGTCTCTAGAAAATAGTATACATCTTTGCAAAATTGGAGTGAACTTAGAAAAAGATGTCTTTCTTAGACAAAGACATATTTCATGAGGAAAAGATGTCTTTACAAAATGTAGACCAAGTTCAGAAAGGCATCTTCTATAAGACAAAGACATCTTCCAAAATGGATACTTCAAAAAGATATCTTTCAAGAAACAAAGGCATCTTCTTCAAATTGAAGGCAAATTTAGAAAGATGTCTCCCATGATTATTAGTAATCGTTGCCTAGCTATTACACAAGTTTCAAGATGGATTTAGAAACATAGCAGCTATAAGACTTGATGTGCATTAGGAAAAGTGAAAACCTTGTACTATTCATTATACAATCATTTGTAATCATTGAATTCTTTGTTTCTACTCATTGTATTATCATTTTGTCATTGTAAAGTGTGTTGTACCTAACTGTATAAGGATCAACAAATTGAGTTGCAATTATCCCTTGTAATTCTTGTTCTTGTTACCCTACAAGGTTATGTGCTTGAGCTTATTGAAATCCTATGGGATTGATTTTTTGGTGCTATGGTACAACACTCTAGTGAAAAGCTCAATATTGTAAAGGTTTTAGAATCCTTGAAACCACATTTTCAAGCTTCATGGAACCTTGTGGGGTTGGATGATTGGTGTTGCAGTACAATACTCCAAAGCAGGGCTTGAAGACTATATAGGGTGTGGACACTTCAATTACATTTTGAGAGCAACAAAGTTTAGAGGTGTGCTTGCAATCTACCCTCCAAGTGTGGAGTAGCCAAGTTGGGAAACCACATAAATTTTTGTGTGTGCAAAGGTTCAATTTGGGGAACTTATTCAT
>MNCI01034290.1:0-28139 GCA_015680685.1 Gnetum montanum | reverse complement strand
TGAACCCCAAACTGAAGCAAATTTTCAAAGAGAAAATTGCACAACTCCTCAAAGTGGAGTTCATCTATCCAATTGTGGATAGTGAGTGGGTTAGCCCACTTGTAATTGTACCAAAGAAAGGTGAAAAATGATAGGTCTGTATTAACTTCAAGCTATTGGATATGGCTACATTCAAAGATCATTTTACATAATCATTTGTGAACTAGGTGTTGAATACTATTTTTAGGCATGGATATTATAGCTTCCTAGATGGTTATAGTGCTATGATCAAATTCAAATCATGCAAAAATAACATTTACAAGTCCTTGGGGAACGTTTGCATATTGTAAGATTCCCTTTGGTCTGTACAATGCCTCTGCAACTTTCCAACACCTTGTCTTGAGTATTTTTTAGTAACAAATTGGTAATGGCATGGAATTCTTCATGGAAAACTTCTCCACCTATGGTGCTACAATTGAGAAAGCCTTGGACCACCTTGAGAAAGTTCTTAAAGGATGCATGGAGACTAATCTTCAGCTCAATTGGCAAAAGAGCCATCTCATGATCTAATAGGGCATTGTTTTGGGACACAAAATTTCTCAAGTAAGGATTGAGATGGATCCTAAAAAGATTTGGATCATCCAAGAAATAACCCATCAATAAAAAATTATTAAATATATCCAATCATTCCTTGAACACACTAGCTTCTACTAGCAATTCATAGAGAATCTCTCTAAGATCATGAAACTGTTAGTCAATCTCACAAAGAAAGATGATCAATTCATATGGACCATGGAATGTGAAAAGGAATTCCAATAGCTTAATGAGAAGCTTGTAGAGACTCCAATTTTATGAGTACCTAATTGATCTCATCCATTTCACATCATGACGGATGCATCAAACTATGCCTTGGGAGCTATGCTTATGTAGTTGAATGATCAGAAACAACCATACTACATCCACTATGCAAGCTAAAGCATTATGGATGATTAGCTCAATCACACCATGATGAAGAAAGATATGATGGCCATGGTGTATGCTTTGAAGAAGTTCAGGTACTATGTGCTTGGATATAAGGTGTTTGTGAACACTGATCATGGTGTCATTTGCTTCCTAATGAATAAACCAACAATGAGCCCCTATGTCATATGGTGGCTTGTGATCTTATAGAAGTTTGATCTTACAATGGTAGATAAAAAGGAGACTAAGAATATGGTTGCTAATCACTTTTCTTGGTTATGATGGGACAACAAATAGGATGAGAGCCCACTCTCTGATCAATTTCTTGATGAATCCCTCTTTGCTAGTGTAAGAAATGAACAAGTGCTCGCTAAACCAAAATGATATGATGAAATACTTATTTATCTCCTCACTCAAGAGATGCCACAAGAGTTAGACCACTAGAAGAAATAATATTTTCTTCATTAGGCCAAAAACTTCATGGAAATTAA
Organism: Gnetum montanum; assembly: GCA_015680685.1. Lineage (NCBI taxonomy): Eukaryota > Viridiplantae > Streptophyta > Gnetopsida > Gnetales > Gnetaceae > Gnetum > Gnetum montanum. The sequence continues at coordinate 26,709 of MNCI01034290.1, read as the reverse complement.
CAAACACCTTTACAAGGTGTGTGTCGATGGCCTAGTTTGTTAGTGTGTTCTTGATGCTAATCAACTATGTGTTCTCCAAGATGCTTATGAGGGTCCTTGTGGGGGCCACTATGAAAGGAGATGCATGATCATTAAAATCTTTATGGTAGGGTACTATTGGCCCATTATCTTCAAGGATGCCCACTAATTCATCTACCCTTGTAAACACTATCAACAAGATGGTGGTATGACCACTCCAATGGAGGTACCTCAATAGTGGATCCAACAACTAGAATCCTTCAACATCTAAGGCATATACTTCATGGGTCCCATCACACCCATGTCAAATAAAAATGTGTACATAATAGTTACTGTTAACTATTATACAAAATGAGCAAAAGTAACAAGTATCACTGACTATACATCATTCACTGCTGCATAGTTTGTATAACAAAATATTGTAAATAGGTTTGGAGTGCCACATGCACTAACTTTTGATAATGGTACTTATCTTATAGATGTTACTTTTCACAAACTCATGCAATGTTTGGGGTTGAACATAAATTAACAACACCCTACCACCCCCAAGCTAATGGTCAAGTAGAGGTTACCAATAGGGATATCATGAAAATCTTAATGAGAACAATTAGAAAATATAGAAGAGATTGGAGCACAAAACTTAATGATGCCCTCTGGGCATACCACTCTACATGGAAACTCCCTATAGGCTACTCTCCCTATAAGTTGGTGTACAAAAAATTACCAACTCTGCCAATTCAATCCAAGCTCCATACACTTTTAACAAATTGTAACCTTAAACTTGATGTGAGACTAACATAAAAAGAGAGATTGATAAACCTTAGTATGCTAGATGAGAATTTATTGATGGCCCTATCCTTGAATGAATTTCACAAATCATTTAGTAAACAATGTCATGACCTTATAAAAGGAAAGTGAAATTTCAACCTAGAGATAAGGTTCTCTACTAGAATCCCATACAAGTACCCCAAAGAACTAAGCTCTAGAAGTTGTGGAAAGGGCCTTAAATCATTTATAAAAATTTTTATTTTGGTGCCATGTTAATTTACAAACCTGAGAGCCTAAAAAAAAGCATCTGGTCAACATGTAATAAGTCAAACCTTTCCATGAGCCAATGCAACCCAGTGCAATCAACATCTCATCGAATGAACAACCACGCTCAATCTGTTAAATCTCCTTTTTTCACCTTAGTCATGAAAGACATGGCCTTCCATGATAACTATATAAATGACTTTTTATTTTTTCTACTTTTTTGTTTTTATACCATTTTTATTTTACACTTTGTTATTTTTCCAAATTTTTGTCTTACAACATTGTTAGTATGTTTTATTTTTCTTGAATATTTTTACAATTTCATGCATACTTGACTTTATTTTGGTGTGAATTCTTCTTGTTTTCTAATAAAAATGCTTTATTGCCAACAAGGCTTAGTGATGATGTAGATGGTTACTAATGATGGTTTGTATCAAATGTTTTTGATTGCTAATGTCTACTTTCTATTTTTGAATTTTGATGATCGATAACTAAGAAAAGTTTCTTTTTTGTGGAATAGGTAATGAGTTCATGTCATCCACCCATCCACCTACTCTACAATTTTCCAATTTTTGGAAATATGAGATCCCTTTTTCATTAATAAAACTTTAATGAACTTGTGAACGTGGTAGTTTCCAAGCTTGGAAAAAATTCAAAGGTTTGAAAAGGGTGTGACTTCAAGGGGATTCAATACTCTTTGTTCCTCTCTACTTGCTTGAGTGCATGTGTTTTTTCATGGACTTCTTACCATTCCATGTTAACCAATAACATGAAGTTGAATAAGTCTTTGCATGGTGTGATTCCCATCCAAAAATTCTTGAAAAGGAGAACATGATGGAAATTCAAAGCACACCCCTTAAACAAAATAAATGGGCTACAAGAACTGGTTATGGAACTAGAAAGACATGTTACCCATGACTAAAGGTCCCCTCTAACTAAGGCCCTTTCTCACTTCTTTCTTCTCTTTTCTTCTCAAATAAGGAATGATGGTTGTCTGTGGGACTATTCTTGTGTCTCAAGGAGGTGGATTGGTCGTAAGTGGTGATGCGAGGTCACTAAAAGTGGTTGGTTTTGGTTTGGACTAAGGTTTGAGTTTATCAGGCCATTTAACAATGAAATTCACAAGGAACTTCATGTGACCATGATTGGGACACCCATTCCATTCTCTATCTTATCCATCAATGCTCTCCATAACTCACCTCACTACTAGTTTTCATGTTTTTGTTTAATGTCTTAGTTTGATGTGTTGAAATTCTTAGGTAGATTCTTTGTGCTTCAATCCTTAGATTTTCATAACCATTAATCAATTATGGGATTCACAAACTCCTTAGTTAAGGTTATGCAAGGGAAAAAAGGGCATAGGCCTACTATGGGGAGGACCCACTTCCATAGCTCTTGGTTTGTCTAGTTAAGTCCCTTATCCTTAGACATTTTTGTAATCAAATATTTTTCATTCCCCATTGGTTGGATCCACTAGTGTGCTCCTTAAGATATTTCTCCAATCATTCTACATCTTTTATGATCACTAAAACCCTCTTCATATATTTCATTATGTTACTAGATTTTTGGGCTTCCATTTGACTCAAAAATTATTCAAAAACTACTTATATTTTTTAAATTTTGACTTGGTTAATGGTGGTCAATAGCCATGTTGACTAGGCCCAATTGATGCAGCTAACTACATCTACTAGGCCTTGTCAAGGAGGCCCAATTGATGCAAGGAGAAAATTCTATACATGACGCCCATCACTTGGGAATTTCATGCCATTTTCTTCAAATGTAGGGGGAGTTTTTGTAATTTTTCAAAGCCCAAAACTTTTTGAAGCTTGTAACTTTCAAACCATTTGTTCGCTTTACTCCATTCTTCAATCCTATAACTTCTGGAGGTACGTTCTATGTCATGGGGGCCACAAACCTTATGTTTTTGACAAAAACATTTTTAGAATTTTTCTAACTCCCGCATGAATTTAATAAATAAANGACATCCAACATTTAGTTCTCCAAGAATTGAACTTTGGATGATTCTTGAACCATGATCCACCAAAAGTCAAGATGCAGTTACAAAACTCTCCCATGTGGCCAATCATCACTTCTAGTGGGGAGTGGTACATGGGAGAGACATATCTGTTATGGAATAGTACGTGGGAGGGAGCCACTGAAGATTAAGAACATTTAGGTGTACTACTTAGTGAACACTATTGTGTAGGCCTTGGGATTGTTTAATATTGGAACAAACCTGATAAAGATCTTTACACAAGTAGACCTAGAGGAAAAGAAGAAGTGCACTTAGCAATGCTATGGAGTGGATCACAAGGATTATGGTGCACTCACCTCAATGGAGCATGTATATTTCAAGATAGTGGCATATCACCTCAATCTAACAATGAGATCCATTAAGCTAACTACCTTCTCTGCCCATGTGTGTGCTGCTCTGAGTGGAAAATTCCCTATGAACCTTCCACAACTAATCTATCTAGAGATAGATAGGTGATTTAAGGAAAATGACTATGGAAGGAAGGCCCTACCCTTTTCTTGACTCATTAGAAAATTATACAAAAGGGCAAGAATAGTTTGCTATGCCAATGATACACTTCAACATACTCCTTCAACCTCTTGGTTAGAAATGATAAATGATAAGACCCCTACCACAATCAAGGAAGAGAAGCAACAACCACCACCTCCACCATTCACTCACAAAACAACACTTGATTCTTGTGTTTCCCTTAAACAAATGTGTGAGATTCCAGAACAACTCTTACATGAGCAAGAGTAGCAAGTAGGAATGACTGATGGTGATCCATCTTTGTATAATCCAACAATGAGTCACCTCAATGAAGTGGCTTAAACCACCATGTAGATGGAGGGAGGTGGACCAATATTTTTAGCCCAAAGAACATAGCTGCCCACGAGATCAAGTCCTAGCACCCAAGAGGTAACAGTCTCTCTCACAAAAATAGTAATTCCTAAACATCTCTGGGAATGCCATTATTTTCTCAGTATGTCTAAAGAAGGGCAAGGGAGCAACTATCTTTGTGATGTAGCACCATGGATAGGAGATAGCAATAGAGGTGGTTCTTGATATAATTGCTAAGGAATTAAATGCATTTGTGGTGTCTATACCAGACATTTCTACACTCTAATATATGTAGATGTCCACAAGAACAATTAGTGGAAAATTAAGTTTAGCCCAACATGAAGAGTTGCTAGATTGAATGGTAGGAACTGGGCAACCAATTCTAGATGTCTTTGACCTTTCATATACAATCACTGCAACCTAGTCAAAGCTATTGGAAGTAAGAAGGAAATGCATTATCATGAAGGAACAACTTGAAATTACCTATGCTCAAAACCAATGCTTAGCTGTAGAGTTTGCTAAATTAATAGATTGCCTTGCTAATCTTGCACTCTTCAACCCTATTCTAACTTATGATGAAGCTTTTTAGCAACTTTAAAAAAAAGTTCAAGAAGGCTAAGGATGTAAAGGGAATAGTGATTTTTGATTAATCCTTGGTCGATGCCACCATGTACAATATCTAAAAGGCATTGGATCAAACTTGCTAGGAGAATGTCATCCTAACTATTGAGAATCACTACCTACAAGATGTTGATGTCTAACAACAAAAAATGTAAGATTTCACCCATCAATAGTAGGAGCAACTAGCCAAAGTAAACACAAACTTAGAAGATTGGTATTCGAAAACAAAAATCTCTCCATGGAGGAAGTCTAAGCCCTTTGCTAAAAATATACAATAGAGGTAGCTACCTAGAAAAATGAGGCTCTCAAATTTGAGACAATTAAAAATTACTATGGAGATCGGGTTGGTCTATAGAAATACATCAATGAAAAACATATTTACATGGTGAAGGAAAAAGTTATTGAGATCCTCCAATAGCTCAAGGAAAGTGGAGATGTCTGGCAACCTATCTTTGATGGGCTCAATGACTACAATAAGGTGGAGATTTGCATGAAGGAGCTATAGAATTAGGAGATGATAGGGTACATGAAGCTTGACAATATCTGTTATGAAAATCTAGCAATGCTAACTACCAAAGGATGATGGTCTAAATTAGAGAAACAGGTGGTTAGTTTGTACTTGTTATATGAAGCTGAGTTCAAGCATCACAAAGATACCAAGTAGAAGCTTGAGATGGAAAATGCCAAACTTGATGTTCTTAGGCAGCACTTCACTGATCAATGGTCTATAGCTGAGAACCTAACCAGGAGACTAAGTGACTACCAAGAGCTACAAAATGTACCAAAGGTGTTCAATGTTGAACTCAAACTTTTCACAACCTAGTTTGTCAATGTGAAGGAGTTGTTCCCAGTAATGCCCTATCCTTAGGATGTTCCCACACTAGTCCACATTCATGATGTAGCATGGACTGTGAATGATCCTAGGAGTAAGGAGAAAAAGATGAAGGCACTATTAGGCATCTTCCATCTTCTATCAAAGGTTGCAACTGCTATAGAATAACCACAACTCAACCACCACATGTGCTTGAAGTAGGAAAAGGTTCTTTGGAATCTTAGGAGCTTTCACTGCCTAGGATCTTTTGAACTTCTTCCTTGTCTTCACGCCATCAAAGGAATTATGTTTGTCATTTTTGTCCTAGTGTTCAACTTTATTATCCTAAACACCAAAATTTTGAAATGATTGTAACTCCATACACTCAAGCACTTAGTGTTTGCATATGTTAGTAATTAGTCAATAATCCCATACCTTTCCAAAATTTTGTACAAAATGTGTTCCTCCTTTTGTTCACTTGAGGATGAGTTTTCATTCAATCATGGAGGTATGATGAGTCGTGTTTTCTTGATTCCCATCAACAAGGCCTCCTCAATGTGTTCCCATCAATGCAACCCTATTAATGAGGCCCTGTTGACATGGGATTTGATGCATTGACATGGCCTCATTGATGCAGTGTTTATTTTTTCCTATAAATATGCACTCACCCACCATGTTTATGGAATCTTTGATCATAATTATAGTTGAGCTCTTGTAGTTTTTTCATTTGAAAGTTAGAATATTTTTTCTAAGTGCCTATAGTAGGAGTCAAAGAGTGTATGAATCTTTATTCAAGCATTATTGTACCTGAGCACAATAGTGTGTGCAGCAATAAAGATGAGCTTTTTGATAAACCTTGCAACTTTAAAATAGATTAATTATTTATTTATGCATTTAATGTTTTATGAAATTTTCTTTATGTTTTAAATAATTAATCTATATTAAATAGAGATTAATTAAGCACATAAGTACAACCACTTTGAGCATACACTTGGTGCTTGGTAATCCTAGTAACACTTAATGTTTAGTAACCCAGTAGCGTTAAACATGTTTAGGATGTGTATGAAAAGTGGGAATAGATGCTTATGTTAGGATTAGTTAGGTGTAGCTAGTTAGATTAAATTAGTAATTTCATTATTTTATTTTATCCATTATTCTTTATCCTTAAGCAACTTAAAACACAAAACATAAAAATGATAAAAATCATATGCCCCAATTACACTTAACCATACCTTGCATTTCACAAGTGTAATTGGGAAGACAACAATTGCAATGATTAATTTCACTTCTTAGAGACTAGTGTACTTAGAAGGCTATAAGTCCATGGAATTTGACCAGATCACACATGAGTGCTTAGTGATTCATATAGTTGGGTGTAGGGTCTACTCTCCACTCATCAACATCAAATTCATAATCTATCTTATGAGAGATAAGTATCTTAACTACTATGCTACACCACTAGATGCATCATCACCATATAAATATTAGAATAAAATCCACATATAACCATAAGCATGATATGTGAAGTTCAAATTCACACATGAGAAGAAAAACCAAATAGTAGAGGTACCACATCATACCAAGGTCCAAATTTAAGATTTTCTTTACATGTACTAATCGATTACCACTAGATAATGTACATGTAACATGAAATACCAATATAATCTAAGCATAAAGAATATATAGCATAAAATAAATTGAATATTATTAATGAAGGCTAATACACACATAGAATTGAGCACACAATCAAATACACGACTAATGATATAAAAGGTAAAGCTAAGAATATTTAATAGAAAAGATAACCAATATGCTAAAACAATAAAAAGGATAGAAATCAAACTTGTGACCTAAAGAATAAAATTATAAAAAATCAAGTTGATAAGAAAGCAAAAAACCAAGAGAAAATCAAAAAGAGGTGAAAGGCTAGAATACAAGAGAGAATTTCAATTCATAAACCATAAGAACCCTTGGGATATAACAACAAACATCCAACTATCCACCAAACCTAACCACTTTCTATTCATTACTTGATTTATATGAGGATATTGATCTAATCAGAAAACTTAAAAAATAATTTCTAATGAAGCAATTAAAAAATTATAATATCATCACATTCATGTCAATCTAGATTAGTTAATGATGTTCTTACTAGCAAACATTAATTTTTAGGATATCTTGCATTGGCAAAGACTATGAATGGACTCCTGCAAAAATTTCATTTCCACTATCCATTATCCTAATGTTCTACACCAAAGCTACTTCATTGTTAACACATATAAAGTCATCAAACTCGCAATCTCTCTCTCTCTCGATGAGTATCCTAACCACTACACTATACTACTAGATGTGTTATTTAATTAACTTAATCAACAATTACAACTTTGATTAATTTTGAATCCAAGGTATAACTAGTAATCCTAGGATTCATAAAATGTTAAGCATGAGATATTTTTTTGATATTACAAGAATAATAATTATTTTCTAAAAGGTTTTTCATGTTTATTTATTATTATTTTCTTGATTACTTAAGGGAGTGACCAAAAATTGTTAGAGGTTGTGATGAGTCTATTCACCGGTTGGTTGGACTTTATCACAAAAACTAAATAATTATAGTCACAATGCTAGGTCAAGAGATGAACTTTTTAAAAAAAATTTATTAGTTGGCTAGACTTTTTCATGAAAAATAAATAATTATAGTCATAATGTTAGGCCAATATATGAACTTTTTCACATAAATTTCCAATTGATTATACTTTTTCACAAAAATAAATACTTATTTATGATCATAACATAAAAACCTATGCAAAATTTCAAGTTGTGATACCAACAAAGTAGATGTTATTAATTTGAAAATGAAGTAGATCCTATCTACCAAATAATAAATATGTATTCTAATTATATATTTAAAATAGTTAATATTTACATTTTTATATAATATTTGTTATGATTTTTACATAACTAATATTTTATCATAATATCAATTATTCCTTATAGGAGTCCAAAATTGGTTTTTTATGCATTTTTGTAGGTCAAACCCATACATAATTGCCCATGTGATTACTTCAAAATTCATTATCTTGTAAAGTTATACACCTTGTATTTTAATATAATGTTATATTACTTCATAATTTAATGTTGTGTCACTTCAAAGATATGTTACAAGTGTTTGATTTTCACCTTTAATGTAATGAAACTATCATTTTGTATTGCATGATTAATTGGTGATAATCATTGGTTAGATAATGTTGCGTCACAATAAGGGATTGAATCCACTCTTCACATTGTAATTACACTTGTTTTTTTATTTTTCCATCTCTATAGTCTTTCACCTTACCCACATCCTCAACTCCACATATATGACCTAAAGTATGTCATTGATGAGGTAACATTATAATGATTTGTAGGATTCATTGAAAGTTAAGAAGTATGAATGTTACTATCAATTGAAGCCTTCAAGTTACAACATGAAAGCTTCCCAAGGAAAATAATAGAGGTGCATTTTCATCGAAAGACTAATATATAGGTATGAAGAAGTTTATGGTTGGTTATTATATAGTTATGTAAATTTGACCCACTCATCTACATTTTAATATGTCATGGATGTAGGTTTGCCATGGGTTCATTGGCTCAATTTATGCATTTACTAATAATGCAAATTGATATTTTGAATATTTTATTTTTAGAATTTACTTTTTTGTCCATTATAAATAAAGCCAAGGAATTCATTATTAGCATGACTTAAAGTTGTTAAGGATATAATTAAAATAGCTTAGATAAGACATGCACTACACAGAATGAACAGATGACACATCAACATGAAGTATAGGTATCCCATTACTAGGAAGAACAAGTACCGCATCCAATTGGAAACAAATACCACATTGAATTAAAAATAGATGTCACATCCAATGGAAAATAGACACTATAGATACTTGTGCATACCATCATTTCTTATATCATGTTATGTCTTCTTTTTTCATACTATGTGGCACCTGCTTCTTTTTCATGTTATGTCTTCTACGTACCTTGCTACAACACTTACTAGTGCACATGCTACAACACTTACTAGTGCACACCATATGATGCCTACTAGTGCATGCTGCGCAACACCTACTAGTGTATATCATGAAATACTTGCTTATGCATAGCATGCAATACCTACTTCTGCATACCTTGTGGCACCTACTTCTACCTACTATGTGGCACCTATTTCTACACACCATGTAATGCATGCTTGTAGAGGAGAGCAATGCATACTTGTTTATATGTAAAACATTTAAGTAAATGTCTTTTACATCTTATAGTTTTCATTTACATGTAAATAGGAAATTACCACCTATTTGGATCTAATGGAATGAATTTTGAAAGCTAATTCTAGATAAATCAAAATCTGATTTTCCAAATCATGAATAAATTACAATTTTTTAACTTTGATACAATTACCTAAATTTTTATCTAGTTATAGAATTAAGTTATATTTTTTCCTACTATCTAGTTTTATCATATTGATCAATTACCAAAACTTTTGATTGGTTGATTTTAAGTTTTTAGTTGATTTTAACTATTTAGTTGATTTTTAAACATATGCAAAATATAGACTAAGGCATTTTAGCCATAGTCAATATTACAATTCCAATTATGCTTAGGTGTTGATAACTATTATGCATGATGTGTTTGTATAAATATTTCTTTTAGCATCTCCATTTAAGCACTCATAGTTTTCTCATAGATAATGATTTGGCTTGTAAACTTAGCATTCACATAGTAGGCAAGTGATGGATAGAATGATAGATGTTGAATTCAAAAATAGGAGCTACAAGGTGCTACATATAAGGACATATGCTACATGAATAGATTTAGTATTTTATAATAGTTTCATATATTTATTTTCTATTTAATATTTATATTTAGAATTTTATGTATTAGAATATAATGATATATGTAGTATTTTTGAGTTTTAAAATATTATTTTAAAATTTTTTTATTTTACCCATTTTAAAATATAATATGACAATTTAGATTTGTTCATATTTGCTAAGTTATGAATATCATGTATTATTGATATATCTAAGAATATTTTAGAGGGTTTTGTTAGGATTCGTCAAGATTTATCAACCATTCTATAGGAATATAAGATTATACATGCCTTATTTTTTTCTTAGAAGCTTCCACCATATATTATGATCAATATTCACTTTGTTGCTAAAATTGTGAGTGGTTTACAAATGTTGTAATTTTTTATTTAGTTTTAAAGGATCATCTTGGTATTGTTATCCCATCTATGATGGGCTGACCATTAAGGTAGGTGAAGAACTTGATAATGATTTACCAAGGATGGCTAAGGATATAGTTTATTATATAGCACAATCCTACTCATACAACAAAGTAGATGTAAGCTACTAGTGTAGGAATATTGAAACACCTCAAAGAAAATTTTTAGTTGTAAAAAAGGAAGCCTTGTGATCAAATTTTATCATGTAGTTCTGATCATATTTGATAGCAAAAACAAATGTATCAGTTTCCCTTCAAAAAATCAATCTTGTATTCCTATTTTGCCAAAACTTCAAAGCATTATCACTTTGTAAAGTGTAATCCATGGTATGAGATATGAAAAATACCATGAATTATGCTATAATAGCATAATTAAGCTTCATAATTTCAAAAACACTAGCATTCCCAATGAATTTCTCAAAAAAGTTGTAGATAAAAACACTACAGTTTTGGACCATTGTGAGTGTCAAAAATGTTGTGTATAATTCCCAGAAACTTGCCCAAGCCAAGTCAACATAGAAATAGCAAACCACAGCCTATAAAAACAAGAATAGACATCATTTTTGGGGACTTTTGGATCATCAAAACTCTTTCAAACATAAGACTTTTAGAGCAGAGTAGAGATCTAAAAGCCCACAGCTATTTTCCCAATGTTAATCATTGAGAGCATCAAGAACCTTTTTGCAACTTACAAATTGAGCAAAGCTAGATGTGTTTTGGAGAACTATGAAACATATCCCACCCACATACATGCCATAGTTTCAATAGCAATTTTACAAAGATCTATGAGATGTTTGTAGTTCCACATTTTGAAAACCCAAAGGCTTCTGATCTGTATCTTCTAACCTTGTACTTTTTTATCATCAATACAAAGTTTATAGCTTGTTTTGGTCATATATTTTCCTCTTATTTTCATACTATCTCTTGATTCTCTTACAAATCTAGCATTGGATATGTTATTTTCACATTATTGCCTATTTGCGCTCATTTTATATTATTCACATGTTATCACCCATTTGCACTCATTTTATCTTAGTAACAGACTCTTAAGTTCTTAGGTGATCGACAAGACTGCTTAACGCACCTTAGATTCTTTTCAAGGCCCATGAATCCTAAGGTAAAGTTACTTTTTGTAGATCTATTTAACTTCCAACATCAAATTTTTCTGTCATTATAGTTTTCTAGTGCTAGAAGAAGGACCTCTACCTTACTTTCTTCGCCCAAGTCAAAACATGACCACTATTTGCCTATTTTAACTAGTTTTACATTAGCATATGTAATGTAGATCTATTTTTGAGTGATTTTTAATACTAGCATTTTCAAACCTTAGTGTTTTTATTTCTAATTTCTTGCATTAACATTTTCTCCTAGTTACAACGTCTCTCATGTAGTGAAAATTCTACAAATACATTGACCCTAAGCTACTTGATTCCTTAAACTCTACTCCTATTTTCCTAGAAATTCTAGCATTGCCTCAAAAACATTGTGTTTAATATGTTGTTCTTACAGTTGTAGTTTATTTTATTTTTCTATTTTTGCATCTATATTTACACTTTATTTACCATTTACACTGTTGCAATTTCTACATCATTGTAGTATTTACACTACATATTATTCCACATTTATGCTACCACAATGTATACTCTACATATAATTCCTCATTCACACTACCAAAGCCTACACCACATCTATTTTATCCCTCAATTCAACACTATTTATGCCTTTTGTGTCAATTGTATTACCTCATAACATAGTTGATATGACCTCAAACCAGAAATCTAATCGCATCTATGACCCTATGGACCTAGTCATAATAAAGCACAAGCAACCTTTTCATTGGCTAGGAGTCAACCCAACTTATGTGAATATTAATAAAGAATACTACAACTTCATCTATGCAAAAATCTAAATTGGTTTATGCATCTTGCACAATAAATTAGACTGCAAGCACTAATTCAAAATCCTTCATAGAAATGAGAAGGAATTTATCCCTTCCCCATATGACCACATAGAACTATTAGAACTATACGTAAACATGTTAGCACAATTGTTGAATGTTTATGACATTGTTAAAGCAAGTAAGGAGGCCAACTTAAAACAAGATCAAGAGAACCAAGATGTGTTTGGAGTGCTTAATACAAGACTAATACTTACCTGGGGGATCCTTCACAATAACCCATTCTTGAAATATTCACAACTAACCTTTTACACTCTGTCTCAATAATAAACTAGGCATCTTCTATAACCTCCATGAATGAAGTTTCTCAACTTGCTTTCATGTTCCCTTCCATGTTTACTTCAACACCTTTTTCCACAGTATCCCAGCCTCCACCAATAATCCCCTCCTTGCCACAACCCTTTATGGCTTCAATTGGTCCCTCTTTGGGACTCCCAATTCCACATGTTTCATGCAACCCATTTGTCACCAATACTCCCTTCATTTCATATGTTCTAGTGGAAACATCCTTCTTCATGTTCAACCCTCCTGCAACAATGATTACAAAACCTTCTTAATCCATACCACTACCCATTACATAATAGTAAACTATTCAACCATCAATGCAAATCTTAAGAGTTTCACAAGGCTTTGATCAAGCATTCTAGATGATCAAGGACCTTACTGAAGAGCTACATAAGCTCAAAACTAGCATAACCCAAATTATAAAGATCGTGTACTTTTACTAGGATGACCCCATTAGCCTTGGAGTTTCCCAAATAACATCACCCACAAGCATATCCATTCCAAATTTCACCAAATACAATGATGAAGGAAACCCTAATGTGCATCTATCTGATCATGTTTTATTTGGAGTGCCTCCTATTGTAAGCATGGCCTCACACAGTGCTATGAATTTTCCCTATGTCCTTGATAGGGAAGGTATTAGATTGGTATAGGATGTTGTTGAGGAGGTCTACCTCTTTACTTGATGACTTAATTACCCAATTTGTTAACAAATTCAAATACAACTTAAAACCTAATACAACTTTAGACTAGCTCATGAAGATAAGGTGGGGACCACTTAAACCAATCCAAAAGTTTATTTAGAGATAGAATGCAACACTCAATAAGATTCTAGAGCCCATCTTTGAAATCCATTTGTTAGCCAGTTTCAAGAGGGTAGTCAATGACTTCATTAAGTCAAAACTTTACTACCTAGACCCTTGATCATTAAACCAAGCCTTTTCATAAATTAAAAACATCAAGGAAGTTAGTGAAGCTAACAACGATCTGACCTACATAGCCGATAAAAACCAATACATGAGATGGGATAAGGATAAGACCAAGAAAGTGCAAGAAACCATGGAAATTGTAGCAAAAGACACAAAACAAGTAGAAGAGAAAAAATCACCATCACACAACACATCTTCTGTCCCATCGTAACCATCTACTTTATTGGCTTTTAACTAAACAAAACCAAACTTTGAGTGCAAAGATAGGTCCAAGTACACAAAGCTACCAATGAAGCTCTCTCAGCTTCTCGAAAAATTGCCTTAAATCAACCATATTTAACATAAGCAACTATCCAAGAATGCTCATAAGAGGCATGATCATCTTTGTAAGATTTCTAGAGATCCAACAATAGAAATTAAAGATGATCCAAGACTACCAAAGTACTTCAAGCTTGATAGGTTTTGCCACTATCATCAACTAGCTAGTCACGATACTAATTTTTGTTTTGCCTTGAAGAAGATCTTCAGAAGATGATCGATCATGAAGAGCTAGTGTTGAATGAATTCAACCCTTGAAACACCAATACTGATCCTTACACCATATCCTCATTCACAACATCTAATCGGTCTAGTCCTCCTAGAGAACTATTTGTCATGAAGGTACCACCAACTAGAACTTGGTCCCATAACATAAAGTCCAAAATGCATTCTTTATACAAATACCATCACCTTTCAACCCTAAAGAGCCTTTTTTTATATGTGTTCCATCTTCAATGGCAACAACATCATAACCTAAACAAAGCATTATCCATTCCTCTAAATCTAGGGAACCATTTGTTATTAGGACTTCTCTACCATCCACAAGAAAACCTATAACAACCCATGCCCAATGCTCATCTATTGTGATCAATTCCTTAACACTTTCATCATCATTAATTAATAAAAGATCACTACAATGGTGACGAAAACAACCTATCTTCAAGCCACTAACTAAACACACTAAAGATAGCCAACAATAAATGGCTTGGAAGCAAGTTAGCACATCGAAGCCAACACTCATAGTAGCCATACCCATGAATACCACTACTTAACATGCATTAACCAGTTGACCAAGAAAGAACCACAAGCCAAATACAAGCAAGAGGCCCAAGCAACATACATTGAAACATAAGCTAAGAATCTTAGGCAAGATGGAGGAGATTAAAGCTACCAAATCTGAAAAGCCACATGCCAATGAAAAAGACTTCCTCACAACAATGGAACAATTCAAGCTCTTCTTGAAGCAAAAGAATATATTTTTAAACATATATGACCTAGTTATGCTCTATTATACTCATAGAGAAGCACTAGTTAAACTATTGACCTTTATTCCTGTGAGCAAAGACATGTCTACTAATGAGGAATCCATTCACTCTATCATTGTGCAGCCTCTGCTTTGGAAAAACAGGCATTAAGCTATACTTACTTTTCATGATAGTGAGGTTAAGACTAACTCCCAAAATGGAGAAGTGCTATGTGACCCTCTCTTCATTACCATACACATTGGCAAGTACAAGGTTCATCATGTTCATGTGGATGATGAAGCAACAACCAATGTAATCCCATTTACCATTGTTAAGCTATTTAGTATGGCCAATAACATCCAAGAAACCTTTACTTTAGCATTAAAATATATCAATGGACCTAGGGTAGTAGTTCGAGGTTCTCTTTCATTAGACTTTGTAACCAAGGAATAATTTTCAACATCTACCAACTTCTTAGTAGTCGAAAAGACACTTGGTTTTAACTTGATCTTAGGAAGACCAGGGTTAGCAAAGCTATGAGAAGTCCCATCTCCCATACACTAAGAGATTCACTTACCATAATTATGATTCATGGGAATAACATGTTTTTACCATCCATTAACAATGTTAACATTAAACAAGAATCGAAACTAGATTTTAAGATGAAACTCCCAACACCAATAATGAACTCGACACTCAAGTTGGGACCAACATCAAATCCAACAACATTACATCATTAAATAAAATACAAGAATCAATGTTACTTGTTGTGTTGAACAAGAGGAATGGTGAACATAGGATTGTACAAAGAAAACTTTTTGGTCTATCGAAGTTCAATCAACAAATCTACAATCAACATCTTATCCCTTCTTTTATTAATGATCATTTGCATGCTATTGTAGCCTTATACCATGTTTCAACAATAATTTTATTTTGGCATTCTCTTTTAATATCATCTCATGCTTGCTAAAAAGGTGTAACAATGGTCTACCAAGGCCTAAAATTGGTGCCACAATGACCTACTAAGACCTAAAACCAGTGATACATTAGCCTTCCAAGGCCTAAAATTGGTGAACATGATGGCCTCTTTAGCATCTAGAGACTAAAAACACCAATTAGTAAGCCAAGGGAAACCATAAATCTTAACTTTCTGAGCCAAGACACCCAATATGCTGGGTTTTCCTAGCCCAAGAGCCAAAAACACTAGCCATCAAGGAGGAAAATGCCAAAAATGCTAGGGATTCCTAGACTAGTAAACCCATATGGTGACCTCCCCTTGCCCAAAAGAAACTCTAAAATATCAAAAACGCTCTCTTAAAAGGCAAAAGAGTCAAAAACACTATAGTACCAAGGGTCCAAAAAACTCAAATTTACAATTTTCCCAAGTGTAGGGGTTAAAAACACTACCATGCTTGATAGGCAACACTAGAATGCTATCATTTCAAACATGGGAATGCCAAAAATGTTGTCAAAATTGACAAGAAAAAACCTTGGATTGCTATATAATATGAGAAAACAACCTAAGACCCTAAAGATATGGGTCAAAAAAATTCCATATGCTATCCTTAGAACATATAGGATCAAAAACAATACTAACATGAGCAAGAAGAATAAAAACACTACATATTTAGGCTTAGAATGATGAAAGATGCTAAATTTTAACCATTTTAAAAATATTGATCTACCTCAATTGACCCTAAAACCCTCATAAACACTAAATTCTAGGCTTGAAACATTGTTGCACTACATTTCTAAGGTAGAAAGTTCAAAAACATTGATCCTCAAGCATGGAAGACTAAAAAACGTTGGCCTATGTGGCCATGACAAAACCTAGAAATGTTGAGAATCTCTTGTTTGCAAACACTAACAATATTTCTTTCCCCTACTCTATGCTATCAAGCCTTTCTAAAAAATTCATGAAAAAACCAAGTATGCCCAAAAACATTGTGGGAAATCCTAGATCTACCTCAAAAATGTTGGTATAGTTAAAATCCTTGTGAAATTGATAAAACACATTGTACCAAGATCAAATATGCTATTATTAGGGTCAAAAACATTGGTGTGGTGAAAATCCCAATGAAATTACTTAAAAACGCTACCAAGTGGTGGGAAATGTTGTCATGATGCCCCCAAAACGCTGGTAGTGAGTCTCATCCAAAAACAATGGGGTCAAACAAGCAACAGTAGTGAAATTGGTAGCTTAATTGACTCAAAAATGATGATGGACTAGGGATATGCTATCCACACACTATTGAGACTACCAAAAATGCTACCAAAGCTTGATTCACCTACTCACATGTTGTCAATATTGCTCAAAAAAAGCTGGCCATGGTTAAATAAGTTCTTATCATGGTGTTTTGACATTAAAATACTATTATTTCATGATGTTATGACCTTTTTATTTGGTTGTTGCCTATTTTGATCATATGATGACCAAGAATATAAAACTGACATTATTTATTATTTTTGTTTCCTTATTTAAATCTTGTTTGACAAATATACCATGCATATGTCATTTAATGTGTTCTTGTTGACATGTAAGATTAAGCTATGAAGATGTGGGAACAATTCAACTTGCCTTTAAGCCTAAATGGATCTTTGGGTAACATTAATCAACCAATTGATCTTGAATGCCTAGATCTTAAGGATGAAACCCTTTTTGACCACATAGCCTCAATAGAGAAAACCTTAGAGTGGCCCAACTACATTGTTAAAACCTATAGATTTAGAGACTGGAGGCATCTTAAAGGATTCCCTAATGGAAGTTCCCATTACAACCCATAACAATGAGGAGAAAACCCTAAAGCTAAGTTCCTCTCTTAAACCTCAACTTAATTGAGACATCACCAAGGCCTTAGAAGATGATATTAAAGCCTTTGCATTGTCTTACAAGGAAATCTTAGACTCAATCCACATCTAGTTCAACCATTCCTATGTCAAACCATATTACATCTAATACTAACTTATTTGTTGTTAGTCTTTGTTTGTCTTTGTTCACATATTTAAACAAATGCAAAGCATTAATGGAACTTGTTACCCATGACAAGCAAACATGCATGACCTTTCTCTCTCTTGGCATCTCAAAACACTGCAAATTTTGCACAAATCTACAAAGCAAGATACAACATTCTCATGTTCTACTAATTTTATCTCATGGTGGCTAATTTTCGCTTGTTATCCAATGTAATTGTTTGTAATCCTCATGTATTCTTTGATTTTTTTTTCTTGTTCTCTTTAAGTTGTGTTTGCAAGATAAGCTTGATGTCATCGCAAAGGTATGACTCATCGTAGTAGTGAGTTATTGCATGATCTTAATACATGAGAATTGACTAGCTTGTTCGACCATGCCAGTAATGCTTGCCTCATATCATTTCTACTATCCTTTCTAAGCCATAACCATATACCAACTCTAGCCTTTCTTACCTTGCTAATGATGAAAACCTATGTTTGACATTTGTGTATCATGGTCATGTGACATCTTCTACAACATGCTTCATTAGGTAGTTCACTAAATCTCTAGACACTTCATTTAGCAAGATAAGAAAAGTTTGATCTTGCCATCAAAGCCCAAAGAAGGCTCCACTCTCACAAAAAAAAAAAAGGAAAGAAAAAATGCTAAGAAAGCCAAGAGGCCAAAGTAGCCTAAAACAAAGTAAACTAATGGCTTAAAAAAAAGAGCCACCTAACCAAAGTAGCCAATGACAATGCACCAGTTTCTTCAAATCCAAAGACATATAGCCATTATAATGAACACGAAGTACAAAGAACTCATTAGCCAATGAGAATATCACTATGTCAATACCATGATGTCAAAACATCTGGAATTCTTTGTTATCCTACTTAACCATTTTTGCATAGCCAATTTAGCCAAAATACCTCACTCCAAATTATCATCAATCCATTTTGACCTTCACCATCATGAGTACTTCTTGACATGGTTCGACAACTACAAAATCAAGTGTGGAGAGAGAAGTATCAATGATGAACCTACGACGATGTTTCACATTCTTTGTTGATGTCTTTCGAATCAATCCTTAAAACATCAACAAAGAGGAACCAATGAAACACCTCAGAAAATTTTAGTTGTAAACAAAAAAGCCTTATGATCAAATTTTGTCATGTAATTTTGATTAGATTCAAGAGCAAAAATAAATGCCTTGCTTCCCTTTAGAAAATCAATCTTATAGCTCTATTTTGCCAAAATCCTTAAGCATTTTCACTTTGTAAAGTGTAATTTATGATATGAGACATGAAAAATGTCATGAATTATGCTATAATAGCGTAATTAGGCCTCATAATGTCAAAAACACTAACATTTCCAATGAATTGCTCAAAAACTCTATAGACAAAAATGATGCAGTGTTGGGCCATTGTAAGTATATAAAATGCTATGTATAATGCCCAAAAACTTGCCCAATACAAGTCAACATAGAAACAGCAAACCATAACTTATAAAAACAAGAATTGACATCATTTTTGGGGATTTTGGATAATCAAAACTCTTCCAAACTTGAGACTTTTGGAGTAGAGCAGAGATCTAAAAGCTTGAAGCCATTTTTCCAATGCTAATAATTGAGAGCATCGAGAATCTATTTGAAGCCTACAGATCAAGCAAAGCTAGATGTGTTTGGAAGGACTACAAAACACATCTTGCCCACCTACATGCTAGAATTTCAATAGCATTTTCACAGAAATTTGTGGAATGTTTGCAATTCCACATTTTGAAAGCCCAGAGGCTTCTGATATATATCTTCTAACCTTGTACTTTTGCATTATTAATATAAAGTTTGTAGCTTGTTTTGGCCACATATTTTTCTCTTATTTTCATACTATCTCTTGATTCTCTCGTAGTTTTAACATTGGATATATTATTCACACATTATTGCCCATCTGCACTCATTTTATCTCGATAACAAGCCTTAAGTCCTTAGGTGATTGACAAGACTACCTAAGGCACTTCAGATCCTTTTCGAGGCTTGTAGATCCTAAAGTTAAACTATTCCATATAGATCTATTCGATTTCTAGCATTGAATTTTTTTGTCGTTACAAATATCTCACCACAAGGCTACTCCACTACCACCATTCTCATAAGCGAAAGCAAATATTGAACCCATAACCTCTATTTGTAAAAGATCAATGTCTTAATTCCTATATTGTGCCTCCTAAGTGCAATAATTTTTAATCTTAATATGATATTTAGCTTGAATAGACCTAAGGTAACTTAAAATTAGATCCTTAAAGCTAAATACTGTAATCTAGAGACAAAACCACCTAAAATTGGAGGAACATCCAACTATGAAAAATCAATCCAGTCCTATGTTATCTCAAGAAATGAAAATGTAGACAATAAAGGAAACGATCTAATCCACAATGACAAAAGGAATCCATCTAGGAATGAGGAAGATGAAGGTGAAGTTATTGATACCTTACTCTAATAAAAGAAGAGATTCGTATTGATGCTTAGAAAAAGGGAGCATCCATGAACAGCCTGAGAAGAAAAGTGCACCAACTCATGCTACCATGAAAAAGTTGAACATCAGGTTTGTGTAAAAGGTGGTGAATGACGTACAGAGATCATTTTATGCATTAATCTTCCAAGGTAAAGACTAGATCTTATAGCAATTGATATTCCTATTGTTTCTATTGTTCTAAAAGACTATCTATCTCTAGCTGAAGTTTACATGTTTAGCATGTTCATTGATGTGGAAGATTCTTAACCCTACATGAGGAATTTCAGGCATCTTTATTCATTTTGGCTAAGAGAGGCCAATTACTAGCTCCATTCAATAGAGATTATTTTGGATAATGTACATTAGTTTTGATTTTTGTTTTCAATGTGAAAATCAATTCTAAGTAAAATAATTTAAGATTTTATTATTTTGAAAAATATAAATGATTCTCTCATCCAAATAATAGGTATATATATTATAAATACCCAAACAATAGCTTTAAAAAGTTGGCCTCAATAAGGTAAAGCTTTGATGAAGTAGTTGTGCAATATACACAATGATGGAAATTGGATACTCTAAAATTAAGAAAACCGATTGATACAAAAGATATGGCAGATCTATTCTACCAATCATATGATAGCAATATATCAAGGAACCTAAAAATGAAAAAGTACAAAACATTTGATAAAGATTTTAAGGGTTCTAAACTTACAAGTCTTTGTGCCAGCCACAAAGCCTTACCTTATAATTCAGGCTTTAAGGAGTGATTGACAACAGTTATCTTGATGATCCGTTTCAAATAGAAGCTTCACTACCTGCTTCCCTACGTCCATGTTTCCGTTGTTTTTACAGGCTACGAGCAGGGTTTTCAAGATAGTTATGTTAAGCCTACCAGGCGTGCTGGCAACCAAGTTAAATGCTTCTTCTAAATGGCCAGCACGCCCAAGAAGGTCAACCATGCATGCATAGTGCTCCATAGTTGGGGAAATCCCATAGACATTCCACATCAAATCAAAATAGTGTAAACCCTCTTTCACCAACCTCGTGTGGCTGCATGCAGAAATAATGGCCACAAAAGAAACACCATCCGGCCTTATGCCTTCATTCTGCAACTCCTCGAAGATTGCCAGAGCTTTAGTCACACATCCATGATGATCATAGGCAGAAATCATGGCATTATATAAAGCTACATCGTCCTTAGGAATTTCTGTAAAAATACATTTTGAATCTTCAATCCTGCCACATTTGGCATACATGTCAATCATAGCACTACCAATGAAAGCTTGTGAAGAGTACCCAGATTTTAGTATCAGGGCATGAAGTAACTCCCCTTGGGAAATTGCAGAAAGGCTTGAGCAGGCCATTAGAGCAGTGGAAAATATGAAGTCATTAAGCTTCAGGCCTAGACGATGCATGTCATGGACCAATTCTAATGCCTCCTGTCCAAATCCCTGCTGCGCATAAGCTGCAAGCATGGCACTCCATGAAGGAAAATCTCGAATATCCTGTATTTCTGTAAACACTTCCCTAGCATAATCTACTCTGCTACAATGTGCATACATTGTTAGAAGAGCGGTTTCGGCAGATACATCAGAACAAAAACCCACTTTCAGTAAATACCCATGAAGTTGCATTCCAAGCTCTAGGATGGGCAGGTCCTTCAATGCTGTTAACACAGCAACAAGTGTGACATTGTCTGGTTTGATCCCAACCTGAAGCATGCCATGAAAAACTTGGAGAGCATCCTCACAGAGTCCATTATGAACATACCCGGAAAGCAAGGCTGTCCACGGGAAAAGGTGTCTGCAATTCATCATTCTCTGAAACACCAAACATGCATCTTTCATGTGGTTACTCCTTGAATACATTGATATGAGAGAAGAACCCACACATACATCATACTGATACTGATTCTTCAACACCATGGCATGGATTAGCCTTCCAAACCTCAGAAATTCAGGGCCTAAGCAGATACCCAAAGCAGTTGCAAAGGTCACAGCATCAGGCCTGAGGCCAGCAACGAGCATATCCCCAAAAACCCAAAATGCCTTCAATGGGTACCCTCCCTGGGCCCAGTGCCCCATGACTGCAGTGCATGAAACCAGATCAAGTTCAGCCATTGCAGAAAAAGCCGCAGTTGCATCATCCATGTAGCCACAGTAGCCGTACATGGCTGCCAAAGATGTACCCACCTGACAATCTGATTCAAACCCCATCTTAACAATATGGCTATGCACCTGCCTACCCAGATTCAGAGGTTCAAGACCCTCCAAGAGCTTCGACAGAGTGATTCTATCTGCAGAAACACCCAGCAGAGTCATGTCCTGAAAAACCCTAACTGCCCCGGCATGATTCCTTTCCATACGGAAACCTGCAATCAAAGAATTGAAAGCTGCAGTGTCAAGAACGTCTCTGGCAATTGTATCAAACACAAAGCAAGCATCCTTCATTCTGTTAAATTTCCCATAAAAATGAACAAGAGAAGTTGCCACCCGCACATCCTGGTCCAAACCAGAGACAATTACCAGGCCATGGAGCTGCTCTGCAACAGCTGAAATGCCAAGATTAGTGCAGGCGTCCAGGAGACTAGCAAGGCTGAAATGGGTGGGCACGAACCCTGCTCTCCTCATCAAAGCAAAGCAATTCAGAGCTTCATTGGAGCATCCACATTTGGCGTATCCGGAAATGAGACAATTCCATGAAGCAGGGTCCCTTTGGGGCATATTGTCGAACACATGTTGGGCATACTGCCATTGATGGCACTTGAAATACATGGTGATGATGCTGTTCATGAGCAACGTATCGCACTCCAGTCCTGACTTGATTGCATTGCAGTGCAGTGCGTATCCTTTTTGTAGCCATGTGTTGCATGTAGCAACAATGGACACTAAGCGATTCAAAATTCTTCCCTTCAAAGACATTTCATACAACTACCAGATTTTCTGGGCATAGAATTCATACAAAAGAAATGGTATTTTCTAGAAATGTTGCCAATATTTATTAAAGTCATTCAAACTTCTGGACAGGACAGGACAGGCCAGGCGTAAGCCAAATCACAGCAATGAGGTGATTTGTGGAACGCCTTCCCACAAGCCAAGCCTGGCGTAAAAGCGCTATTTGTGCAGGGCAGCGTTTTCCAAACCCGCTATAGATCGCCTGAACACCCTTTTAACCACTCCTGCTAAAATAGCCCTCACATTCCTGTCTCTCTGCATTTGCAGGCCAAGGCAATTACCCCGAATTCCTGGAATGAGGACAGAAAATTCATAAATCCATATCTCCCCATGAAACTGAAAACTGGCCTTGGCGCTGGGGTGTATCCAGAAACAAGTATTACGTAGATAAAAGAGGTTTTTAACAATGACGTGGATAAAAATGCAAAGAGGTATTTGGCAATTTAGATTGACCTTTCCAATTTGCCTATAGTTTTTTATACATTGCGAGTCCTCTAATCACTTGGTTCGATTGAAAGTGCTGTTTTTTTTTTTTTTTAAAGAAAACCCTTTTGGAATAATGGTTTGTGTGTGGTTTTTGTGCTCAACCAATTTGAAAGGTTTATATACAACAGAATTTAAGCAGAAAAAAAAAAGATTATGCATTTTATTGAATTAGCATAAAGAAAGATTTTGGAACAAAAAATTTCTTATTTTACTTTTCTTAATGTATGTTTTTATTACCAATGAGCTATCTCACAAGGTTTTTAACTATCCTAAACTAATCATCAAAAGAGCTACTGAAGTTAAATTAGTAGAGGAAATTAAGAAAGCAAAAATTGCTTTATAAAATTTTGAAAAAGGGTTTGAAAATTCTTTAACTGAACTATTAGAAAAAAAAATGAATTCTCAACAAGAATGGACAAAAGTAAGGCAACATTAGAAAAAAATAGTACCACCTTTGAATTCAATTGTCCAAGAAGCATCTCAAGTTCCAATGAATGATATGGTGAAATAGTGATTTCAGGAGGTTCTGATACTTAGAGAATATTGCTTGTTGGAATTGTAAGTGAATTGTTTCTAAATTTTGAACAAATTAATCATTTCTATTTTGTCCTAGATATTAAAGAAGAAACTGAGATGGGCATTGCACCCTCATAAAGTTCATCTCTTGGAATGTTTGGGGGTTGTCGAACCCCCAACTATAAGCAATTGTCTAATATCATTGTTAAAATTCTAAATTTTTGTCTTCAAGAGGTTAAAATATGTGGCTTTAATTTGACTTTAGCTACTAATTTTTTAATACCAAGAAGGTATTTTTTGACAAACCATGAAGTTGGAAGACATGGTGTTCTTTTTTATGTTTCTCAAAAGTATTTTGCTTATGGTAGGGGTCTCGCCAACTATGATCAATGAGATTATATCATATAAAATACAGTGTGATCCAATGATAAGCTTCAAAGGTGATGTTGAGTGAATTGCCAAGAATACTCATGTATATCATTGCATTCAATAAATATAAAAGAGATTATATTACATACGATATAAGGAAAACACATCTTGCCATGGTGGGAAATTGAGAAAAGATTTATAATTTTATATTTTATAATTTTTATAGATTTTATGAAATAAGAGTAAAATGATAATAAACATACATGCATCGCAATCCCTCATGGAGACAAGCATAATGCTCACAATCACTTGAATGTGTCACAATTCCTTATGGAATAGGTGCAACACCACCTAGAGAAATCAATAAATGGCTTCTTAGTCACAACCATGATGGGTCAACACTATGTTGTACAATTATAACTTCTTTGGATAACAATGAATTGTCCTCACTCAATGAAACGAGAGTTAAATAAATATATTTGTTGTTTTAATGTTTAAGGCATTAACAATATAACAAAAGGAAAACCATAAGCTTTATTCATTGCACAAACAGTAGACTCTATGCCGACTAATTGGTTTGTAGAGTCTAGCTGCACTTCTAAAAGAGATGACTCAAAATACACACAAAACAAGAAAAGAAATCAACTTATCCAAGGGAGGAAGAGCTCGTCACATAAACTAAATTTCAAAAGCCAAAATGAAATTAAAGTTAAGAGTAAGATGTATATGAGAGCTTATCCTAAGTATTTATAGTTTTCATAATATAACAATAGAGGTTCATCAATGCCCAAAAATCAACCTAGCATTAGCCAATTGCATCATACTTTCAACACTAGCTTCTACTAATAAGATTTTTGGAGGCTACTTTCCTAGTTCCTGTTGTAATAGATAATAGAAAATAGCCTAGCCTACATACAACGTCATCATTGTTAGACATCATGAAATATCCTCATCATCAATTGGTTTCTCATGGCAATATCCAATTATTGTGCTACCAAGTAACCTTGATAGGTTTGTAGTAGTCCTATGGACCAAGCAAGAAGTTCCTGAAGTCTAGATTGAATGATAGGGGTCATCACAATCACCTCTACTACTCCTTTTTAGCTAGGTAACCTACTTACAAGAAATTTGACTCTAATTCCATTTTTCTCTTATACTAACTAGTTCGGAGTCTTATTTAGAAGTATCCCCATGTAAATAGGTTTAAGTCTCACTGAAGGATTAAAAGCTCCTTAAAACCCATAAGGATTGCATGTGCATACCAGATTCCAAGGGATCTAACTCAACCTTACCTATGTCCCTTACCATGTTGAAACTAATTGTTACTAATCCACTACACCACCTTGTACTTGTCCCATACCACAACAAGACTATTTGTTATTATTGAGGTAACACAACTTACATCTTTTGTAGCTTTTTCGACATCTAAATTAGCCACTATCCTTCAAGATCTAATAGCTAAGGTAACTCTAACAACAATAGGACTTAGAAAAGATATCAAAAAGAAACATTAGCATTAGACCAAAGAAGAAATTCAAAACAAAGAATAGATTTACTACCTTCCTGAATTGACAAGATATTCCTTGTTGATGAACAATCCTCTTAAGATCTTAAGCACAAAGCATCAACAAACTTAAGATAGAATAAGACACAAATAGAAAATGATGGTTGAGAGAGGAACCCATAACCTACTTATATGGATAAAATCACAAATATCTGCACATAGCTTTTATAATGTTCTAACCTAAGACTTATTAATCAACCTATATCATGTGAGGAATTCAAGGTAAAGATAAATATCATCTTTAGTAGTACTCACATCTAGTCATCATGTCCTTATCCAGAGACAACAAGGTTAGCATCCTAAGA
>MNCI01034286.1:80222-174801 GCA_015680685.1 Gnetum montanum | reverse complement strand
GGATGCTGACGCTAGTTAATTTAGACTTGGGTCCTTAGTTAGAGTTAGCTAGTTTCTCAACCCTTCGCTCTTAGTATAGAAGATATAAAACCATAAAAGACCAAAAAAATCATATACCTCGGACTTACTTAACCATACATCGTGACAACAAGAAGTAAGTCTAGGAAGACAACGAATGATTAAACCCAAGTGTTCCATGGGGCGTTTAGGCATTTAGTCTGCAGAGTTCGAATGGATCGCACGTGCTACGCTCTTTTCGTATGGTTGAGTGTAGGGGTACCTCGCCACTCATCAACATTAAAACAAAAACTAAGTGCATTTATCATTGTTGATTTAAATTCAAGTATGAATAAAAGAATATGGCACCTTGGTGAAAAAGGGCTTAAGGAACTTTTATAAGCAAGGTATATTTAAGATTTCAAAAGATTCCTTAGATTTTTGTCATCATTATTTGCATGCTAAAAAAAAGGCATAATGGTTTTTAGAAAAGTATTGCTAAATCTCTTCAGATATTAGAATTAATACATAGTGATGTATGTGAACTAGTTTAAGATATTAAAATAAGTTCTATTGGAGGTGTTTTGTATTATGTTTCTTTTATTGATAATTATTCTAGAAAGAGCTTGATTTATTTATTAAGACATAAATTTGAGGTATTTGGAAATTTTAAAGAATTTAAAGCTCATGTTGAGAACTATTTTCAGAAGAAAAATAAAGTTCTTAAAATTGGCAATGGTGATGAATTTTGCTCAAATGAATTTAATGCTTTTTATAAAAATTTGTTTCTGACTAAAAGGACTATTTATAGTGAAAATGTTATGTTTAAAGAAAGATGTGGATCTATAAAGGAAGCTTCAAATGCTAAAACTCCATCAAACGATATAACTTCTAAGTATGTACCCATTGAAATTAATAATGAAATTCCTTAAGATCATCCTTCCTTGACTAGCAATATTCCCCTTAGTAACAAGATAGTGATAATATGGTAAACAAGGAGGAACCACATGAAGAGGGAGAAACTAGTTTAAGTGAACAACAAAGTAAAGATGAGTCATTAAGATATTCAACATGAATAAAAATATTACCTTCACATCTAGAGGAATATGTGTTGTTCAGTAAAAATGATGAGCCATCAACATGATGAGTTGAATTTATCTATGCAAAATACAATGTAGAAACAAGTAATAAATGTTGAAATGTCATCAATTCATAAAAATAAAACTTGGAAATAAATGGATGTGTAGAATAAAACTTGGACATCAATACAAAGGCCAACTTGTATATAAAGGATATTCTCAAAAAAAAATTGATTATGATGAAATTTTCTCTCTAGTAGTAAAATTAACATCCATAAGATCATTGTTGTCTATCACAGCTATTTATGGAACAAATAGATGTGAAAATAACATTCCTCAATGGTGATCTTGAGGAAGAAAAATATATGCTTTAACCTGAAGGATATGAAATAAAAGAAAAAGAGCATATGTGTGTCAATTATTAAAGTTATTATATGCATCCAAAAAAACACCAAGGATGCAGAATAAAAAGTTTAATAACTGCATGATAAATCTTAACTTCCTTAGAAGTGTTGAAGACTCTTGTATGTATGCTAAAAATACAAAGTACAAAATACATTATTTTGCTACTATATGTTGATGACATGTTAATAGTAGGAAATGGCATACATGATATCAAGAATTGAAACTTTATCTATCTTCTCAGTTTAAAATGAAAGATCTTGGTGCTATACAAAAGATTTTGGATATGGAAATTAAAAGAGACAAGGTTGATAAAAGGCCTTAACTTAGAAATTTAGCCTATGTTGAAAATATCTTTTAAAAATTTAATAGGCAAGATTGCAAACCTATAGCTACACCCTCTAAAATTAGTATCAAACTTAGTAATAAACAATGCCCAAAGACAAAAAAAAAAAAAAAAAAAAGAATTCATGGCTAAAATTTTTAGAACCCTAAAATTTTTAGAAGCCAATTTTTTGATATTTTCATAGTGTTGGGAATTATGGGATATATTATAAAAATGGTTTTATGAAACTACATGGCTTTGTTGATACAAAGTGGGGCAAGGATATTGATAGTAAGAAATCTACTGGTAGATATGTTATTAATCTCTTTGGTGGTGTTGTTTGTTAGAAAAGTCAAAAACAATCTGTGTTGCTCAATCTACCTCTAAAGCTGAATTTTGCTACTAAATTAGCATGTAGAGAAACTCTATGGCTTCAAAGGCTAATAGCTAAACTTGGCATCACTCAACCTTCAATAAATATTGGCTATGATAGTCAAAACACTATTATTATCTAAGAACCTTCAATAAATATCTAAGAACCCAACTTTTTATGGACAAATGAAGCACATTGAAATACACTATTATTATATATGGAAGGAAATTAAAAAGCAGAAGCAAATTATACAAACATACTTGCTAAGTCAACACCTATTTAAAAGTCTCTGGTATCAACCATCATTTGGTCTTCTTCAAAGATTATTCTTCAAAGCAACTTTACCTTTTAGAAGGAGAATTGTAAAGTGGTTGAACGCAAATCTATCTTGATTTTCCCACCATGATTTGCTCCATTGTTATTTTCTTCTATGATTTCGTTTTTTGCTTTTATATATTGATTTTATTTGTTAGGGAACATCCTTAAGGATAATTGCCAATGCATATGCTTGAAAGCAATCTCTTGCAAATCTTAGCATAAAAACCCATTGCTAGTTAAAGATAATAATGAAAAGGTTAGGGTTTTTATCTTTAGAGCCATTGTCAAAAACCCATTGCTAGTTAAAGCAATCTCTTGCAAATCTTAGCAAATCCTTAAGGGTTTTTATCTTTAGAGCCTAAAAGCAATAAAATATTTGAGGCAAATTGGACGCCAAGGCCCATACGACATGGTCGCATGCCAAGAATGATTAGCGCAAGCAACACCTAAAACTAATAATCACTTACACAGCTACATAACCTTGGTCCTCATTCTGCGTCTGTTTATTTCTGATTTGTTTTTCCTTCTAATTTAATTGCTCTTGCAGGAACTTGGCGTGCTTTTTGTCGGTTTTCTTTGTCGCTTTGATCATTAATAGCATTGTATTTTTACTATCGCAATCAGTCGTTCGACTGTCGGATAGCTCAGGACATATCCTATTCCATTTAGGCTTGTTGGTCCTGCCAAGAACCTGGAAGGATTCAAGCCCAGCTTCAGTCCAAACGGCTGGGCGGCGGTGCCAAAAGAATTTTATACCGTTCAAGTAAATACGAGAGAGAAATTCACACATCTACTGCGCGCGAGAACGCCAACAGAAACTGCTATTTAAGCAGACGTTACCAACAAGGACACGTTTAGATGCCCTGGTTCGGGCCAAGTACGTACGTTTCAGACCAATTCGTTTTATACTGCTTTTTATAACGCACAACAAGGAAGACTGTCCAACAGTAGGGTCAAATGATGCGCTGCTTGCAGAGAAATCAATCTGAAGCATTATACCACAACTTTGGAAGCACACACATCAGAAGGGCACAAGGGTGTCCATGACAAAATCGAGTTTATAAAAAATAGCAAAGGGGCCTGCCTGCCTTGGTCTCTACCAGCAGAAGCTGCAACTCCCAAAATGAATGGTGGTGATTGTCAATACCGTAGACGAAAAACAGAAAAGAAACATCCAAGGAAGCGGCAAATGGCTGCAGACAATCCCCAAAACCTCAAACCAAACCGCTACCCGCCCCTGCTCTGCCGAGAGATCGATCCTAAAATACGTTCGTCTTCTTCAGGGGAACCGGAAATCTGAAATACACAATGGAATCGAATTCAGGGGAACTGGAAGCCACTGTTCCCAATGCCCTGGCTGCCCTCCGGGGGGTTAATGGCAACCCAGAGCAGAGAAATGGTAATGGCAAGCAGCCCCGACCACACATAAACAATGGTGGGTGTTTTCCCTCTTCTGCCCATGAGTCCTTTGGCAAAGGGATACAGATGAGCCAGCACCCAGAAGCTGAAGAAGACCCCTCCGATGAGCTTGCTCCACTGCGGAATCTCACTGTAGATGGTCCTGGCGGTTGCCACGGCGATGCCGATGATATTTACCATCATGATGGTGATGGGAGGGATCATGAGCGACGTCCATTTCACGAGATACAGGTCGGCGAATTCGTCGTCCTCGTCGTCCCCGACGGACTTGGAAGTGAGCGTGAACGAAATCTCGATCCCGGCGACGACCTTGAGCAGGCCCTGCATGACGGCGGCGAGATGCGCGCTGGTGCCGCCGATGAGCCAGAACTGCTCGTTCCTCCACCACTCGTCCAAGTCGATCCCCGACCACTTGACCTCCAGGATGGCCAGCATCGACAGCATCACGGTGATGGCCAGCAGGTACACCAGGAACGAGACGCTCAGCGTCTGCACGATGAACTGCCCCGAGAACAGCGACAGCGCGGGCAGGAAACAGTAGACGATCAGGAACAGGGACGTGAAGGGGTAGATGCCCACGTTCAGGTACGAGATTCGCTGCAGGAACTTCATGCGGGAGCTGGCCAGCAGCGCGTTGTTCCGCGAGAAGAAGATCTCCACGGAGCCGGTGGCCCAGCGGAGCACCTGGTGCAGGCGGTCCGTCAGGTTGATCGGGGCCGTGCCGCGGAAGGCGTCGCGCTTGGTGACGCAGTACACGGATTTCCAGCCGCGGTTGTGCATGCGGTAGCCCGTCACCACGTCCTCCGTCACGGAGCCGTAGATCCAGCCCACGGAGCGCCCCCACTCCGTCTTGTCCTCGTAGAAGCACGAGATCACGCTGACGGCCTCCGCCACCGTCGCCGCGTCGAGCGGCCGCCGCGCCGCGCGGAGGGCGCCCGCGGGGCGCCCGTTCTTGACGCCGGGGATGTCCCCCAGCGGGCGCCCCTCGAACTCCGCGCGCGGGATGGACTCCGCCAAGATCGTGGAGTTGCCGAAGCGCTTCGGGAGCAGCGCCACCGACATGGACTCCCAGGCCTCCGGGTCGTCCGCGTCGTAGTCGCCGTCGGCGCCGTGGTGGGGCAGGTGCAGCTCCTCCTGCGACGGCGCGCGGTTGACCTTGGACTTGCGACGGCCGCAGCAGCCGCCGTGGCGGTGCAGGCGCGGCGGGTCGAAGCCGTAGAGCGCGATGCGGCGGAAGACGCAGCCGGTGCCGACGTAGACGGGGCCCTGCAGCCCGTCCAGCGCGCGCATGTTGACGTCGAAGAAGACGGTGTTGTGGTTGGCGTAGCGGTCGTTGGGGTCGATGCCCTCGAACCGCTGCGGGAACTGCACGTAGCAGATGCGGTCGCCGCCGCGGTCCATCATGAAGCACATGGCCTCGCGGATGGCCTGCGAGTTGTAGATGTAGTGGTCGCAGTCCAGGTTCAGCATGAAGGCGCCGTTGGTCAGCACCGCCGACGCCCGCACCAGCGCGTTCATGGCGCCCGCCTTCTTGTTGTGGTCGTAGCCCGGGCGCTTCTCGCGGGACACGTACACCAGCATCGGCAGCCGGATGTCCACGTCCGTGAAATCCACCATCTTCTCGTCCGGACATCCCAGCAGCGACGTGCTGCTCGGCTGCTTCAGCATCACCTGTGGCCACACATTGTACGAATCGGGACTGTTTGTTCAGAGCTTCGGAGCGAGAGATGGATTCAATGAACTGGCCCGGAAAAACCAGCTACGAAAAGAAAGCTTGCAATTTGGTGACTGTACACCGTCTCCATGTGCTACGGAGACCGGTTGGCATTTTAAGGAGTGGTGAATTTTGAGGTGTTCTGGAGACCCCGTATGTAGAGTATGCAACGACCCGAGTCTGGGGTCCGATTCTATTGACATTTCATGCAAAACAAATGATCGTCGCTGATCTCGGATCACACGAGAGTTTTTTAATACTTGCAAATGCAATAAGGACGCGGTGATATCTGCGTGATTCCAGGGCCTGGCGGAAGTGAAACTACCTAAAACTGTCTCGAAAAGTGGTTACTAGATGAAAAGGATGGGTGCATTAACCCATGATTAAAAACTCGGGAAAATTCTTGACTAAAAAACTCGGTGGCCTAGATGACGCGGAAAGGAAAAAGCCAACCAAAATATATTAAGATTTTTAAATTTAAGCATTTTAAATTTACGTATTGAAAATCAAAAAAATCAGAAAAGTTTGAAACGTAAGTGAAACCAGCTCATCATCAAAGTCCAACTTACGATTAATCAATTACTCGCCATATCCGCGTCGTGTAAAACTCAATGGCATTAAGTCAGGTGCGTTAGCGATGATGGGTTGACTGAAAATGCTATTTGCTACAGAAATAGAATTATTTTCCTAAGAACTTAAACCGAGTGGAAAACGTTAAAAGGCAACGAGTGTGAACACTGAATCCCCATCTTTCTACGTTGAAAGATCACCTAAACACCCAAAACACTCCGAAGACCAACGGATCCGAACAAACAAAACTGCGTACAGGTGGCCATCTCGATCTCGGGTCAGGAGAAAAACGAAGGCCAACAAGAGACCAACCGAAACCAACAAAACTTCTGAGGAAAAAAAAGCGAAAAAATCCAAAAGTAGAAGGAGCAGGTTACCTGAATAATGCCAGCGTGGTCGGCGCGAGAGTGTTCAGGGGCAGAAACGGTCCAGGTGCCCGGCCAGTGGGCGCCATCGGCCATCCAGGTGGCCTTGGTAACCTTGACGGTCTCGCTGGGGTCATCCGGGGGGTGCTCCCTGAATCTCTTGAGAGCGCTCATCTCCTCGCGGGCGTTGAAAGCATCGGAGCGCCGGCGAATGGAGTCGGGCAGACCGTTGATGCGCACCTTGAATTCATCGTACTCGCGCTTCACACGGCGTCGGTCCTTCACGAAATCCGGACGCAGCTTGTTCTTGGTGGGATCTCTCTTGCTGTTGAAGTACGACTCCGGGTTACGCGGCTCGATGTTGTGCTTGCGGCAGAAGGGCACCCAGACGTAGGAGAAAGAGGCGGCCTCCGCCATGGCCTCGAACGTGAGAAGAGAGCCGCCGTCGTCGGAGATGTAGCAGGCGAGCTTGTCCACGGGGTAATCCACAGCCAGGATTGAGAGGATGGTGTTGGCCGTCACCAGCGGCGGTTCCTTCTCGGGGTCGGCCGTGGAGACGAAGACGTCCACGCCCGGCAGGTCGGACACTTCTGGATTCTCGCACGGCACGTCGTTGCGCAGCTCGAAGCGCTCGCGGAGCACCGTCAGGTCCGTGGAACGGTTCACGGGCGCCAGCTTGGGCAGCTGGTCCAACAGCCACGAGAAGGCGAACCACAGCTCGCATACCACCGACATCCCCCACAGCCACATCGCGTCACTGTTCGGGTGGCGGACCCGCCATGTTAAGAACAGAGACAGCGCCACCATTCGCGCTACTATCAGCAGCCTGCCACATCCATACACACACAAAATCCATCAAACATCAGCATCGGCCGTAAGACACTAACCCGTAGCGTTATTCCACACAAATTGACTGCCAGATGCTCTGCGCAACCCAGAAACGCGACTAATGTTTTGCAGTGAGCTTCGATACAGAAAACCTGAAGAGAACGCAACTTTTCTAAACGGACACAAAACCAAACCAGGTCTATGATAGATCTAAAATACCATCAACTCGAATGCGCACAGGCAATCATCAAATAGCACAGAATGTAATCAAACCGTAATCCTCAATCCTCTGCAACGGAAACAGCATCTAGAACGCCAATGCCCAAAAAAATCACCAAATACCACACCATTGCTCGGGCGGAAAACGAATCACAACATAACTACCGCACAGTTAAAACAAAATCAACAAACAACGCAGAAGAAATCGGGAAGAGGTCGGGGACAAATGTGAACAGCACAGAGCATTAAGAGCACAAACAAGAGTCGGTTCAAAATCCAGAAGAAACGAGACACAGCAAACAACGAACGAACGAACGAACCTGTAGGGACTAAGCAGAGCGGCGGGGATTGGGGATTTGCGGGAGAGGGGCTTCCAAGGCTGGACGCTGACATCAGATATATTCCCATCGATCCCTTGGGCGGACTCGTTGCCAATCTCGGGCCAGAAGGCGTTGCCGTAGCCGTAGGTGCCCTTGGTCTCGAACAGCCAGCGGTTGTGATCAAAATCCGCCACGCCCGTATAGCTGCGCATCATAACACCCGTATGGCTGCGCGCCAAGCTCTTGTTCGACCGCACCAGTGAACGCAGGCGCTCCGGCTTCGGTCCACCGCCGACGCTGCCGTTGAAGCTGCTATTCGTGCTGGGCGGGGGCAGCAGCGCCGGTCCGGACGCCGAGGACGCGGCGGCGTTGGCGGCCCGCATCTGCTCGTCATAGTACTCGCCGAGCTTGTAGGGCTCGCGGCAGCCGGGGCAGAGGCCGCCGGCGGTGTGGACGGCGTCGAAGTAGCAGTCCCTGCAGATCTTGAAATTGCACTCGCACGGCAGAATGTCGTCGCCGCGCTCGTTGCGCATGAGCTTTCCGTCGCAGCCGGGGACGGCGCAGGCGGACCCGCCGCGGGCGCCGGCCATCTGCGGGTGCGTCGCCTCGCCGTCGATGACCTTGTCCATGAGATGCGCGCGCGTGACGCTGTTGAAGCCGCCGGTGAAGAGCGAGCCGGACACGTACTGCTCCTCCGCCTTGCTGGCCACCGCCGGATCCATGGGCTGATTGTCGGGCGTCGGGGGCAGGTGCACGGTGTAGTTCATGTAATCGCCGTTGATGCTGAACTCCCCCGACAATTCCAGATCGTCGCGTGAGAGACTCACGTACCGCCCCGACGCCGTCCGCCGCGCGAACGTCACGCCCGGCGCCGCCGCGGCCGCCCCCGGTCCGGCCGATCCCGTCCCCATTCCCGCCCGCGACGAGCTCCGAGACACGCCTGGCTTCGGCGACGACGCCATTGCCCTGAAACGCCCCTCCCCTCTCCTCTCCTCTCCTCTGCCCTGCTCTCCTCCGTTCCGTCACGGGATCAGCCTTCGCTGTCCGAGGTTCCTTATGCCAGAGATAGCCAGCAGTTGCGGCGGGATTTTTGGGAGGGCGAACATTAGAGTATGGCGATGCCGACTTGCAGGTCATATATAGAGCAACTCCGCTTTCCCTTTTATGACAATCCGTTCAATTTCCAAGCCACTGTATCCACACGGAATCTACCTGGCAACAACTCGCTCCGGTTTCGGACTTGGGGCTCAATTACGACACGAACGTTGCAAACCGAAAAACATAAACCCTAATGCGCGTTTCATTTCCTTGCTAATATAATGTGCTGTGCTGTGGTTGTGTAGTGACACGCTGACATGAACGAAACAGCGTGCGAGATAAACGGCATCGTCCCGCCACAGGGACACCTTTTTCCTATATTCCGGCAGGGCGGGCGGCCGCTACTCCATGCTGCTTCTACTGAATCCGAATGTCCTGACAACTTTCCCTGTGCTGGGCTTTCCATTTTGCGTATTGGCCCCTGGTCACGGCTGCGCTAAGGCTGTTCATTTTCACCAACATCATCCAGCAATCCAGATGACATGGCATCGTTCGAGTGCTTAACGTTAATCCCAAATCTTCCTGTTTCCTAATCCTAATCCGCAATTCGTCGTTGCGATGGCATGCATGCATATGCGATGGATGGACGGATGGATGGCATTGCGGGGATTCTGTTTTGCAAGTGGAACTGCCATGGCATGATGGGCCGTGCTTCTGCCAACGCGTCCTTGGTTAGGTAGGGTCCACCACTCTATTGACTAAAAAGCGTGTGGGGCACTTTTCTATTGGCTAGATACAACATGGCAAAATAGCGGCAGTTCCTAACGTAGAACATTCTTTTTTTTTAAGCATGCGATGTGCTATACTAATGTGGCGGTGCTTAAGATAATGATATATGTGGAACTTGGAGCGTAGTATAATACGTTCCTCCTTTTGACGTCTACATGTTCCTGCTGCTTGGCCTCGGCCTCACTAAATGGGCTTTACTTATTGTAATAATCTGGGTACGTTGTTGCAAGTTACTATTGTTAGCGTCGGATTGTCCGCGCTTGCTCCTCGTTTCCGGGGAAACCGGTATTTGTGTTTTGTGTTGCAGTTATCTTGGTAAGGCAAGGGTTGGAATTTGACTTCCTTTCTAGGCGTATAATACGCTGAATCTTAAGGGGGAAATATTATAAAACGTTCAAAAAATCTTTAAAAATATCATTATGATCCATTGAACTATAAAAAAAGGTCAGTTAATAAACATGACATAGTACTAAGAGTAAAAAACTAAAGATTTCCTGAATTTTAGTATGTATGTTGAAAATACTTTATTTCTTTAAAGTACATGGTAGTTTGATATAGTAAATTCTATTATTTTTTATTTTAAGTTTTTTTTATTTTAATAAAAATAAATAAGAATAATTAATTCAAGATAGATGACACATTTTAATTAGCAATTTACTGTTGACGATGTGTATATGAAAATAATTATAAAGAAAAAGAAGATCATGTTATAGTCCACTTAGAACTTTATAACTTAGCATTGCCTACTAGAATCAAACTCATGTCTTAAAGTTTCTAAATCAAGTGTCTTACCACTAAGCTAATACCTCATTGCCATTAAGTGTATTAAGTGTATGTGTAAGACTCCTTTAATGTGATTCATGTCCGCGAAATGTCCACTTCATGTAATCTCATTGCCTTACGTTTGGCACCCCCTAAGTTGTGCGGAACATGAAAAACCCATGTGAAAGGGCCCACATATATATCCATAAGAGTAGAGGCAATAAATGTAACTAACGAGTATTACTAACATTGTAATAGACATGTAACGTATGCGATATAGCTAACCAAGGTGAAAAAAAGAGAACCCAATATGATTAGTGGAAAATGATGCACCACCATCAACATGAATTTATAAAGTTCTATTTGGATGCAAATATTGATAAGGTCATTTTTATGGTTCTACCATCATACCACTAACAAATACTCATGCTTTCATTTTTCCAGTGTTTTATCTACTAGCCTTATTTCTTTGTTAAGATACATCAAAAGTTGTCTCAATAAAAGTTGTCTCAATAATTGAACTTTCATTTTATAGTTAAATGATGTGATTAAAAAACACAATATCCAAGTCCTTCATGTCATTCTTGCTTTTTTCTACATGTTAAGTTAGGCAATGATTTGATAGTGCAGCATGTGTTAGATACAGGGTCTTTTATACATACATATGCAATGTTAATCATCTGTAAATGGGCTCTAGATTTTAATGTTCAATCCAAAGAATATGCTAAAGTTCCATGTTTTATCAAATTATACAATCTTCCATTAATTTTTTAGAAAGCGGAGCAAGAAATTGGCAATCTTTTTAGTCCGGTTAAGCATATGGAGTCTGATGAGTGGCAAGGTACCCCTACACTTAACCATGCGAATACAAGCGTAGCACGTGCGATCCAGTCAAACTCCGCAGACTAAGTGCCTACACGCCTTATGGAATACTTAAGGTTAATCATTCGTTGTCTTCCCAGACTTACTGGTAGTTGTCACGATTGTATGGTTAAGTAAGTCTGCGGTATATGATTTTTATATCTTTTCTATTTTATCTCCTATGCTAATGAGTTGAAGGGTGAAGAGACTAACTGACTAACTTTAACTAACTAATCTAAGCCTTAATTAACCTAGCATCAGCATTTGTTCCCACTTACCATTCACACCCTGAATCGATGCAATCTTGGTTGCCAAATGCTAGTCATTGCTAGGATCACCAAGCGTAACGCACGTGCTCGAAGCGGTCATACTGAGGCACTTAACTAGGAGAGAAGGGTTGAGAGAGATTTAATGACTAATAAAGCATTTAAATGTTGAATAATAAATAACAGTAAATAAAGTCCTAATTAGCCTAATCCATGCACTGCAAGGTTTATCCAAGAAGTTTATCTTTATTTCTGTACACAAACTTGTGTTCAGGTACAATATTTGCTCGAATAAAGATCCGTTCACTTTGGAGTTCCTACTGCGGGCACATGGAAATTATTCAAGCTCTGGAGAGGTAAAATTGCCAGAGTTTCGCTATAGTCTAGGCCTAGCATTAGAAATAAGGGAGAGCCGCCTCTTATTTATAGACTTGGCGATGCACCGTGATATCACGTGGGATGCGATATCGCGGCCCATGCGATATCACATCCCATCACCCCCATGACTGAATGAAAACTCGTCCTCAAGTTCCTTACAAAATATTGGGAAGGTATGGGATTATTGACTCAAATGGAACTAATGGTGAATGGGATGACATGTGAACAGATCATCATTACAAGACAAGACAAAACTGGTGTTCATGACAATAAGAGTGAACACCTTATACATTTGACATCAAGCCTCATTTAGTAGTTGAGAGAGAAGAGAGAAGAGAAAAGAAGTTTGCTGCTGCCAATGCCAGAATTACGCCTTTCGTTGTTCATCCGTAAGCACACCATCGATCTTGCTCCTTGCATAGCTGCTTTAGCATTGATCCATTCCAGGTGTTCCCTCTAGATCCAATCCATTGTTGCATGGTTGCCATCTGCACACACAACACAATCTTATATTAGCAAGGGTAAATGAATCATCATGTAATTGATACCTTGCTTCGGCAAAAAGTCCATTGGCTCGGTTGTGGTATGGCTAATTGCGGATTTGGAGATATAAGATTTGGTAACTACCAAAGGTGTAGGGGCTAGGAGAAAATCGAAAAAATTGGACCAGGACCCCCATGACTAAGAGCGAACCTCTAGTAGTGTTAGAATGGAGGAAGAAAAAGAACAAGAAAGATGGAGAAAAAGAGACAACTGTAACATTGATGATGTGGATGTCAAGATGGAAATGAACAAAATGGAGTGGATTGCAAAAATGTTAAGGAAAAGAATTTAATGGATGCACCAAATAGGAATGCTAGTGGGTCCTCCCCAAAGCAAGCTCATGCCCGTAATGCCCTAACAAACCCACATTCAAAGAGTCTGTAGGCTCTGGGAATGTCATTTGGAACAAGAGTTAAAGTCTTATCTGTAAGAATTTACCAAAAAGAAAACAATGCATCCACCAAAATATACACTAATGATACAACCAACAATGAGGTGAATAATGGAGGAAGAATGATGAAAATAAGAGAATGGAATGGAGTCTCAAGAACAAGGTGGTGTATAGCCCCTTGTGTGTTTCATGATTAATGTGACTTAGTAGATCCCATTCCAAGTCCAGCCTCAAACAAACCACATCCAGTGACTTCGCATTAATGCATTTGGCTAATCCATCCACTTGAATAACAAGAATGCCTTCACCCAAGAGCCACCACCATTCCGACGAAACAAAGGAGGAGAGAATGGGAAGCGAGGAGGGCCTTAGTTAGAGGGAACATGTTTATTTTAGTTCCATAATCGGTGCTTGTAGCCCAAGGGATTATTTTGTCTAAGGGGTGTTGAAACACCACTAATTTCGACCTAGCACTTTAAATTGAAAATGACTCAAACCCTTTCAAGCATTCAGAAGGCAAAATTTGACTAAGGCAGGGAGCTCAACCCCAACTTGCTCACGCTATCAAGCTAGCTTGCCCTCAGCATGAGCAACTCCAACAGCTTCAAAATCAAGTCAAAATAATCCAAATCTGAAGGTGTAAGCTATCCTCAAGAGTCACTAATGTCAACTCCAAACTTCAACATTATGGGATTCAAATTTTAGCGTTAAACGGTGCAAATTTCCTGACTCACGCTGCAGGTCAGGTTGCAGCGTGAGTCCAGCATGACCAACTTTCAGAGCCACAAAACAGTCTCAAAACAGTGTCAAAATGGTCTGATTTTGAAGGGACAAGTCACCCTCAAGGTCCATTAATGATTTTTCCAAGTTTCAGCCTCTAGAATTTCAGATTTCAGCTCCAAAACACTCATTTTTTCACTGATGCCCAAGTCACGTTGGCAGCATCAATTTAGCGTGACCAACTTCCAGAAAATGGTAGAAAATTCTAGAAAATTCTTAGCATCAACAACTCCTAGAAAATGGTAGAAAATTCCAAAAAATTACAGAAAATTCTTAGCATCAACAACTCCTAAAAGATTCCAGAAAACTCAGGGACAAAGAAGTTTCAAGCAAGATGGGTCGAATTTCCTTTGTACATTTCACTGTAAATCTTCATTTGTGGGATAGTCAGGCCCTCACGGTCTAAATTAAATATTCTTTCATGAGCTTGAGTAACCCATGAGTTGTAAAATGCAATGAACCTGGTCAAGAACGTTTCTGCATTTTTGCACACACATCCATTTTTGGTCAAGAACCTGGTCAAGAACTGTTTTTTGCACGTTTCTGCATTTTGTTTACGTTTTCCGTTCATTATATTGTTTACATTATTTCTTTTTTTTTTTGCACGTTTTTGCATTTTGTTTACGTTTGTCTACGTTTATACATTGCGTTGCGTTCTGTTTACGTCACATTACATTATGTCACGTTTACACGTTACATTTGCACTACGCTCTACGTTTGCATTCCGTGATGATAACCCCAATGCAAGCCATAGTTTACGCTCAGGGAAGTCCTTAGTTAATTTGCGTGCAAACCATCCAAGGCACTCTGCCTTCGTTTACTTTTCCAGCTTGCCCTCGAGGCGAAGGCGGGGTCACTTATGTCTGCTCGACGATCTTTCAGTGTTTATTTTCCCTTCCATCCTTACACCGACAATTTAGGTTAGTACAGTTTTTGGCGCTAGAAGGAGGGCTGTGTTTGCCATTATTAAAATGTCAACCACGCTACCTGTCAAAAATTTTTCATCTTATCCTGTGAGTCTCTTGTCCTTGTTGGTCACACTGAGCTTGTCCCTATTGATCATGCTGAGCTTGTTCTGTTGTTCACGTTGAGCTTATCCTGTTGGTCACGCTAAGCTTGTCCCTGTTGGTCACGTTGAGCTTGTTCCTGTTGGTCATGCTGAGCTTGTCCCTGTTGGTCACACTATGGTTTGATTGGTTTGGTCATGCTATGTTTGTGTCACGTCAGTCACAGTGCAACTGCTCGCAATCCAACTCCATTCATCTAGCCTAGTCTGCTCACGTTCGTCATGGAATCCTTCCAAATCAACCCAATAACACTACCAATCACTGACTTTGGGGCCGAAACTTCGAACCTGGTAACTGCTACAGAATCCATAACCATTATCGAACACATAAATCCTCAAGGCCCTATACGCCAATCACTTAGACTATAGGGCAAAGACCCTACTCATGTGACTCTTACACCTGAACAGTATAACTTCATCTGTGTTAAAATCCAAGCCAACTTACCTATCGATCGTATAAAAAGGGAAGCAAAGCGAGAATATGAATTTATCCACAAAGGAGGATGTGAGTTCATCCCTTCAGCATTTGACATAATCCCGCTATCTAAAAACCATCATAAACTCATATCCGAGCTTCTTATGGCTAGAAGTCAAGCCTTACAGCTATCGCCAATAGAGCCTCAAGATGAGGAAGATGATTTTGCAGCCCAATCTGAACATGGAGATTCCTACCATACTGTCAGTTCCCATGCCTACTTTCCCATTGTTCCATACTTTCCTAGAAGAAACTATGCCTCCTCCTTCATCCGCAAACACTCGAGCACTAG
This sequence comes from Gnetum montanum, assembly GCA_015680685.1. Classification (NCBI taxonomy): domain Eukaryota; kingdom Viridiplantae; phylum Streptophyta; class Gnetopsida; order Gnetales; family Gnetaceae; genus Gnetum; species Gnetum montanum. The sequence continues at coordinate 159,231 of MNCI01034286.1, read as the reverse complement.
TTTCTTGACAAGAGGTACCTACTTCCATTTCTATCTTCTCCGTACCCAATAATTTTCATTTTGATGCATCTACTTCCATCATTCCTCCACAAGCACAATCCCAACAACTTTCCCCCCAAACCAATGCAGAGTCAATCTTTTGACCTCAAGTAATTGGAATGCCATCAGTCATACCAGCTTTCACATCCACCCATTACATACCTTAGGTGCATATCCATGGAGCACCATTAATTACTCCAACCCAACACGTTCAGGGTGTTACCTCACAACTTGTGGCTAGGCAGTGGGTTCCACCGGTAGTCTCAGTTCCGAATACCATCCCACCACAACAAATGTTAGCCCAGCTACCTCTCTTTCCACAAACAATGCAACAATTAAATCAGTATCATCCATAATCTGCTCAATCCACTGGTTTGCCTATCATCCAAGAATGGGCAGACACAAAAAAAATGATGCACTCTTTGGTAGAGGAATTAAAATGCCTTAAAAATTTGAATAATGAGGAAGTTAAAATACTAGATTTCTATCAAGATGACCCAATTGACCCCTCAGTTCCACCTTTCACCTTGCCAAAGGAAGTCTCGTTACCTCAGCTGACCAAGTACAATGGAGAGGGAGACCCAAATGCCCACCTAGTGATATTCCGAACTAAAAGTCTTTTGCTTCAGGCATGACCCCATGTAATTTTGCATGTGTTTGCTATGTCCTTAACAGGAAGAGCCTTAAATTGGTATCGAGCCTTACCCCGTAGCTCTATATCTTCTTTGGAAGATTTGTTACATCAGTTTGTCACCCGTTTCAAATACAATCTGAAACCTGAAGCCACATTAGATAGCTTGATTCAAATTAAACAAGCGCCTTTAGAGCTAGCACAGAAATTTATCCAAAGATGGAGTGCAACCCTAAATGAACTTCATGAGCCTATTCCTGAAATGTATCTGCTTACCATCCTTAAGGTAGCCGCAAATGACTTCATTAAATCAAAGCTCTATTATCTAAAACCCTGTACTTTGAGTCAGGCATTTGTACAAATTAAAGACATAGAAGAGGCTGCACAAACAAGTAATGACCCAGCCTATTCAACCTTTAGGAACTAGCACACAAGGAAAGATAAATCCAAAACAACGGTAGTAGTAGTGGCTGAAACAACCCAACCTAGTCATCTAGGACAAAAGGGAAAACAACTCGCTGTCCCAAATAACTATGAAAGAACCACACCCACTCCTACACTTGAAAAATTTTCAAATAGAAACAACAACATAGGTCATGTCCATACCTTCGAAAGAAAAGACCCTGCTCAATACACACCGTTGCCCATGAAGCATTTACAACTACTTAATTAACTTCTAAAGGCCAGGCTAATTCAACACAAAAAAAATGTCCCCTACGGCCTCTCAAAGACACAATCGATTTTACGAATTAGCCAAAAATCTAGCCTTAGCAATAGCCAACGAACCTCCCATTCCAAAAGGCTTTAGGTTGGATAGGTTTTGTGAATATCACCAATGGTGTGATCATGGGACTGATTACTGCTTTACATTGAAACAGGATATACAATGCATGATTGATAGGGGCGAAGTAGTGTTCAACGAGGCAAACCCAATAAGACCCCAAAACCAATCCATGGGGGTCTACAAGGATTCTCTCAATACTAATACCAATGATGCACCATATATGATTAATACTATCCATGTGGAAGATAGACAAGACGTTCCTCGAAACCTTTTGTGATTTGCGGGCCTTCAGAAAACACACCTACCCCAACATATCCTCAAGCCCCTTTCACCATGCGCACATCCCCCACACCATCAAAATCATTCATCATCTGTGTACCTCCTTCTGTTGCAGCCACAACCACACCATCTGAAAACCGACCCATTTCCTTTGTAATCCAGGTGCCAAAACGCCCTGATACACAACCCGCCTCCTTTCCCTTACAACATTTGAGAGAACGTCTTGCCGATAGACTAACAGGAGAACGTTTGGAAAGGGAAAACCATCAATACAAACTGGGACCACCAAAACCAACACCGTTAAATGTTGTTCCTATGGGTCCACCCACTAATGAACCTAGTATGAGTCATCAAAACGAGGATAATGTCATGAGTCATGTTCCAAACCCAACATCATTAGTAAAAACCCCTCCACGGGAAATACCAATGTTGGGTCAAATGGACCAAATCTCTATAGACAAGGGTACCCCAAATGGTAAAGACCTAGAAAATGCGTTGACGCAAGTCACACAAGCTTTGAAACAAAAAAATTACTTCTTTAAGCCTATATGATCTAGTAATGACTTCGCTAGTACATCGAGAAGCTCCCATACGTATGTTAACTTCAGTCCCTGTTAGTGAGGACCTTCCTGCAGATGGACCATCCATTCATGCGATATTGTCTGCACAAGCTCAGGAATCAAAAACTACATCCCTAGAGTTTCACGCTAAGAACATTAAGCTAGATGAGAAAATAGGGGAAGTCACCACAACCCCTATGTTCATAACGATACAAGTTAATCATTTCAAGATATGTAGGGTGCATGTCGATGACGATGCAGCAACCAATGTAATACCTTTTTCCATCATCGAACAACTAGGACTTATCGACCAAGTACAACCCACGACAACCTCTTTCCTAAAATCCTTCAGTGGTTCCCGTGTTGGAGTAAGAGGTATGGTTGCCTTATATTTCATAGCTGGGGATCGATTCCCCACATCAGCTGAATTCATAGTAGTCAATGAAATGCTAGGATTTAATTTGATCCTAAGACATCCCTGGCTGGCTCAACTTAAAGCCATGTCTTCCCCAATCCATTAGGAGATCCACCTGCCTTACGAGGGTGGTGAGATCATCATATATGGAGATGCAATGGTGCCACCTACTTCCTCAACCCTAGAGTGAATCAGGAATCAGAAATTGAATTCATTGAGTTTAAGTAAGACACCATGAGCATACTTCAAAACATAACTCCAACGTTGACTTCCAATCCTACCGAAATTGAAAAAACACTAGACAATCCAAACATAGGCTCCATCCCTACTAATGTCTCTTGGTCTGAATTACCCTTTGATATCATCGATGAAGGGGAAGGTGAATATAAAATCCTACCCACATGCCCAACCCCACATGTTAAACTACAAAGGATCAAAAAGCAACTCAATAAACAGAATTAAAACTATGAAATGTCTAAAATGACGTTAAATTACAAAATGTCCGAAATGATGTTAAATTACGAAATGTCCGAAATGACGTTAAACTACGAAACGTCCGCAATGATATTAAACTAGCTACGGTCAGAAATGGCCGATTCCGTTTGAAAACTATTTGAAAATGTTACTACCTTTGGCCCACCATGGCATAAAACTGGTAATCCTTTCTTTAACAACAGATGCAGAAGTCTATCAAGACTTTAACTTGATGTGCCCAGCCCAAAATGGCTTTAAACTAGAGCCAACAAGTTACAGAATTCACGAACTCCTGTCATTTTACATTGAATTTTTGCTTACAAGTTACAAGTTACAATTTAGATTCATGCACAGTTGTTGCCTTCCCTTTCAAACATTTACCTTACGTTTTGCTTTACATTTTAGAAATTTATGTTACAATTTAGTTGCACACATATATTCGAGAAAACAAGGAAAAATAATAAAAAACATGAAAAATAACAAAAATATTTACATAGAACATCAAAGTAACAAAGGATTGCAACCATTTTATACCACAATTAAATTTAGGCCATTACATCAGTCTTCATACATTCCATCAAATATCCAAAAATCAAAAAAACATCAAATAGTTTAAGCCTGACTAATGCAAAGCTCATGAATGGGGTTGATCCCCAAGATCCTCTTCTTCACCCGCTACCCTAGCATTAAGGGCAAGTTTTTTAAGTCACATTTCACCCAAAACCTTACAACGATGACGCTGAGAAAGCCAGAAATTTTGCAGCCAAAATGCCAAGAATCGAAAACCTGTGCATTCACGCCCCAAATTGCAAGGCCAAAAATCCTAACCTCTCACCCTAGATAACACTACTTGCAGAAATACAGAAAAATTGGGGGCAAAGAATTTACCTGTGCAGGACCTTCTTCCACGACGGAACCCTGATTTGGGGAAGATGTTGGAGGAGCTCTTCACTTTTCTTCATGAATGTTAGGGCTGCCTGCTTTCTCCCCTTACCCCCGGTTGCCTTCTCCTTGCCCTTGTCTTTCATGGTCATGCTGACGTTGATGTTAACGCCTTGGCTCACGTTGCACTTTGGAACTTACGTTGTTCTCCCAATTGCCAGCAACTCACAATGACCAAAATGAGGCTTTATTTTTCAAAATTCTCTTTTTTATCCCTCCTTAATAATTTTATTTTATTTATTTTATTTTTGGCCATTTTTATTTTAATTCATCTTGTCATTTTAACTACATGTTGTTGTCCAAAGCTATCTTTTTCTTTATGCTTGTCCAAATTTCCTGGTCATTCCAATCCCCCAAAATTGGGCCCAAAATTTCTTATGAACAAAGGAGGAAAGTGCTGAAAATCAATGAAAATAAATAAACATATATAAACACTTGAAAATTTTGTAAAATTTCATAAAATTTTAAAACTTCCACAACCTTATTGTCCACTCAAAAATTTAAAATTTAAATATGGAGTTTAAAAGTCAAAAAAAAAAATTAAATTTAAAAAATAGTGCATACACTCAGTTCAAATGGCAAGTCAACATGCGGCTCGGTATGGCCTTAAACTACCATGTGGCCCGGTATGACCTTAAACTGCCATAATTTCCATCGCATCTCCTAAATTTGTCAGTGCACAACTTAATTGTCCTATGTTCGTTTACACTTTGTAACTCTCCTACCCAGGGAGTGTCTCTTATTTCACTCCTGTTTTAATTGGCAGGAGTGAGCATCATGGCTACCAACAACATCCTCTCAATATTGTCTCTCAACGGACCATATAGAGATGTAGAAAGAGCGATCCACCCAAAATCTTTGGATCTAAATCCATCCACCTATACCAATTTGATAGCCTCCACTCAAGAAACGTCAGACTAGCCTAAAAACGTAGCTAAAACTCTAGATCTAGAAGCTAACAATATCACTGAAGATCCTCTGGTTGAAATCCCCATTACCACAGTCAATGATGAAGCCAGAACCTTGAAATTAAGTGCCTTACTAGATCCACAACTCATAGGTGACATCACTCAGATTTTAAAAGATAACATAAAAATGTTCGCATGGTCATATACAGACATGTCGGGACTAGACCCCCGAATCATCCAACATAACATTATTCTTGATGAAAAAATTAAACTAGTAAAGCAAAATGCATGAAAGGTTAGACCTAAAGTGGCATTAGTAGTCCACGCTGAGATCACAAAGCTCTACCAAGCTGGTTTCATCCGAGCTGTCAACTATTCCGATTGGGTATCAAACATTGTTGTAGTCCCCAAGAAGAACGGTAGTATACGCATATGCATTGACTTCCGTGATCTCAATATAGCCACTATAAAAGATGATTTCCCGTTACCTAGTATTGATCAACTTATTGACACGACTGCTGGGCATGCACTATTTTCCTTCATGGATAGATTTTCAAGCTACAATCAAATAAGAATTAATCTAGAGCATCAACTTAGGACAACTTTTATGACACCTTGGGGGACATTTTGTTATACGATGATGCCATTTGGCCTTAAAAATGTAGGTGCTACGTATCAACGAGCAATGACATACATATTTAGTGACTACATGCTCAATTTGCACAATGATTATGTTGATGATATAGCGGTCAAGTCTAAAACAACTGAACAACATGCAAAAGATCTAAACTTAGTGCTTAAACGTTGTCTTAAATATGACCTTAGGCTCAACCCAAAAAAGTGCTTCTTCAGTGTTAAAATGAGAAAAATGCTTAGTTTCCTAGTTTCTGAAACAAGGATACAGGTAGACCCCGATAAGGTTAAAGCAATAACCAATATGCAACCACCAAGAAACCTCACCGAACTACATGGCCTCCAAGGTAGGCTGCAATTCATTAGACACTTTATTGAAAGGCTGACGGATAAGTTGAGTTCCATGCAACATTTATTATGAAAGAATGTACATTTTCAACGGACTCAACAATGCCAAGAAGCATTCAAGAACATAAAACAAGAGTTGGCCCAGATACCAATTGTTTATCCTCCACAAAGTGACAAACCTTTCTACATCTATCTTGCAACTTCCGGTTCCTTCATTGCATCCATGCTTTATCAAAAACATCAAGATGAAGCCGAGATCCATGTATATTATCTAAGCCATGCTTTAATAGCCTATGAACAACGATACAAAGATGTAGAAAAATCATGCCTCACCCTCATCTTCTCTTTGAAGAAATGGATGCATTGTCTCTTCTGTAATCAGGTTTACATCATTTGTAAGGATAATGTTCTCCGTGCCATCACTAATAACATCTATGAGTCAAGTAGGTTAGCTAGGTGGAAAGCGATGATCACAGAGTTTGATTTACACTATGTCGCTCAATCTTCCATAAAAGGTTAAGCAATAGCCATGCAACTAACCGTCTCACCGATGCATGATCAAGCAACGATAAACCCTAAATTCTCGGATGAAAATGTTAACAATATAGATACCGTACCTGATGATTATGAGGCAATCCTCTACTTTGATGGAGCTTCAACCTCTCGAGGAGAAAGTGCTGCAGCCATTTTAACATACCCCTCTGGAGTAATCCAACCTTCTGCCTACTGCTTAAACTTTCCTTGCACCAATAACATAGTAGAATACGAAGGTCTTCTTAGAGGTCTTCAAGTAGCGTTAACTTTGGGAATCTCACGCCTTGTAGTTCGAGATGATTTGCAATTAGTTATTAATCAAGTCACTGAGGTCTATGCATGCAAAGCTTTCCATTTACAACCGTACTAGGATTTAACCAAACATCTAGTGAGGCAACTAGTAGAAGTGGATATACAACATGTCCTTAGAAGCGAAAAAATTGTCGCTGATGCACTTGCTACACTAGCCTTAAACATGACACCTAAAATGTTCCATGCATTACCTAGTTTTATAACCAGTTGTGTCGAACCTGTAATTAACACTCTAAATGAAGTACTTGTAGCATCTGTTAGTACAACACATGTAATAGAATGGTATGATGACATAAAAGAGTATCTTCTAATAGGCGAACCTCCACAACACTTGAAAAATGCTCAAAAAGATGCCATACGAAAATGTTCCCGCTAATATGCATTAATAAGAGACACCTTGTGTCGTAAATCCTATGAAGAAATTTTATTAATGTGCGTCAATAGCATTGATGGTCAAACGATTATAGAAAAAATTCACGAAGGACTTTGTGGAGGGAACATAGCACCTAAAGCAATGGCAACGAAGATTAGGCATTTAGGCTATTACTGGCCACACATGAAATACGATTGCATCTCCAAGATTAGAACATGTGACATTTACCAAAAGCATGGTAATTTGATACATGTGCCACCTAATGAACTGCATACAGCACAAATCACATGGCCATTCCAAAAATGGGGATTAGACTTAATTGAACTGATAACACCATTGTCCTCTGCGGGACATAACTTTATCATCACTACAACTGAATATTTCACAAAATGGGTAGAAGCTATTCCCCTTAAGAAGGCCACCTCAAAACACATTTGCAATTTCATAATGGAAAATATTGTGACTCGCTTTGGTATTCCAATGACCATCATTACCGACAATGGGCCACAATTCAGTAGTACAGATACCAAAAGCTTTTGTGAAAGTCTGGGCATTAAACATGCATTTTCATCACCTTACTACCCACAGAGCAATGGTCAAGCAGAGACTACAAACAAAACTATCATCATGGTGCTCAAAAAAATGCTAAATCAGAGCAAGAAGTGATGGCATGAACAATTAGTCTGTGCATTATGGACTTACAGAATGATATATCGAACATCCACAGGTAAAACTCCATATAGTCTAGTGTACATATCTGAAGTTATTTTACCTTTAGAATTGCAGGTTCCCTCATTGCGGATAGCTCTCTCTAGCCTTCTCAATGAAAGTCAAAACAATGAATTGCGCATTGTCGACCTCGATTTGGTAGAGGAGGAACATGTATGAATGGNAGAATTGCAGGTTCCCTCATTGCGGATAGCTCTCTCTAGCCTTCTCGATGAAAGTCAAAACAATGAATTGCGCATTGTCGACCTCGATTTGGTAGAGGAGGAACATGTATGAATGGTTGATCAAATTGAATGGTACCAAAAAAAATAGAGGCAAAGGCACAAGCACAATCTCCATAAACGCCCAATCAAAGAAGGAGATCTAGTCCTTAAGGCCACCCAAGAACATCCAGATAAATTCTCAGCCAACTAAGAAGGACCTTACTTAGTCACCAAGGCATACAACAATGGAGCATTCAAACTTGCTGACATGGACGGAAACGAGTTTGCCAATCCTACAAACCACTTGTACTTGAAAAGGTACTATGTTTGACAAACTTGAGGTACATCATAGTCCTGGCATCATGACTTAAAACTAATACCACAGAATAGTCCTAGCATCATGACTTAAAACTGATACCACAGAATAGTCCTGGCATCATGACTTAAAACTGATATCACAGAGTAGTCCTGGCATAATGAATTAAAAATGATACCATAGAGCTCTGTCCGGTATGACACTAAACTGCTACATCCATTCGCCATGACATGAAACTAGCATCCAGAGTTCACTAAGACTATAAACTAGTTTGCCTTTGCACAGTCTGCTATGACTATAAACTAGCAATGCACTGTCTGCTACGATGCTAAACTGGCACCTTCCAAGGGGTTATGATGTGAAACTAATCCACAACAGTCTGCTAAGACTATAAATTGGTGACATCATCAACGACCAGGCAAAACTTGAAAAGATTTGTTGCTATAGTTGGATGTTCCTATTCCACAAAGACTTGCTGCATGATTTGTCTCATGGATACTAATGAAGCTGATGTTGTTCATAATTCTGTCTGCGTTAAAAATTGTCATTCATGATTTTGTGGCTTCATCTCCTTGTTTAAAGTGCTTAGCTGACCGTTTCATTTGTGTTTTTCTTGTCTTCTTGGAGTTGTGTTTGCAGGATGACACTCTTGAGGTGTTCATACATGGATGCACTTCATCGTGACAACAAGGTATCACATTCTTCTTGATGCACGTAACTGGGTTAATCAATCCATTCATAAGCACATTCCCGACTCCCAATGCATCCCCTATTTCCACATCATGCTCCCCTTAGCCTATTTAATTATATCCCCTTGATACATTCTACTCACCTCAAAACTTTTGATACACTGTTGCACACTGTAGCTCTCTGAGTAGTTGCGATGTAAAACACAATACACAGTACATGATGCAAAATGCAAGTGCTTATACACAAGCACAACACAAAAAGCAAGCTCTTTCAAAAGACCGAAAAAAAAGAAAAATAAAAGAAAAATAAAGACAAAGAAAAGAAAAAACAAAAGAAACAAATAAAAAAAAAAAGAAAACAAAAGGGTCAAAGAGCGAAATGCACGAAAAAGGTCTTCATGACCCCGTTGACATCATAAACAAAAGACTATTGGCTATTCTCATACAAGCCCTAGGCAAGAAGGAAATTTTCTTGAAAAACAGTTACATTTGTGCCTCAAAGAGACCACGTTTCACATTATTGCATGGCTTTGGCTGTTTACAACGGGCCCTGTGAACACTCTATAAGAGTCCCATTTCTCCAAAGAATGCACCTTCTTACGTCTTGGCTCCTAGTCTGTTTAACACTGGCTATGGACAAAGACCAAAGATATAACTTGTTCACAATAGAGCATTCCTCTCCCATAGATCCCAGTAGCAATTATCACCCTTGACCAACTCTTGGCTTCCCCTGGTTTCAACCAATCCCCTTCCCTTGCATACCAAACTGCATTTTTCCAATCCTATGTACTATTGGACATGATGCGATGACATCCAGTAGGCTGATGGATAATGTTCGGTACTTGTTTGTTCATGGTGTTTTGCACTTCTTTGTCAATGGCTCTCGGGTAGATTCCTCCACACGTCAAAAAAAAGGGCCAATGAAACACCACTAATTTTGGCCTAGCACTTTAAATTGAAAATGACTCAAACCCTTTCAAGCATTCAGAAGGTAAAATTTGACTAAGGTAGGGAGCTCACCCCTAGCTTTCCCAAGCCAGCTTGCTCACGCTATCAATTTAGCTTACCCTTAGCATGAGCAACTCCAACAGCTTCAAAATCAAGTCAAAACAATCCAAATCTAAAGGTGTAAGCTATCCTTAAGAGTCACTGATGTCAAATTTAAATTTCAACATTATGGGATTCAAATTTTAGCGTCAAACGGTGCAAATTTCCTCACTCACGCTACAGGTTAGGCTACAGCATGAGGCTAGCGTGACCAACTTTTAGAACCTCAAAATAGCCTCAAAACAATGTCAAAATGGTTTGATTTTGAAGGGACAAGTTACCTCAAGGTCCATTAATGATTTCTCCAAGTTTTAGCCTCCAGAACTTTAGATTTCAGCTCAAAAAATGCTCATTTTTGTCACTAACGCCCAGGTCATGCTGGCAGCATGAGTTTAGCGTGACCAACTTCTAGAAAATTCTGAACGTGACCAACTTACAGAAAATTACAGAAAATTCTCAGCATCAACAACTCCCAAAAAATTACAAAAAATTCTCAGCATCAGCAACTCCCAGAAAATTCTAGAAAATTCTCAACGTGACCAACTTCCAGAAAATTCTAGAAAATGGCAGAAAATTCCAGAAAATTCTCAGCATCAACAACTCCCAAAAAATTCTAGAAAATGGTAGAAAAGTCCAGAAAATTCTCAGCATCTACAACTCCCAGAAAATGGCAGAAAATTCTAGAAAATTATTAGCATCAACAACTCCTAGAAGATTCTAGAAAACTCAAGGACAAAGAAGTTTCAAGCAAGATGGGTCGAATTTCCCTTGTACATTTCACTGTAAATCTTCATTTGTAGGATAGTCAGGCCCTCACGGTCTAAAGTAAATATTTTTTCATGGGCTTGAGTAATCCATGAGTTGTAAAATGCAATGAACCTGGTCAAGAACGTAGCTTGTCGACACACATCCAACTCTTGCTGACACACGTCCAACTCATACATAGTTGTCTACCGAACACGTGTCACAAAATCCATTCTCCTCTCAAATCTCGATTGTCGATTCCATCCACGGATTCCATGCCCGAGCACAACCAAACCCTATAAATGCCCCATCCATTCACATAAATCAGGGTCGGTAATTTTTGCAATTCTCAGCAATCCTTGGACGCTCATGCACACCAGACTCCTAGCATCCGAGCACCTATAAACACATCATCCCAGGGCTTAGCGCTTGACTTGCTATCACACACGCAACTATGCTTTGACTGGTGCACATCTCTGTTAAACAATTCTGTTTACGTTTGCCATCCATTATATTGTTTACATTATTTCTATTTTTTTGCATGTTTCTGCATTCTATTTACTTTTTTCATTCATTATATTGTTTACATTATTTCTATTTTTTGCACGTTTCTGCATTCTATTTATGTTTGCCGTCCATTATATTGTTTACATTATTTCTATTTTTTCTACGTTTCTGCATTCTGTTTACGTTTTCCATTCATTATTTCTATTTTTTGCACGTTTCTGCATTCTATTTACGCTTGCCATCCATTATATTGTTTACATTATTTTTGTTTTTTTTGCACGTTTCTACATTTTGTTTACGTTTGCCGTTCATTATATTGTTTACATTATTTTTTTTTGCACGTTTCTGCATTCTTTTTATGTTTGTCTGTGTTTATACATTACGTTGTGTTCTGTTTACATCACATTGGATTATGTCACGTTTACACTACATTCGCACTACGCTCTACGTTTGCATTTCGTGATGATAACCCCAGTGCAAGCCATAGTTTACGCTTGGGGAAGTCCTTGGTTAATTTGCATGCAGACCATCCAAGGCACTCTGCCTTTGTTTACTTTTCCAACTTGCTCTTGAGGTGAAGGCGGGGTCAGCTGTGTTTGCCCAATGATCTTTCGGTGTTTGTTTTCCCTTCTAGCCTTACATCGACGATTTAGGTTAGTATAGGTGTGCTTTGAATTCTCACTTATTTATTTTTTTGTTCTTTTGTTCTTTTTTTTTCTTCTCTTTTTTTTTGTTTTGTTTTATGTGTTTATGCGTGAGAACCACACCATGCAAAGACTTCTTATTTTTATTGACTCAGCTTCCTGATAATTGGGTAATGTCGAAATGGTAAGAGAACTCAAGAAGAAAACATCCAAGCACCCAAGAGAATGGCCAACACAAATGCACCAAGTTCCCTTGAAGTCACACCCTTTTCAATCCTTGAGTCCTTCCTTGGTTTGAGAAATACCCAGTCACCGATTCGTTTTAGTTCTTATTGGAAAGGGATTGTACATTTCCAAGCCAAGAGAGACCATAGAGATTTGTGGATTTATGGATGAAGTGGACTCATTGCCTGTGATATCAAAAGAAACATACCTTAGTATCAACATCATAACTTAAAGGTAAAAACCAAACATTAGTAATGAATAGGAAAATAGTTCATACCATCATGAAGAACACTTAATAAATGAAAAACTTACAAGATGGATGACACACACACAAACACACACAAAAAATGAAAAAGTATAATGATGTTGTAAACAAAAATAAGAAAAGTTAAAGAAATTTGTAAAACAAAAATGTGTAAAACAAAAATGTGTAAAACAAAAACGTGTAAAACAAAAATGTGTAAAACAAAAACTAAAAAGAATTGAGGGCCTCGAATGATTAGCATAGGTGGCCATCTCCCCCATGATTGAATGGAAAGAGAGAGATCCAAAATAATGAGCACCTATTTCAATTTTTCAAATGTTTCCAACTTCTCCCGATTGATGTTCTTAGATTAAGGGATGGAAGTCGGCGATGCTCATATTCCAATGCGTCTATGTCTTCGTTGTTAGTGTGGGTTGTGACCCTAGTTCATTCTGTGCATGTTGATGGGTTTCTCTTTCGATTAGTTGTCAACCATGGGGTGTCCACTACTTGTGTGGTTGCTACATACAGGCATCTTTGTATTTGTATTTTCTTAGGCACACCGGTTACATGGAGGAGATGCTGAGCATTCCTCCATGTTATCACCCTTTGAGTCACTGTATGTGATGCACAAAAATTTTTTCTTCTCGATCTTTCCATAAATGTTTACCTTAGATATCTCCAAGGAAAGATCGTGAATCCCTAGGTATACATCTATTCTACTTAGCCATGGCCTTTCCATTATAATTGGAAAGCCCCCGTTGTTACTGTTGACTTCTATCACCAGGAAATCGGCTAGGTACGAACAACCACACATAGTGGTAATGATGTCCTCCACCAATCCCAAGGGAATGGTGATGGACTAGTTAGCCAGCTCAAGTTGAATATTGCTCTTCTTGAGTTGGGGCAAGTTCTAGGCTTGATACATTTCTCATGAGATTAAGTTGACTCTAGAACCTAAGTCAAGAAGAGCCTTATGTGGTTCGTTCTTGGCAACTTGGAGGTAGATTAAGGGGCTTCCAGGATCAGAGAGTTTCCTAGAAAGGTGGCCTACCTTGATCCAATCAGTAATGGTATGTGTTAACATAACCGTATGTGTTTATCTTTGTTGTTGGAATGAAGGGAGCCCCGAAGCCTTATATGGTGGAGGAGCATGCACAGACTCAACTGCTTGTTGTTGTGAGAGCTTGTCTAGGCTTTTGGTTTTGAAGAAAGGTCTTCTCTTCTTATGGTTGTGAAAACCAGTAATGGGTTGAATGTTTACGCCTCTCGTAGCGTTACGTTGCTGCGGTTGAGTGGGGAGTTCCCCTTACATTGTTAGAGAAGGTGGTAGTGGGACTACCGGTGGATGGATTTGGAGGATGGTAAGGATGTCGAGCATCTCCCAGAGGATAAGGAGTCCTTCTAAAATACTCCCAAACTTGGTAGTAATGTTGGGGAGTTGTGTGACCCATAGAGTCACTTAGAGAAATTGGTTGCTGTAGGTAATAGCCATAAGGAACAGGTCGTCGGTAAGGGTATCGTTGTCCAGGCAGTGGCATCCCCCATGACTGTGGGTGTTGCCATTGCTGATGTTGCCCGATGGGTTGTGGTGAAGTTCCACTTGGATAGTATGTTAATAGTTGGTGGAACTACCTTGGGTTACCTTGGAGATAAGGTAACCTTCGGGGGGTTTTCTGTTTGTTAAGTCTCAGGTTGAGTGCATACACCCTAGACTCTTGTAGATGTGACATGATTGGACAACATTCCTTAGGATGGTCATATTGGCAGATCTCACATCCACCGTCATTGTCTATGTTTGAATCCACAACCTCATTGGAGATAGTTATTTTCCCCTTACCCTTGTCACGTGCATGGCCTGAGTCTCTCCTCTTTTTCTTATCAGAGTCACTACCTCATTCCACCTTAGACTCTACGATTTTTAGGATAGTTTCAAGTCCAAAGTCTAAGGAATCCCACAATTAATCCACCTTAGTCGACACTTTGGTTGTTAACTTCTGGAGTGACAAGATTTTTCTATTCACCAACTCTTCAAGTGGTGACTCATCTTCTTCATTGCAAAATTTCACTCCCTTCTTCTGAAGGGAAGGATCACAGTTGTATTCTTCTATGCTCTCTCTTTTCCATAGCTCCCCTTCTTCTTTGGCTACTTGCTCCAAAAATCGATGAATTTCATGGGATATAAGTTTGAATAATCTCCCTTGGGCATAAGTTTGAAAGGTTCTCCTAGTCTCATGTCTTAGCCCATCTACGAGATGGCAAAGTTGATCCTGCTGCACGTAACCATGGCCCAGGAAATGATGTAGCAATGCGTAGTATCGGCCCATGGTAGCATCCAAGGGTTCGTGATTACCCTGTTTCCATCCTTGGATCTGTTTACAGAAATTAGACACTCTAGAGTATGTTTGGTATTTATCATTGAACAATTCTAACATCATACTTCATCTCCTAATGGTTTCTGGTTCTAAGGACCCGTACCAACTCTCTGCTTCCTTTATGAGTGTCCTATGAAACAACTTTAGTTTTTGCCACTCATTTCTATATTTTGCAAGGCCCAGGCATCATGGAATACCTATAAATGATTTTGTAGATCAGCGTTGTATCCCCCTTCGAAGCATGGGATATTATTCATATATAATCTTTTGATCCGACTATCTTTTTGATGCCTTGTTGGTATTCTGACTGCCTCCGTAATATCTATCATACTTCAGGTGGCTAGTAGGGGTTCGTCATGATCATCTCTTTCATGAAATTTATGATGTCTACGTTGTTTCCTACTTTCCCTTCGTTCATGCCTTGATTCTCTTGACTACCCTCATCCTCTCTCTCGACTTTCCCGTCGAGGTCTCTCGTTCTGTCTACCCTTATCCTCACCATTCTGCTCGTTATGGCTGTGCCTAGATGTGGAACGAGAGGGTGAGTGATGTGATGAAGGGGAAGAAGAAGGAGAACCATCACCATGACGGTGCTTCTTACCTTCTCTTCTGCTGCTATGGCCCCGATCATGATGACGATCAAAGTGCCTGTCCTTGTCATGTGTTGTTGTTCCCTCGGTGAACAATTGGCATTCACGGGGATCAGAATTAGGGTTGTGTATCATAGAACATAAGTTCTGATACCCCACCTCCTCACCATCATTAGGAGGGGGAACATTATCTGATGGAGAACCTGTTATAAGTGGTTCACCATATCCAATTTCGCTTAGGACGTGCGGGACTCCTTTGCCCTTCAATAGTGTATGGTGACTCTCCTGCCGTGAGTCCTGTAAAAGTTGTGCTTCTATGGGATGATAATCCCTTATGTCTAAATCACCTACAATGTATTCAGCATATAGCTATGTCATGCCAATCTGTGCAAGAGCATGGAGAAGCATGTTTGGGACTAACCGATCTGGAGGTAACACTATATTACCTTGCAAGTCTCTCCATCGCAGCTGTTCATCCTGATGGAGGATAAAGGTAAAATTAGGTATATACTCATCGGGATGAGTATATACCACTTGGTGTTGTTGAGGAACTGGTGGATTTTGGTTATGTGTTTGATGTTACCGACTGTTTCTAGTATAATCCCTAGGTGGTGAATTGCTCTTGTTAGAAGAAGACATTGTTATTTGATTTGGTGTGCTATTTAACCGTTATATAATTTTTCATTTAATTAATCCTAAGGGTTCGTTTAAGCTCCCAACGATGTGGATAATTTCCTATGTTCTACTTAGCGCAAAAACACTTAGTCCCCGACAACGGTGCGAATGATAAGTGGCGAGGTACCCCTACACTCAACCATACGAATACGAGCGTAGCACACGCGATCCAGTCAAAATCCACAGACTAAGTGCCTACACGCCTTATGGAACACTTAAGGTTAATCATTCATTTTCTTCCTAGACTTACTTGTAGTTGTCACGATTGTATGATTAAGTAAGTCTGAGGTATATGATTTTTATATCTTTTCTGTTTTATCTCCTATGCTAATGAGTTGAAGGGTGAAGAGACTAACTGACTAACTTTAACTAACTAACTAAGCCTTAATTAACCTAGCATCAACATTCATTTCCACTTACCATTCACACCCTGAATCGATGCAACCTTTGTTACTAAATGCTAGTCATTGCTAGGATCACTAAGCGTAATGCACGTGCTCGAAGCGGTCGTACTGAGGCACTTAACTAGGAGAGAAGGGTTGAGAGAGATTTAATGACTAATAAAGCATTTAAATGATGAATAATAAATAATAGTTAGCCTAATCCATGCACTGCAAGGTTTATCCAAGAAGTTCATCTTTATTTCTGTACACAAACTTATGTTCAAGTACAATATTTGCTTGAATAAAGATCCGTTCACTTTGGAGTTCCTACTACAGACACATGGAAATTATTCTATCTCTAGAGAGGTAAAACTGCCAGAGTTTCGCTACAGTCTAGGCCTAGATGGGAAACAAGGGAGAGCTACCTCTTATTTATAGACTTGGCGACACACCGTGATATCGCATATGTGATATCGTAGGGGACAATGCAATATCATGTACATGATATCGCATGGGATGCGATATTGTGGCCCATGCGATATCACGTCCCATCAGAGTCTATTTCTAAAAATTTTGGTTTTTGTAGATATTTTTTTGTTCAAATCAATCTTCTTAATCATAAAATGGAATTAGTTTTACAAGGAAGAGGAAAGACATATAATCAACCATTTACATATTATAATCTTCCTAATTCTTACAAATTTTATCATTATCAAGGACATTTGTTTAATGCTCGTCCTTTTTTACTTAAGAAAAAAGATCATGAAGAAAAGAAAAGATGTGTTACAATTAAAAATATAGAAAAATAATATAAAGCTAAAAATATGAAAAATCAAGTTAATATCAATGATAGGAATGATTAAATAGCAATAAAGAATTCAAAGAATATAGAAGTTCTGATGTACATTTTTATTAGTATTAGAAAAGTACTATGCAACCTGAACAAAATAGCTCGTAAGGAAAAATTTCCCTTGTCTAACAAGAATACTAGTAATTCAAAGCTTAAAACTAGTATAAGAAGCAAAGCTATAATTGATGGTAAAGGTTCTTAATATAAGATCAATAACAAGTGATGAGAGGAAGATCTTCTACAAGACCACTTTCTTACTTCAATGAAAATATTAGTATTAAGCTATAACTCTCTATCTCAAATATTTTTGTTATTTTAAGTTCAAGCATCATCATCCTATCCTTATCCCAACAAAATGGAGTCAGATACCTAAGTTTAAGCATGGATGTAGAAAAGTGATGTATATTTTGTTAGGACTAATGTAATGGCAATGCTCTAGAGAAGCATCGTTTGGCATCACCCTTGACTCTAAAACTAGACAAATGATCTAAAGTGAATCCAAGATGCACTACACCTCAACATTCACAACATAAGTATATATGACACATTAGTCCATAGGTTAGAAGTGTAGCAAGTATGCCTCATAAAATCATATAAGTGACAAGTTTAATGTGACACATACATGCACATGACTACAACAAGCATAAGCAACCACATAAGAGACATCATTCCTCCAAAGGAGGTACACATTTCTACTCTTATATATCTAGCTCTAAGCCTTGTTGTGTAGAGAAGGGTGGTGGCCCAAGCATCGAAGCCAAAGCTCCTTCACAAGCCCACATATCCTTGTGATGCACTACATAAAGGAATTGAGGCCATGTAATTATTTGGTGATGGTTGTAATAAAATGGAATCCATGAAGATCTCCACACTTCTTCGACCCTTGTTCCATATGGAAATAGCCTTCAATCTACCAACAAGGCATGTTTTCCTACAACTAGGACATTCCTCCCTACTAATAATTAATTTTCTTCACTTATTTTTTCAAAGTATTAATCGTAAGTTTTTAAATTTTAACTACTCATTATTAATATTGTTTTGGGATCTCACATCTCTTCCCCACATGCCCCTTCCCCCTCAACTGTCCTTCCCGATGTCCCTTTCCCTTCCCTTCCCAACTTATTAGAGATGTGTTCAATCAAAGACGCCTAATTATATCAAATGAAATCTATTCAAGTATCTCTATAATCAAATATGCCTAGCTATATCAAATAAAATTCATCCAAGGATATCTAATATTTTCAAAATTCATACTTAACCTCTCATTTATTACACATGATGTTAGGTATTCATAATTATACTGATGCTCAAAAGAATATATTTTGTTGGCTACAAATAAAATGCATAGATGAAATCCAAAAATCTTTATTCACTTTAATATCATTAGGTTTTAGGTTAGTAGCTTCACATAGTCAAAGGTTACAAAGGCATCAATATGGAATAACTATAGTATTAAAAAATAGAGATCCACTCAGTTGCCCTTTTAATTATTGAGAAGGGAGGGGCAGGGAGGTGGTGGGGAGAGGAAGATGGGGGAGGGTGCTGAGGGTGTTGGAACTTGAAATAAGTGAAACATAGGTACATCTTAAGATTTATAGAAGCTTATAACTTAATGCTACCTAGTAGAAACAAACCTGTGACCTAGGGTTACTAGGTCGAGACTCATACCACTAGGCTAGCATCTCATTATTCAATCCTTTTAATTATCATCCAAACAACACACACAATATCAAAAACACATGTTGATGAATTGCGATATCAAATTCGTGATATCGGGTATGCGATATCGGGGCCTTCCAAGCGATATCGGGCATCCAATATCGGGGCTTGTCTTGTCACCTATAAATAAGAGTGGGTGCACTTGGTTTGAAGAGATTAGTTAGACCCTTACCTAAACTCTTACCTTTTCTTCCTCTCAAAGTTAGAATTATTTCTGCGTGCCCATAGTAGAAGTCATAAAGTGAACGGATCCTCATTCGAGCATTGTGTACCTGAGCACACCTTATGTACGGCAATAAAGATGAACTTTGTGATAAACCTTGTAGCATCTAGAATAGATTAATTAATGTTAATTACAATTATTTAATGCTTTTCTTAGTTAATTAATGTTCTCTCTCTCTCACCTTATAACTCTCATAAGTAAGCACACTCAATACAATTACTGTGAGCATGTGTGTAACACTTGGTAACCTAGTAACGATTAGTGTTTGGTAATCCCAATAGTGTTGCACTAGTTCAGGATGTGTACGAAAAGTGAGAGTGGATGCTAGTGTTAGGACTAGTTAAAAAAATAATTGAGTAGTTAAATTAAATTAGTTACTTAGTTATCTCTCTCCCCCCTTTGTAGCATTAGGCCATAAAACATAAAAATATATAAAAATCATATACCTCAAGTTTACTTAACCATACAATCATGCTATACACGTAAGCTTGGGAAGACAATGATTGACTAACCCATCCTTGTTCCACAAAAGCGCATAAGCACTTAGTCCTTGGAATTTGACCAGATTGTGCATGGACACTCGTATCCGTATGGTTGAGGGTAGGAATACCTTGCCACTCATCATTGGCACTGTTGCCAAGGACTTTGTTGATTATGCACTAATTAGAACTTAGGAAATCTTTCTCATCATTGGAATGAACCCTTAGGATTGGTTAGAAGGAAAAAATAATAATAATATATAATACATTGCACACTAAATAAACAATTATGTCTTCTTTTTCGTATGAAAGTGTTTCACTGCCTAGGTTTGATACAAGGAACAATTGGAGGCGTAGTACACATGATAATCTGCCAGTCCCTCAATAGTTTCATGTGGTATACATTCATCCCAATGAGTATATACCAAACTTTATCTTTATCCTCCACTAGGATGAACAGATGTGTTGGCGTGATTTAGAAGGTAACATAGTATTACCTTTTGATCACTCTGTTTCAAGCATGCTTCTTCATGATCTCACACAAATTGGTATGTAACACTTATAGGTAGAGTATGTTGTGCATGATCATGACTTGAGAGAGTATCAACCCACGAAGGCACAACGTCAAAGGGATTTACAATAGGAGAGACGTTATGAATCCATGAAGGGGAAGTTGTCGTAGAATGTCCCACATGTCCTAAGTGAAAACGAGGGTGGTGAACTTGCCTTAGGCAGTCGCCCACACAATGATGTTCCTCCTGTTGACTTCAGTCAAGGGGTTGTGTATCAGAATCTTCACTCAACTATCCATAACCCAGATTTTGGTACCGACAGACACAAAGGGTTTGAAAAAGGAAGATGAACACACGACAAAGATGGACATTCCAATCGTAACTGCGATCAAGGCTGTGACCATTGAAGAGAAGGTGGCAGGCATCGTCATGGTAATGATTCTCCTCCTTCTTCACCTTTATCATCTCCTTCACCCTCTCCTTAAGGATCTAGATGAAGTCACAAAGAAAAAGACCATGAGGATAAGGGTAGGCAAAATGGGAGTCATAGACAAAATAGTCAAGAAAGGGGACGAGGGCACTCTAGAGAATCATGGCACAGAAGAAGGGAGAGTAGGGAACAACATAGGCATCATAGACACCATAGAAGGAATGATCACAATGAACCCCTACTTGCTACTCGAAGTATGCTAAACATAATTGTGGCTATTAAAATCCCAACAAGGCACCAAAAAGATAGTAGGATCAAGAGATTAAACATGAACAACATCCCACGATTTGAAGGAGGATACAACGTTGATCCTCAAAATCATCTACAAGCATTCCATGATGCATGTGCCTTACAAAACATAGAAAATGAATGGCAAAAACTAAAGTTGTTCCCATGGATACTAGTCAAAGAAGCGGAGAGCTAGTACTGGTCCTTAGAACTAGAATCCATTCATAGGTGGAGTACCATGTTAGAATTGTTCAACGATAAGTACCAAACATACTCTAGAGTGTCTAACCTACGAAAGAAAATCCAAGGATAGAAACAAGGAGGGCATGAACCCTTGGATGCTGCCATGGGCTGATATTATGCATTGTTACATCGTTGTCCTAGCCATGGTTATTCACAGAGGGATCAACTACGCCATATCGTAGATGGGCTTAGGCATGAAACACAAAGAACCCTTGGTACATATGCCCAAGGAAGGCTATCTGAGATTAGGACCCATCAAGTATAAAGATTATTAGAGCAAGTTGCTAAAGAGGAAGGTAACCTAAGGAAAAGAGAGAGTGCGGAGGAATATAACAGAGGTCCTTCTCTCCGAAAGAAGGGAGTAAGATTTTGTGAGGATGAAGAAGAGTCACCACTCAAAGAGATGGTGAATAGGAAAACTTTGCCTATTCAAACATTGGCATTGGAAGTGTCGGAAAAGGTAGACCAAATGTGGGACTCCCTAGATAATAGATTTCAAACCATTCTCAAAATAGTAGAGCAATCTAGAGAGCAAGGTAGTGAATGGGAAAAGAGAAAAAAGAGGGAAGCGGAATATGCACATAACAAGGGTAAGGGAAAAGTTGCCATCATCGAAGAGGTTGTGGATTCAGATACAGACAATGATAGTGGATGCGAGATATGCCAATACGACCATCCCAAGGGATGTTGCCCTGTAATCTCACATCTGCAGGAGTCTAGGATGTATGCACTGAACCCACGATTGAATAGAAGGTAAACACCCTGAAGGTTATCTTATCCCCAAGGTAACCCAAGATAGTTCCAACAATCCTTAACGTATTATCCAAGTGGAATTCCACTAAAACCAACTAAGCAGTATCAATAGTGGCAGCACCCACAATCATGGGGAATGCCACCACCACAACAACAATATCCTTATCGTTAACCTAACCCATATGGATATTACGTGTAGTAGCCAATCTCTCCACGTGACTCTACTGGTTACGTCACCCCTCAACCTCACTCCCAAACACATGAGTATTATAGAACTCCTTCTCCTAGGGGTGATGTTCCACAAATATACCATCCTTCTCATTCGACTGCATCTCTTCCACCCTTAACTCCATTACCACCTGCTCCAACCATGCAGGGTGAGCTCCCTGCCTAGCTACAACAATGAAACACTACAAGGGCTACTAATTCTCACCCTACTATTGGTTCAAAAAATCACACAAAGAATAGACCTTTCTTTAGAACCAACAGTCCAACCAAGTCCTTATAGTCACAAGAAGCTAATTCTTCAAATGCCTCATCACCAATCAAAATTTCAGAACTTCCTTCAACCAAAAGGCCACATTCAACGCATACAGTCATGTTAACTCATGTCATTACAAATTGGATAAAATTTGGCCATCTTCCTAGTAAATTCCATAATCCTAGGAGTCCTCTTATATATCTACAGATCGTTGGGAACAAACCGTGCAAAGCTCTTTTGGATTCAAGTTCTGGTGTCAACTTGATCTCTTAAGAAATGTACAAAGCCTAGAACCTACCTCCATTAAAAAAGAGTAACATTCATTTAGAGTTGGACAACTAGTCCATCACTGTCTCATTAGGACTAATGGAGGACATTATCACCACTATTTGTGGATGATCATATCTAGCTGACTTCCTAGTGATTTAAGTGAACAATGGTAAGGGGGACTTCCCAATCATAATGGGAAGAGCATGGATAAGCATAATTGACACACACCTAGGAATCTGTGATCTTTCCTTGGAAATATCAAAAGAAAATACATTTGGAAAGATCAAGAAGAAGAAATTTCCATGCATCGCATATAATGACACAGGGTGTAATTGTGTGCAGAAGTTATGGTTTATACAATGTTTAACATTGCCTACATGCAATCAGTGTGCACAAGTGGCTAATATACAAAGATGCCTGTATGTAGCATCCACAAGACAAGAGGGCAACCAGTGGCTAATAGCTGATCAAGAGAGTAGTTCAACTATATGCATGGAACCAATTGAGGGTTTGACTTGCACTTACATTAATAGCATAGACACATTAGAGCAAGCCCATGGCCAACTTCCAAGTCTTGACATTGAAAATATCAATTGGGGGAAGTTGGAAATCCCTGATAAGTTTAAGTAGGAGCCTCTTGAGTTAAAACCATTGCCCATCGGTATGGAATACACGTTTCTCAAGAATGGAAAATTGGTAATTATTAACGCTAGGCTTGCTCCTCAACAAAAAGAGAGACTGCTGAAAGTAATAAAAAATGGTCGAAAGCCTTCACTTGTCATATTTTGAATTAATTGGAATAGATCCTAGGATATGCCAACAAAAAATTTACACATCTCTCCATGAAGCCTCGATGACAACTACAGAGGTGACTTAACCCAAAGCTTAAGTAAGTGGTTAAGGAAGAAATTGAACAGCTTCTAAAAGCTAGGTTCATATACCCCAGTGCTAATAGTGAATGGGTTAGTCCCTTAGTTATTGTATCTAAGAAGGGAGGTAAATGGAGGGTGTGTATAGATTTTAGGCTATTGAATATGGCAACATTCAAGGACCACTTTCCATTGCCATTCGTCAACCAAGTCTTAGACACCATTGCAGGGCATCGCTACTATAGTTTTCTAGACGGGTATAGTGGGTACAACCAAATTCAAATAGCCCCAAAAGACTAAGCCAAAGCTATGTTCACTAGTCCTTGGGGAACATTTTCATACAAAAAAATGTTGTTTAACTTGTGCAATGCCCCTATAACATTTCAACAATTAGTTCTAAGCATATTCTAGCAGCAGATAGGAAATGGTGTGGAAGTCTTCATGAACGACTTCTCCACTTATGAAGAGAACTTTGATCAAGCCTTGGATCGGTTAGAGCAAGTACTAAAGTGGTGTGTAGAAACCAAATTAAGGCTCAACTAGCAAAAAAGCCATTTAATGGTCCAAGAAGGCATCGTATTAGGGCATAAGATTTCGCAAAGAGAGATAGAGGTAGACCCCGAAAAGATTAAAATCATCAAAGGAATCACTTGGCAACCTGAAACTGTAAAAGATATTCGGTCATTCCTTAGACACACTATCTACTACAGATGATTTATTGGAAAATTTTCAAAGGTTGCACAACCATTGGTTTAACTAATGAAAAAGGACGTACCTTTCGAATGGACTAGGGAATGCGAACTAGCTTTTCAAACTTTGAAATAGAAGCTTGTAGAAACACCCATTCTATAAGCTCTTGACTTGTCTAGACCATTCCACATAATGACTGACATGTCCAACTATGCCTTAGGAGCTGTACTTATAGAGTTAGATGACCAAAAACATCCTTATTACATTCACTGTGTAAGTAGGAGTATTTCTAGTGCACAACTTAACTATACTACAATAGAGAAAGAATTAATGGCTGTAGTGTTTGCACTAGAAAAATTTAGGTACTATGTATTAAGTTATAAGGTATTTGTACATATAGATCATAGTGCAATAAGGTTCCTAATGAATAAACCAACAGTGAGCTCTTGCATCATATGATGGCTCGTAATCTTACAAGAGTTCGATCTTACAATGATTGATCATAAAGGCACTGAGAACATAGTTGCTGATCATGTATCTCGGTTGCGATGGGACAACAAAGAGGATGAATATCCACTCTTTGATCATTTCCCTAATGAACTCATCTTTGAAGGTGTAGTAACTAATCAATTAACCATGGAGACAAACTGGTATAGTAGTATTCTCACCTATCTTCTTACACAACAAACACCACAAGGGTTAGACATTAAAAAGAAACAATAGTTTCTTCACCGAGCCAAGTATTTTATGGAGATCAATGGGAAACTTTATAAAGTATGTCCCGATGGTGTGTTCCCAAGGTGGATCAATTCTAAGTTCTCCAAGATGCTCACAAGGGTCATTACATTGGGAGATGAACAACCATTAAAATCTTGCTTGTAGGATATTATTGGCCTACATTGTTTTGGGATGCCTATCATTTTTTTCCAATCTTGTGAGCATTGTCAACATGATGGGGGAATGATTGCTAGAATGGAGGGTCCATAATAGTGGATTCAACCTTTAGAACCCTTCGATATTTGGGGAATTAATTTTATGGGGCCTATTACTCCAATGTCCAATGGAAAAGCCTACATCATTGTTGCCATTGACTACTTTACAGATTGAGTAGAAGCAGCCATCGTTAAGGATTGTACATCATCTACAATTGCACGATTTGTTCAAAAACAAGTCATAAACAAGTTTGGCATGCTACGTACACTTATTTTAGACAATGGTACACACTTCATAGGTGTGACTTTTTGGAAATTAATGCAACGCTTAAGGGTTAAGCACAAACTGACTACACCATACCACCATCAAGCAAATGGTCAAGACCAGGTCACCAATAGAAAGATTACAAGGATATTGATAAGAACTATTAGCAAGTATAGGAGAGATTGGAGCACCAAATTGAACGATGCTCTTTGGGCATACCACTCCACATGGAAACTCTCTATAGGATACTCTCCCTATGAGTTAGTGTACGGTAAACTTCCAACGCTCCCTATTCAAGCAAGACTTCATACACTATCCACGACATGTGATCTCAACCTTGACCTTGATCTAGCACAAAAGGAATGATTAATGATCCTTAGCTTGCTAGATGAGAATCGATTAGCTGACCTATCATCTAATGAATTGCATAAGGCCTTTAATAAACAAATCATGACCAAAGGATTAGGAAAGTTAAATATCAACAAGGAGATAAGGTTCTCTATTGAAATACCACACATGTGCCACAATGAACTAAATTTCAAACACTATGGGAAGGACCTTATATCATTCATGTAACTTTTCCTTCAAGGGCCATGATGATTTACAAACCTGAGAGCCCAGACAAGAAACTATTAGTCAACATCCAACAAACCAAACCTTTCCATGAGCCTAGGAAAGCTAGTACCAATGCTACCTTTGTTGGTGGACAACCTTGCTCCCTATTTTGGATTGCCTCCTACCACCTTAGGTGTGGGGGAGATGGCCACCAATGCTAACCATTCAAAGCCCTTAGTTCCTTTTCTATTTTTATTTTACACATTTTTTCATATTTACTTTTTTTTACACCATCGTTATCATTTTTACTATTTCTTTGTTTGACTTACTTTCATTCATCATATAATAAGTGCTCATGATGGTGGATTGTACTATAATAGTGTTGATTGCTAATGTTTGGTTTCTACCTTTGATTTTCAATGTTGATATTAAGAAATGGTTCTTTTGATAAAATAGGCAATGAGTTCACGTCACCCATTCATCCATTCAACTCTATGGTCTCCCTTGGTTTTAGAACTGTACTCTCCCTTTTTCTAAATAAACTTATTAATGAATTGGTGGCTTGGTATTCTTCAAATTGAGGAAGGACTCAATGGTTGAAAAGGATGTGACTTCAAGGGGATTCGATGCACTTGTGCTAGCTATGCTAGATATTCTCTTGGGTACTTGGATGCTTTTTGTGGATTTTTTGCCATTCTGCCATTGATCAAATATGAGGAAGCTAAGTGAATAAAAATAAGTCTTTACATGGTCTGGTTCTCATGCACAAAAAAAAAAAAGAACTTGTGAGAATTCAAAGCACACCCCTTAGACATAATAAAGAAATATGGGCTACAAGCACTGGTTATGGCATTGACAAGATGTGTTACCCATGCCTAAAAGTTCCATCTAACTAAGGCCCTTACTCACTTATTGCTTCTCTATCTTTCTCTCCTTAGAATGGTGGTGACTCTTTGGAAAAGCATTCTTATTGCTTCAAGAGGATGGATTGGTCAAGTGTATTGATGAGAGGTCACCGAATGTGATTGGTTTGAGTCTGGCTTTAGAATGAGTTCTACTGAGTCACCTTAACCATAAAATACAAAAGGGACTTTACAAAACCTTGCTCTTGGGATTCCATTCCATTTTCTACTCTCCATATTTCTTCCCATTTCCCACCTCATTACCAGTTTTATGATTAGTCTATATTTTTGTTAATACATTGTTTTTCCTTGGTAAATTCTGGTGTGTAAGTCTTTAAACATCATTTCCATATGTCATCCCTAGATCCTATGGACTCTTTGGTTTGGGGGTTTGTTAGGGCATAAAAGGCATGAGCCTTCTTTGGGGAGGACCCACTGACATTCCTTTATGATGCAATGTTAAGTTCTTCTCCTTAAACATTTTTTGCAATCAGAAATTTCTCATTTCATCCCAATCCATGACATCCATTTTATTGGCATCACCGTTGTTATTTTTCCCATTTTATTTGTCCCCTATACTTTTCCATCCTATTGCTATCGGAGGCTCACTCTTAGTTGTGGGGACCTTGTCACAAATTTTTCCATTCCACTACTTGTATCACCCCTACACCTTGAGTAGTTATCAGTGATAAACCTCTAACCTAGTTTTTGCCATAACCACAACTTAGCCAATGTGCTTTATATCAAGGTAACATATCAACTACATTGTGGCTTACCTATCCTTACTCATTCGTGATTGTGTTGTGTGTGTAGATGGTGATTACACGAACAATGAACTAGGATAGGAGGAAGCACTTGGGATGGATTGGACTTGGAGCGTTTACGTTGGGAACAAGTTTGGTTGCATGGCTATGGATAAACAACGAAAGGGAAAATCATGACGTCGATAGCAATGCACCTCATTTTCTTTTCTTTCTCTTCAAGCTATCGGATGAGGGTCTAGATGTCATCTATGTACAATATTCACCACAAAGGGTGTGAACACCAATGTTGTAATATGTTTGTCGATTCGTTCACTGGGCACTTTGAGTATGTTATTTCTTGTTATTGTCAATTCTCATTTATTCTATAATCCCATACCTTCCCAATATTTTGTAAGGAACTTGAGGACAAGTTTTCATTCAATTTTGGGGGTATGATGAACTACGATATCGCATCTGCGATATCAAGTATGCGATATCAGGGCCTTCCAAGCGATGTTGGGCATTCGATATTAAGGCCTGTCTTGTCGCCTATAAATAAGAGTGGGTGCACTTGGTTTGAAGAGATTAGTTAGACCTTTACCCGAAGTCTTCCCTTTTCTTCCTCTTAGAGTTAGAATTATTTTTGCATGCCTGTAGTAGGAGTCATAAAGTGAATGGATCCTCATTCGAGCATTTTGTACCTAAGCAGACCTGGTGTACAGTAATAAACATGAACTTTGTGATAAGCCTTGCATAATCCAAAATAGATTAATTAATGTTAATTGTAGTTATTTAATTCTTTCCTTAGTTAAGGAATGTTCTCTCTTTCTCACCCTATAACTCTTATAAGTAAGCACACTCAGTACGATTACTTCGAGTAGGTGTGTAACACTTGGTAACCCAGTAACGATTAGCGTTTGGTAATCCCAATAGTGTTGCACTAGTTCAGGATGTGTACGGAAAGTGAGAATAGATACTAGTTTTAAGACTAGTTAAAAGCATAGTTGAGTAGTTAAATTAAATTAGTTACTTAGTTATCTCTCTCCTCCCTTTGTAGCATCAGGCCATAAAACATAAAAATATATAAAAATCATATACCTCAAGTTTACTTAATCATACAATCGTGCTATACAAGTAAGCTTGGGAAGAAAATGATTGACTAACCCATCCTTGTTCCAAAAAAGTGCATAAGCACTTGGTCCTTGGAATTCAACTGGATCATACGTGAACGCTCATATTTGTATGGTTGAGCATAGGGATACTTTGCTGCTCATCACATGTTATGGTAGGGAATCTCAATTATGAATGTATGTCATTATCCAATCATATGTCTTGTGAATCATGGTTCAATTACTTCCTGAGTAATTAACTTAAGTTTTTCATATTGTTACAAGAACCTCTCACATCTGGCTTCAATAATTAGGCTAGTATATATTGTGAGATCATCCATACTTAAACTTCATGTAGAGACTTCGTCTTAACTTACACCAAGATGACAATGTAAATGCCTCATCCTTTTGTTTATTCCTCTACAAGCATCAATGATCATATATGCAATCAAATCCTATGTATCCCCAAGGTGTTGACATGAGGCATACATACATCTCTAAGAATGAGCTTACTCAAAGAATTTGCTACCATTCAACTTACAAAGACATGGTGTAAGACCACTTTTTCTTTCGTTATTACTTCCTTAAAAAAAATCTATTTTATGTTTATATGGTTTGTTTTACGTTGGTATTTTATTATATATTGCAAGAATTTGCAAGCAAAAGGTTGTTAATTTAGGTAATACTTAGACATCATTATATGTCTCTATAATTCTTGTAAAATGTCATGTTATGTATGTGCCTTGGAGTGTACTTATAATCAAACTATTTTTAGTTCCAACATCCTCTTTTCCCATTTTTCATATATAAAAGAGTTTAGTAGAAAGATGCTTGATTTAAAAAATTCAAGTTATGGGTTTGATTTTGGTGGGCAATACTGAGTTATAAAGTTTTAACTCAACTATGTGTCTTTGGGTAAATATTATTAAAAAAAAAATATGTTTCAACATTGCCCCCTTCCCCCCAAACCCATATATGAAAGAGCAACTATACCATCATAACAAATCATTAAGAAAATTTATTCACAGTAGCCATATTATCATAGTAAATTGTCAAGTGAATGAATGTAAAGTTATCTCTATACACTTCAAAAAAATATAGGCATAAAATTACACAATAGATTTGTTTTTGAAAGATAAATATAATGTAATAACAAAGACTATAATATTGAGATCAATGCCATTGGAAAAATAGTATCTCTATAATATTATCTATAACATTGTTCATAAATATCACATATTATTCCTTATTACTTAAAGGATTATCACCTAGAGGCTTAATGCTCATCTTGCTAAGGTAGGATCTTAGGAGGATCAGTGGATGAGTGAAAGCCTTGTTTTCTTTCAAGTGGTTGTACCCAGGCTTAAAACCAAGTATTATAATTTGAAAAATAAGTACTTTACTATCCCTCCAAGTGGCAGCAGCTAATTGATTATTATAGAAAAATATCTTCATATAATATGTGTGTGTTATTATTTAGTACAATGTACTCACAATATGCTAATTCTAGACTTAGTTTATTGTTATAATGACTAAATTATTTGTATGTAGAAGAAAGAATTTGAAATTAATGATTTCATGAATTGAATTTTATTTTCTAAATTAGAAATTTTATTTTTTGAATCCTAAATTTTTACTTCTAATAGTTATATGTATGACATAGATGTCCTTAGATATAGATATTAGTTTCTTAAACTATGTACATATTCTCATATGGTTGATCTTCTTAATTGAAAAAAGAATGAACTCATCAAATAGGATGCATTATTTTCATTAAATACATAAAATACACGAGTATTATTATAAGAAAAGTAATATAAGTTAGTGTAAACAACTTATGTTGCTTTGTAAAGTCATAAAAATGTATGTTCAAGATGAAATTTTATTACATCTATATAGATCTAAAGGATTTTAAAAAAATAAATTAGCTTGCACAAAATATATTAGTATCAAGAAATCATAAGTACAACAATTACATCCAATAGTTATGTAACTTGTTTCTTCTATGTAATTCTCTAGATTCAACATCAATAGTTTGGATAGCTCATATAGATTGCACCATTCATAGCTTATCTAAAGACTGACTAGAGATTTTTTATTTTCTTTTAAAGAACTTTTTTCTAGAACATTCTAATAAGATATGTTGTTCATCTTGTGCTACTTGTAGTAATTATAATCGACATACTTTATCTTTATGTTACTTATTATTCCATTTTTTAGTGTCAATATAAAGGTGGCGTGATCATAGTCTTACTTTGTTAATTAGTGCTCTTATGGATATTGGAATAGCTACATGTAGATATGCTACTTCATCATGCTTTAAATAAAAATGAAAAGACATAAATTTATTTAGCACCAAAAGTCATTAATTTTGAAAATAGTTATTTCAAATTAGAAAGCAATTCATGTTGTGTTATTAAAACTAAAACTAAAATTGGATTTTTAGTGACCTCCACTAAGACTCTTTTGGATTTGTTGAATTGAGTAGTCTTAGAATTTCCTTTATGAAAATTTTTAAGTCTATAACTCAATGTTGCTCACTAGAATCAAACCTATGGGTAACACTTTCTCGTCATTTTTCTTAGATTGATCCTACATGTTTTGATGTTAAAGAAAATTTAAGGATTTTTACCAAACTTACATCCAAACAATTCCTTAGCATCTTTATTATGTAGTGTGAAACATGCCTATCATGTATCATATACTACCTTTTCTTAGAATATATATGTATTAAACCTTGTGTATTTTTACAATCAACAATTTTATAAATAATTATTAATTAGAACTAACAACTTTTTAAAATTTTATCATTTGTTCTAATTAAGATTGTGTGAGTTAGTTGTTTCTAAATAAGTAACACATTCATATAAAGTTTGCTATGTTGTTATCCTTAATAGGTTATTGGCTAATGCACTTAGTTACATCATCCTAAGGTATTATTTCATGATGTGATTGGGACATTTTTAATAATTGTTAAATTTGAAAGTTAGACTTCTTAGTCTCATGGAAAAAGCAGCACCAAATCTTAGCTTGAGAACTTCTCATATTTTATGTATAATTAGGAATATAGTTCAAACTTCTAAAAAATATAATTTTTCATGTTGCTCAACAATGTCATGGGAGTAACATGATCATTCTTGAGCTAGCTTTGATAAGCCACAATCTCTTTACAATGTTAAGGATCTAAATCCAATGCAAGCTCCTCCATAACATGAAAGTGAGTCTTAAAAACCTATTGTTCATCTAAGAAATATTGAATCTTACAATGTCAAATGTCATAATTAGGATCATCTAGTTTTTATCCTTTGTTGAGGTTGGCAACAATTTATCTGGAGGGCATGCTTAAAAAGAAAACATGTATGTATAAATATTACAACTATGATCCTAAAAGTAGAAAACACAATATTATAAGTATAGTGTCACATTCTAGTAAAATAACTTAGAATTTTTAAGTAAATACATTTTTTATTGAATTCAAAAATACATGAAAAAACCATAAGCTTATTCTAAAACTTAAAAAATTAAACATAAATCACCCTTAAACCAATTTTTTGATAAAATATAATTTATTCATCAAGGTTGCATAAAAAACTAATTAACCAAGTTTCATATTACATAGATACAAGGTTTGAGTTACAAAGAGATAATTATTTAATCTAGCATTACATAATATCTAAATGAAGGCCTAGCACTAAAATTAGGAATGAAAATTACATAATGTAATTATTTTATTATTCTCAACTTCTTTTCTCATCTTAAAACTATCAATTGCATTACTTCCTAGTTCTCACATCACTTGCCTTATCTACATGGGATACATGTAAAAAAGAGTGAGTACTACTTCAGTAGTTAACCATAATTCTTAAACCTCTTCTAACAAAGCATAGACAGAATGGGGCCAAAGTTGCAATCACAAAGGTTAGTAATACAAGACTTACAAAGCATTAACACTTTTATTATTTTCAATAATGCTTAAGTTTTTAGGTTATTGTGATTAATTATCATCTAATGGTTATTCATAGGTTTTCCAGTAAGATACTAAGTTTACTATATAGGTGATATTATTGTAAGATATGATTACTTGTGCCTCAATTCTATTTCTTCAATTTTGGCTAGTTTACCTTAGGATTTATACTTTATCTTGGTAATTATCCTTAACTATACCACCACTCCAAAGCAAGTCTAGTATCTAACTACTTGAATTATTTATTCTCTATATTATTTTTCGAGATAGCTTGCTTCAATTATAATCCCATATGATAATCATTATGAATTATTATTCTTTTAGAAATGAAAAGCCAATGTTAATTCTGTTATTTCTCTCCCTAATTACTAGTGTGTTTGCTAACTAGATCTAAGTTTGGTGCTTCTTTTCTTGTAACTACTGCACTTGTGAGTCTTACTATTGTGATTTCCATGAAGATGTACTAGTATTCCTCCTAATATGAAACTCATTATGAGCTCCAAAATTTTTCAAGAAACTACTTTACCATGATTGTTGATGAACTACGATATCAGGGCCACGATATCGCATCCACAATATCGGGTCCACGATATTAGAGCCTACCATGCAATGTCAAATACCCGATATTGGGACTTGCCTCCTTGCCTATAAATAAGAGGCGAGTGCACTTGGTTTTGTATTAGATAGTTAGACCCTTAGCCGAACTCTTGCCTTTTCTCCCTCCTAGAGTTAGAATTATTTCTATGTGCCCGCAGTAAGAGTCACAAAGTGAATGGATCTTTATTCGAGGATTGTGTACCTGAGCATACCTTGTGTACGACAATAAAGATGAACTTTATGATAAACCTTGCAGCATCCAGAATAGATTAGTTAATGTTAATTACTATTATTAAATGCTTTCTTAGTTAATTAATGTTCTCTCCTTCTCTCTCTCTCTCTCTCCCCCTATAACGCTCCTAAGTAAATACACATAGTACGATCACTTCGAGCATGCATGTAATACTTGGTAACCTAGTAACAATTAGCATTTGGTAATCCCAGTAGCGTTGCATTGGTTTAGGATGTGTATGACAAGTGAGAATGAAAATTGGTGTTAGGATTAATTAAATCCTAGTTAATTAGTAGTTAAGTTAAATTAGTCACTTAGTCATCTCTCTCTGCTCCCTTATTAGTAGCAGAACATAAAAACATAAAAGCTATAAAAATTATATGCATTAAGCTTACTTAACCATATAATCGTGACATATAGGTAAGCTTGGAAAGATAATGATCAACCAACCCATCCTTGTTCCAAAAGGGTGCATAAGCACTTAGTCCTTGGAATTCAATTAGATCATGCGTTAAACATTCGTATTCATATGGTTGAGCGTAGGGGTATCTCGCTGCTCATCATTGGTGCAGTTGTCAGGGACTTAGTTGTTTATGCACTAATTAGAACTTAGGGAATCATTCACATCATTGGAACAAACCCTTAGGGTTGGTTGGGAAAATAATAAACAAGAATACATTCCACACTAAACAGATAAGTATGTCTCCTTCTTCATACGAAAGCACCTCATCGCCTAGGTCTGAAATAGGAAACAATCGGCAGCGTAATACACATGATGTTGATCCACCAGTCCCTCAACAAGTTCAATTGGTATATATTCATCTTGATGAGTATATACCAAACTTCACCTTTATCCTCCATTAAGATAAACAACTGCATTGGTGAGACTTAGAAGGTAACATAGCGTTACCTCTCGATCATTCAGTCCCAAGCATGCTTCTTCGTGCTCTCACATGAATTGGCAAACCACACTTACACATAGAATATGCTATGCAAGATCATGACTTGAGAGAATACCATCCCATGGAGGCACAATGTCAAAGGGACTTGCAATAGGAGAGACATCATAAGTCTTTGAAGGGTAAGTGGTCCTAGGATGTGTCACATGTCTTAAGTGAAAATGAGGGTGGTGAACCTACCTTAGATAGTCATCCACACAATGATGTTTCTCCCCTTGACTTTGGCCAAGGGGTTGTGTATCAAAACCTTCATTCCACTATTCATAACCCAGATTTTGATACCCATGGGCACAAAGGATCCAAAAAAGGGACAAAGACACATGATAAAGATGGACATTCTGATCGTAATCGTGATCAAGGCTAAGACTGCCGAAGAGAAGGTAGTAGAAACCATCATGGTGATGGTTCTCCTTCTTCTTCACCTTCATCATCTCCTTCACCCTCGCCTTTCATAGCTAGACGTATTCATAATGAAAAAGACCATGAGGATAAAGGTAGGCAAAGGGAAATTCATAGATGAAATAGCCAAGAAAGGGGACAAGGGAACTTTAGAGAATCACAAGATAGAAGAAGGGAGAGTAGGGAACAATGTAGGCATCATAGACGCCATGGACGAGATGATCATGATGAACCCCTACTCGCTACTCAAAGTATGTTAGACATAACTAAGGCTGTTAGAATTCTAACAAGGCACTAGAAAGATAGTAGGATCAAGAGATTAGATATGAACAATATCCCACGATTTGAAGGGGGATACAATGCTAATCCTCAAAATCACTTACAAGGATTCCATGATGTGTGTGCCTTACAAAACATGGAGAACAAATGGCAAAACTTAAGTTATTCCTACAAATACTAGTTAAAGAAGCGGAAAGCTAGTACCGGTCCTTAGAACCAGAACCTATTCATAGGTGGAGTACTATGTTAGAACTATTCAACGACAAGTACCAAATGTACTCCCAAGTGTCTAACTTGCAAAAGCAAATCCAAGGATGAAAACAAGGAGGACATGAACCCTTGGATGCTACCATGGGCCCATACTATGCACTGTTACATCATTATCCTGGCCATGGGATCAACTGCGCCATCTCATAGATGGGCTTAGGCATGAAACGAGAAGAACCCTTGGGACTTATGCCCAAGGAAGATTATCCGAGCTTAGGTCCCATCAAATCCAAAGACTATTGGAGCAAGTTGCTAAGGAAGAAGGTGAGCTATGGAAGAGAGAAAGTGTGGAAGAGTATAATCAAGATCCTTCTCTCCAGAAGAGGGGAGGAAGATTTTGTGAGGATGAAGAAGAGTCACCACTCGAAGAGATGGTGAATAGGAAAACTTTGCCTATCCAAAAGATGAGATCAGAAGTTTCAGCAAAGGTAGATCAAATATGGAAATCCTTAGAAAATAGGTTTCAAAATGTTCTTAAAATAGTAGAGGAGTCTAGAGAGCAAGGTAGTGATCGCGAAAAAAGAAAAAAGAGAGAAGCTGAACATGCACGTAGCAAGGGTAAGGGCAAAGTTTCCATCGTTGAAGAGGTTGTCGATTCCAAAATAGACAATGATAGTGGATGTGAGATATGTTAATATGACCATCCTAAGGAATGTTGCCATATAATCTCACATCTGTAGGGGTCTGGGATGTATGCACTCAACCCATGATTGAACAAATGACAAACACCTCGAAGGTTACCTTACCCCCAAGGTAACCTAAGATAGTTCCACCAACCCTTTATGTATTATCCCAGTGGAAATCCACCACAACCGATTGAGAAATATCAATAGTGGCAATACCCAAAATCATGGGGAATGCCACCACCAAGGCAACAGTATCCTTACTGGAAACCTGACTCATATGGATATTACGTGTAGCAACTAGTCTCTCCACGTGACTCTACTGGTCATGTTACCCCCCAACCTCACTACCAAGCTCATGAGTATTATAGGACTCCTTCCCCTAGGGGTGATGTTCTACAAACATACCATCCTTCTCATCCGACCACATCTCTTCCAGAAATAGCTCCACTACCACTTGCTCTAGCTATGCAGGGTAAAATCCCTACCCAGCCTCAGCAATGTAATGCCATAAGGGCTATTAACTCTCAACCTACTATTGGTTCCAATAACCACATGAAGAAAAGACCTTTCTTTAGAACCAATAGTACAGCCAAGCCCTTGTAATCACAAGTAGCTGATTCCTTAGACGTCTTAGTATCAATCAAAACTTTGGAGCCTCCTTCAACCTAACCACTGCACTCAATGCATACGGTCATGCTAACACATGCTATCACCAATTGGATCAAAGCTTGCCATCTTCCCAGGAAATTCTCTAATCTTAGGAGTCCTTTGATATACTTATAAATCATTGGAAATGAATCATGCAAGGCTCTTTTGGATTCAGGTTTCAGTGTCAACTTAATTTCTCAAGAAATGTACAAGGCCTAGAACCTACCTCTATTGAAAAATAGCAACATGTGTTTAGAGTTGCCTAACTAGTCCATCACTATCCCATTGGAACTAGTGGAGAACATTGTCACCACTATTTATGGGTGGTTGTACCCAGTTGACTTCCTAGTGATTTAGGTAAACAATGGTAAGGGGGATTTCCTAATCATAATGGGAAGAGCATGGCTAAGAACAGTTGATGCATGCCTAGGAATCCATGATCTTTCCCTAGAAATATCAAAGGAAAATATATTCAGAAAGATCGAGAAGAAGAAAGTTCCATGCATCGCATATAGTGACACGAGGTGTAATTGCATGTAGAGGTCATGGTTTGTGAAAATTTTAGCATTTCCTGCATGTAATCAGTGTGCACAAGTGATCAACATAAAAATATGCTTATATGTAGTAGCCACACGATAGGAAGGCACCTAGTGGCTGATGGATGATCAAGAAAGCAGTTCAATCATATGCATGGAACCAACTGAGGGTTTAACTTGTGCTTACATTGATAGCATAGACACATTAGCGTAAGTCCACCGCCAACTTCCAAATCTTAATCTCGAAAGTATCAACTAGGGGAAGTTGGAAATCCTTGAGAAATTTAAGTAGGAGCCCCTCGAGTTGAAACCACTACCCATCAATATGGAATACACGTTCCTTAAAAATGGAAAACTGGTAATTATTAACATGAAGCTTGCTCTGCAACAAAAAGAGAGACCACTGAAGGTAATAAATAAATGGTCGAAAGCCTTTGCTTGATCATCTCCTGAATTAACTAGAATAGACCCTAGGATATGCCAACACAAAATTTACATCGACCCCTCCATGAAGCCTCTAAGACAACCGTAGAGATGATTGAATCCATAGCTAAAGCAAGTAGTTAAGGAAGAAATTGATTAGCTTCTCAAGGCTGGGTTCATATACCCCATTGCTGATAGAGAATGGGTTAGCCCCTTAGTTATTGTACCTAAAAAGGAAGGCAAATGGAGGGTGTGCATAGATTTTAGGCTACTAAATATGGCAACATTCAAAGATCACTTTCCATTGCCATTTGTTGACCAAGTCTTAGACACCATCGTAGGGCATCGCTATTATAGTTTTCTAGACGGATATAGCAGATATAACCAAATACAAATAGCCCCAGAAGACCAAGCCAAGACTATGTTCACTAGTCTTTGGGGAACATTTGCATATAAACAGATGCCGTTTGGCTTGTGCAATGCCCCTGCAACATTTCAACAACTAGGTCTAAGCATATTCTAGCAGCAGATAGGGAATGACATGGAGGTTTTATGTAAGACTTCTCCACTTATGGAGAAAAATTTGATCAAGCGTTGGACCAGTTAGAGAAAGTGTTAAAAAGATGTTTAGAAACTAATTTGAGGCTCAACTGGTAGAAAAGCCATTTGATGGTCTAAGAAGGCATAGTACTAGTGCACAAAATCTCACACATAGGGATAGAGGTAAACCCTAAGAAAATCAAAGTTATCCAAGGAATTACTCATCAACTGAAAACTATCAAAGATATTTGATCATTCCTTGGACACACTGGCTACTATAGGAGATTTATTGAGAACTTTTCAGAGGTTTCCAAACCATTGGTGGAATTAATGAAAAAGGACATACCTTTCAAATGGACTAGGGAATGTGAACTTGCTTTCCAAAATCTGAGATAGAAACTAGAAGAAACACCCATTCTACAAGCTCCTGACTAGTCCAAATCATTCCATATCATGACTGATGTGTCCAAGTATGTCTTAGAAGCTGTACTTACATAGTTAGATGACCAAAAGTGTCCTTATTGCATCCACTATGCAAGTAGAAGTATTGCTAGTGCACAACTTAACTACACTACAACAGAGAAAGAATTAATGGCTGTAGTGTTTGCACTAGAAAAGTTTAGATACTATGTATTGGGATATAAAGTATATATACATAAAGATCATAGTGCAATAAGGTTCCTTATGAATAAGCCAATGGTAAGCCCTTGTATCATACGATGGCTTATAATCTTACAAGAGTTTGATCTTACGATGATCGATTGTAAAGGCACCGAGAACGTAGTTGCTAATCATTTGTCTCGGTTGCGATGGGACAACAAAGAGGATGAGTATCTAATTTTTAATTATTTCCCTAATGAATTTCTCTTTGCCGGTGTAGTGAATAATCAATCACCCATGGAGACAAACTAGTACAGTAGCATTCTTACCTATCTCCTCACCCAAAAAATACCACAAGAGTTAAACCTTCAGAAGAAACAACAGTTTCTTCACCAAGCCAAGTACTTTATGGAGATCAATGGGCAACTTTACAAAGTGTATCCCAATGGCTTGGTTTGATGTTGTGTTCCCAATATAGATCAACCGCGAATTATCCAAGATGCTCATGAGGGCCCTTGTGGGGGCCATTACACTGGGAGATGAATGGCCATCAAGATCTTGCTTGCAGGATATTATTGGCCTACATTGTTTTGGGATGTCCATCAATTTATCTAATCTTGTGAGTGCTATTAATGTGATGGGGGAATGACTACTAGAATGGAGGGCCTACAACAATGGATCCAACCATTAGAACCCTTTAACATTTGGGGAATTGATCTTAAAGGGCCAATTATACCAATGTCCAATGGAAAAGCTTATATTCTTGTTGCAATTGATTACCTAACAAAATGGGTAGAAGCAATTGCTATGAAGGATTGTACATCATATACAGTTGCATGATTTATTTAACAAAAAATCATAAATAGGTTTGGTGTGCCTCGTGCACTTATTTCAGACAATGGTACACAGTTCACAAGTGCAAATTTTCAAAAATTAACGTAACACTTAGGGGTTGAACACAAACTGAAAACACCATACCACCCCTAAGCGAATGAGCAAACTGAAGTCACCAATAGGGAGATTACAAAAATATTGACATGAATTATTAG
This sequence comes from Gnetum montanum, assembly GCA_015680685.1. Taxonomy (NCBI): domain Eukaryota; kingdom Viridiplantae; phylum Streptophyta; class Gnetopsida; order Gnetales; family Gnetaceae; genus Gnetum; species Gnetum montanum. The sequence continues at coordinate 119,196 of MNCI01034286.1, read as the reverse complement.
CAAGTTTAGGCAAGACTAGAGCACTAAACTGAACGACGCTCTTTGGGCATACCACTCTACATGGAAACTCCCTATAGGCTACTCTCACTATGAGGTAGTGTACGGTAAATTACTGACACTTCTGATTCAAACTAAGCTCCATACACTATCCACGACATGTGATCTCAACCTTGACCTTAATTTAGGATAGAAACAATGGTTGGTAACCCTTAACTTTCTTGATGAAAACTAACTAGCTACCTTGTCATCTAGCGAATTGCATAAGGCATTCAATAAATAATGTCATGACCTAAGGATTAGGAAAGTTAAATATCAACTAGGAGATAAGGTTCTATACTAGAATCCCACACATGTGTCACAACGTACTAAATTTCAAAAATTGTGGGAAGGACCTTATATTATTTATGCAACCTTTCTTTCAGGGGCCATGACAATATACAAACCCGAGAGCCTGGACAAGAAGCTGTTGGTCAACATGCAACAAACCAAACCTTTCTATGAGCTTAAGACAACCAGTACACATGCTACCTCTATTGGTGGACAACCCTGCTCACTATTTTAGATCTCCTCCTTCCAACTCAGTTGTGAGGGAGATGGTGACCTACACCAACCATTTTAGGCCCTCAGTTCTTTTTTAAATTTTTTTTACACATTTTTGTTTTACACCATCATTCATATTTTTACTATTTCTTTGTTTACTTAATTTACTTTTATTCATCATCCAATAAGTGCTCATGATGGTGGATTGAATCATATCATATTGATTGCTAATGTTTGATTTTTGCCTTTGAATTATGATGCTGATATTAAGGTATGGTTCTTTTGGTAAAACAGGCAATGAGTCTATGTCGTCCACTCATCCATACAACTCTATGGTCTCCTTTGGCTTGGAATTGTATAGTCCCTTTTTTATAAGTAACTTGTTAATAAATTAGTGGTTGGGTATTTTTTAGACCAAGGAAAGACTCAAAGGATGAGAAGGGTGTGACTTCAAGGGGATTCAATGCATTTGTTCTGGCCATTCTCTTGGCTGCTTGGATGCTTTTTCTTGGGTTTTCCACCATTCTACCATCAATCAAATATCAAGAAGCTGAGTAAATAAAAATAAGTCTTTGCATGATGTGGTTCTCATGCAAAAAAGAAAAAAAGAAAAAAAGAAAAAGAAAAGAAAAGTAAGAATTCAAAGCACACCCCTTAGACATAATAAAGAAGTATGGGCTACAAGCACTAGTTATGGCAATGAAAAGACATGTTACCCATGCCTGAAGGTTCCCTCTAACTAAGGCCCTTTCTCACTTCTTGCTTCTCCATCTTGCTCTCCTTGGGATGGTGGTCACTCTTTGTGGAAGCATTCTTGTTGCTTCAAGAGGATGAATTGATCAAGTGTATTGATGCGAGGTCACTAAATGTGGTTGGTTTGATTCCAAATTTGGAATGAGTTCTACTTAGTCATATTAACCATAAAATACACAAGGGACTTTACACAACATTATTTTGGGGATTCCATTCCATTCTCTCCTCTCCATATTTCTTCCCATTTTCCATCTCATTGCCGATTTTATCATTAGTCCATCTCTGGGTTGATGCATTATTTTTCTTTGGTGAATTCTTATGGGTAAGTCTTTAACTCTTGCTTTCAAATGACATTCCTAGAGCCTACAGACTCTTTGGTTTGTGGGTTTGTCAAGGCATCAAAGGCATGAGCCTACTTTGAGGATGACCCATTGGCATTCCTTTTTGGTGTAATTGTTAAGTTCTTTTCCTTAAACATTTCTTGCAATTAATCCTTTCTTATTTCATCCCCATCCATGACATCCATTTTATTGGCATTTCCGTTGTTATTTTTTTCCATCTTTCTTATTCCTAATATTCTACCATCTTATAGCTACTGGAGGTTCACTCTTAGTTGTGGGGGCCTTAGCATAAATTTTTGAATTTTTTCCATTCTACTATTCGCCTAACCCCTACACCTTAGGTAGTCACCAGTGATAAATCCATGAACTAGTTTCTACCATAACCACAACTTAGCTGATGCTCTTCATATTGAGGCAAGGTATCAACTGCATTGTGGTTTATCTATCCTTGCTCATTTGTAACTGTGTTGTGTGTGTAGATAGTGATCATACAAACAATGGATTGGGCTTGGAGGAAGTACTCAGGATGGATTAGAATTGGAACATTTACGAAAGGAGCAAGTTTGGTGGTGTGGCTATGGATAAACAATGGAAGGTGCAATCTTGGCATTGGCAGTAACATACTTCATCTTCTTTCTTTCTCTTTTTCTTCAGGCTATAAAATAAAGGCTTGGATGTCATTTATGTATGAGTGTTCACCACAATGGTCATGAACACTAATGATGTATTATGCTTATTGATCCNATAAGAGGTGGGTGCACTTGGTTTTGTATTAGATAGTTAGACCTTTTTCCAAACTCTTGCCTTTTCTCCCTCCCAAAGTTAGAATTATTTCTATGTGCATGTAGTAGGAGTCACAAAGTGAACAGATCTTTATTCGATCATTGTCTACCTGAGCACACCTTGTGTATGGCAATAAAGATGAACTTTATGATAAACCTTGCAGCATCCAGAATACATTAGTTAATGTTAATTACTATTATTAAATGCTTTCTTAGTTAATTAATGTTCTCTCTCTCTCTCTCTCTCTCTCTCTCTCTCCTAAGTAAATACACGCAGTACGATCACTTCGAGCATGCATGTAATACTTGGTAACCTAGTAACAATTAGCATTTGGTAATCCCAGTAGTGATGCACTGGTTCAAGATGTGTACGACAAGTGAGAATAGACACTATTTTTAGGATTAATTAAAGCCTAGTTAATCAATAGTTAAGTTAAATTAGTCACTTAGTCATCTCTCTCTCCTCCCTTATTAGCAGTAGGACATAAAAAACATAAAAGTTAGAAAAATTATTTGCCTCAAGCTTACTTAACCATACAATCATGACATACAGGTAAGCTTGGGAAGACAATGATCAACCAACCCATCCTTGTTCCACAAGGGTGCATACGCACTTAGTCCTTGGAATTTGATCGGATCATACATGAAACACATATCCGTATGGTTGAGCGTAGGGGTACCTCGTTGCTCATCAATTTTTTCATTATTAACATCTAAGCATTAGTTTTTAAGATTCTTTAGTGATTTTAATTGTTTGATCTTTTTCTAATCTTAATTATATTTTTAATATAAAATATAACCCATATTATACTTCATGCTACATAGCCATAACATCCTAGAATTTTTCCATAATGTAATTGCATCCCATACTACTCTTACACTATAAGAATTCTACATTTACCATCTTTTTCCATTTACTTTAATTTTTGTATTGTAGAATGAGTGGTATGAATCATATTCCTCACATCTTCATGATTTTTAAACATTTTTGAATGATTCTAGTTTTTTTGGAGCTTATATATATGACCTGATGTAGTCCAAATTTCATGGAAATATGTCATAAATATTTAAAAATACATTTTTTTTGATTTACAAGATTTTCTTCTATTTGAAACCCTAACAGAATGAGTGATAGTTAAAGAATTAGCTATAATTCCTTCATTTCTAACCATTTTTTATAATTTTTTATTTTATTTAAACATGATAATTGCAAAAATATTTAAGTAAAATTATAGAATTAGATTCTTACTAATCTAGGAAATATAGTTGCATGAAGATTCATAACCACAATTGTTAGACTTTTAAATAAATAAGAAAAAATGTGAGAAAACACTAGTTTTTGAGAGTGTTTTTACATTATTTCTTTTCTTTTTAAATTATAGGGAAATTTTGTGAATTCTATAGATATACATTTCATTAGATAAATCTTAGTGGATGATGAGATATAATCATTTTTTCACCACTTATAGTTTGATGTTTTTTTCAAGCAAACATGCAAAAATGAAGAGAGAAACATATTTTCATGCAAATGTGGAAGGCATATTAGAAGGAAAATCAAATATACCAAATCACATAATTCCAATATGATAGGATATAAAAGAATTTTTTTCAATTGTAAGAGATTAACTTGAATACATAATATGTATGTTCATCTACTTGGAGGTGGTTGCATGTGATTTTTAGAAGTATAAGGGTTTTTACATAGGTTGGTGGTAGTAAGAGCTTTTCACATACAAGTATCCATAAAGAGTGATGAGTAGCGAGTAGTCCCTATGCCCAACAATATGAATCACAAGAGCTACACTAGTGATCTGGTTGAATTTTGTGGACTTTAGCTTCTAAATGTACAATAGGCAAAGGTAGTGACTTAGAGACATGATCATTGTCTTCTTGGCTTCGCTTGTGTAAGTGCAAGTGTATGGTTAAGTGTAAACCATGACACATGATTTTTATTGGTTTTATATTTTATTTGATTTATTCTAAGCATATAATAAAGAGAAATTTAATTAATGATTAATAATTTAACTATCTAGTGTCCTAATCCAACTATCCTAACATTAGCATCCGAGCCCACTTTCCATTTGCATCCTAAACTTACTTTAACACTATTGGATTACCAAGTGCCTATTACTAGCATACCAAATAGCCACTACTAGGATTAGCAAGTGTTAAGTGGTATGTTCGAAGTGGTCATACTTATGAATTTATTATTAACCATATTAATTAATAAAATATATTTATGTAAAAATGCATAAGTAAATAAATTCAAAAATGGAAACATTAATCTATTCCAAGTGCTGCAAGAAATGGCAAGAATCTCATCTTTATTGTCGATCACATCAATTTGTTTAGATACAAGATGCTCAAATAAAGAACCATACAGTCCTTGAGATCCTACTATAGGCACTTAGAAAATATTATAACTATAGGCTAAGAAAACTATAATAGCTTCGCTATGCTATTGACTTAATGTGCCATAAATACAATGGGTACATGCACTTATATAGGAAAAGATAGACACTGCATCAACACATCTAACTATGTGTTGATTGGGATGCATTGATGGGGTTACATCGACAAGGCTGCATCGACACATCTAACCATGTGTTGACAGGTCAATCAGGTTGCATCAACAAGGCTGCATCGATGCATGCCTGTTGATGTAGCCCATTGAGTGATTTATCATACCCCCATGACTAAATGAAAACTCATTCTTGAGTGAACAAAGTAGGATCAAGCTTCTTATAAAATTGGAAAGGTATGAAATCACAAATTGACTGACTCTACTAACTAAATCTAAGTTTTGAATTGTGAAAAATTACAATAATTACAAAAATGGATGTTCAGGATAATAAAATTGAACACCCTTACAAAAATGGACAGCTAGAATCCTTTGGTAGCTGAAGTAGAAGAGGAGATCAAATAGTGCTAGGATGTGGAGGCTCCTAGGGTGTTGAAAGACCTTCTCTAGCCTTTGGCTCTTGTGGTGGTGGCGGTTGAGCTTGAGGTAATGGTTGTAGTTATCTTGCTATAGTTGTTACTTTTGGTGGAAGGTGAAAGGTATCTAGCAATGCCTTCATCTTCTCCTCCTTACTCTATGGGTCATACATAGTCCACACAACTTCACTAATGTGGACTAGTATGGGGACATTCCATAGATAAGGCATTATAGGGAATAACTCCTTAACATTGATAAACCATTATGCAAATTGTTTATGTTTCACATCGAATGTCTTGATAGGGTTCTCTAGTTCATGGTTTTCATTCATCCTTTTAGCTAGGTTCTTAGCAACCAATCACTAGTCAATAAATCAGCTCTAGAGAGCTTTAAGCTCTACATTAGCTATTTCTAACTTCTACTTGGTGTCCTTGTGATACTTGAACTTGGCCTCATAGGGGAGGTATGAGCTGGTCACCTATTTCTCCAACTCTAACCTTGGCCTTCTAGTGGTTAGCATCACTAAGTTTGTGTAATGGAGGTTGGTAAGCTCTATGTATTCTATCATCTCTTCAATCTACAACTCTTTCAGATGGATCTTTGCTCTATTGTAGGTATCTAATCTGTAAAATACTAGTTTCCATACATAACCTCTCTTCTAGCATTGTTGAAGCACCTTGTTCATCTTTGTCTTGGACAACTAAATCTCTTTCTTGTTTAACTCCTTGAGGAGCCCAATGTGATCCTTGTAATCATTTTTAACTCATTCAAATTTTAGGGCCTCATTCTTCTAGGAAACTACCTCAATGGTTATTTTCTAGCGAAGTGCATGGACTTCCTTCATTGAGAGATTGTGATTCTTTGCTGCCAACCTCCTCAACTCCATGTTCACCTTGGTGACCTACTCCTACTACTATCTCACAAATTTGACCATTTGGTCCTTTTGCTCCTCGACATTACATAGGTGGTGAAAATATCTTTGGTCAAAGTTAGGTTCTCCTTATAGACTTGCATCAAGTCTTTATTAGTGTGGCTAATAACAGCTTTTAATAAGGATGCATTGAAGATCTTCATCTTCTTGGCATTCTTAGCCTTTTTTAGTTAGTTCTAAAGTTGCAAGAAAGATTCATTCCATGTAACAAATTAACTAAGAATGGTAGGATCGGCCAAGCATGCTCTCAATTCCACAACCTCAACAGCCAATCATTAATTTTCAGTAGTGGTTACCTTAAGTTAAACATTTGCAATGATGAGATTACCCTTGGTCTCCAATAGCTCTAAATGAGTAGCTGTGATTCCTTTTGGGAGATCAAAAATCTTTGTTAGTGGTTGCTTGATTCCCACCAGTTAGTCCAAAACTTCCTTGTGTTGGGCTATACTTAGCCTCTCGCTCACTACTCCTAGAGATGTCTACACATCTCTAAGTGCAACAATGTCTGGCACGGTTGCTGTAAGAGCATTTATAGCCTCTACTACTTGATCAACCATTATCTTCATCTCTATTTCTTGTTCATGGTGTTTAATCACTAGGGTAGTTGGCCCCCTTGCCCTCCTCTAGATGCACTAAGAGAGTAGCAGCATTTGTAGAGATCTCTGGGAATTATTGTTATTTAGGGATGAACACCATCACTTCTCAGGTGCTTGAATTAGATATCATGGGAACCTACATTTGTTATGTTGAAAATAACAACTTAGTATCTTCTAGCTAGCTAATTATTCAAGTTACCTCATTGATGTGGCTTAATGCTTAATAGTAGACTGATGGCTCTCCACCACTTGGTTTTGCCTACTATTGCTGTAGGAGTTGCTCACATAGCTTTCTCATGCACTCCATTGTTGCATGAACCTCTTGTGTTGTCTCTCTAGTAGGTGGTGGAGGTGGCTACTCCTCTTCAAGTAGCTTGGTAGGTGCCTTGCCTTTCATCATCTCCTTCAAGATGTGACGAGAACATGATGAAGTGTGTTGTTTACACAATGAGCTATTTCTCCTCTTTTGTAGAGTTTTCTAATTAGGCATGGAAAGGGGAGTATTTTCCTTCCTTTCTCATTCTCTTTGAATCATTTTTCAATTTATAGGAAGATGAGCTAGGATAGGTTGATAGGGAATTTTTTGCTTAGAGTGACACATACATAGGTAGAGAAGGTAGTGACCTTACTTGGCCTCATTGTTGGGTTTAGGTTATAGGCTGCAATCTTGAAGTAGGCCATCTCTACCTTTGTGTGTGCTTTGTATTCCTTACGGTCCACTTCATAGCATCATTGGACCCATTTCTTTTTGATGTTAGGGTCCACTTATGTAGGAATCTTTGCTAAGGTTGCTCCATTGTCACACAATCTGAGGGCCTCTGTAATGGTCTTAATCGAATATGACACATTAATGTTCTTGATTTTCATGGTCATGTTTGCCTATCATTTATTTTAGAAGAGATAAGTCTCTTCCATGTACCACTCCCCACTAGAAGTGAGGATGGACCACATGGGAGATCCTTGCACTTATTTCTTAACCTCCTCTAGTGCCAAGTTCAAGAAGGGTCCAAAGTTGAGTTCCTAAAAAACGACACTTTGGAATTCCATAGAAGAAATTTGCTTTAGGTAGGCCTTGATCAAGGTGACCTCTAGATTTGATCTAGGCCTTGGCACCTCATTTTTCCTAGACTGTCTTGTTTCTATAGTGGAAATTTGATGAACAAATTCCACTTCGAGCTCCTCCCAAAGAGGTCCCATGGCATGGGTCTTTGCCTCGTCTTATTGGGATTGTTGCTATAGCTATTGGTTCCTTTTTCCTCTTGGCTACCTCTTCCATGATTATGATGGTCCTTCTTCATATAATCTCTTCAGTGCCATTTGCAATCACACACATAGCCAAGGATTAACATTTTATGCATAACTTATAATACTTGGATACCTTTCCCCATTTGGCTAGTTACACTTAGGCTAATTTGTGATCATGGCAGATTGATTATTTTAATATTATTTTATTACAATGGCTACTCGAGTTTGTTGGTGAGGTTTAACTTATGTGGATTGGTGATCTTTAATATTATTTTATTAGTTAAACCATTTGGGAGGTAGAAAACTTCTAAAATTTTTTTGTCATAAACCATAGCTTTGTGGTCCCCATGACATAAAGCTTAGTTCTGGTAGTTGAAGGGTCAAAGAACTAGATAATTCGGACTAGCAGTTAGGAAGTTATGGGCTTGGGAAGGCTCTGGGCTCTAAAAATTGCAAAACTCCCCTAGCATTATGAGGCAAACATGAAAATTTGGCTAACTCTCTTTATGTATTTATACTAATTTTCTACTGCATTGATAGGGATGTGTCAACACAACCAAAAATAAAAGTTTTCACAATTGAAAAAATAAGTAAGGAAAAAGAGTTTTGCCATAAAATTAAGGTCCAAAGAAAACCAAAAAAGCATAGAAGAAGGAAAAATGCATGAAGATGGCTAGGAATACATTTCAAAAGGAGATTTGATAGGATTCTAATTGTCAAGGAGTGCAAAAACTATATGCACCAAGGTGAAAAATAATAGTTTTGAAAGAAAAATGCCTAAGGGATAGGGAACTTAGCCATCCCAACCAAAGAGTATGCAAGTGGATCCTCCCCATAGCAGGCTCATGCCCTTCATGCCCTTGCATGCCCTCAAACCAAGGATTTTGTGGGCCACAAGGATGATTTATGGTTGTTGATTGTTAAAAACTAAATCAACAAAGAAACCATAAAAGAATTAAGACCATCCCAAAATGAACCCATCAATACAACATGATAAGAGGCAATGAAGTGGTAAATGGGAAGAATTGGTGGATGAGAGAGAGAGAGTATGAAATGAAGTCCCACATGATGGTCACATGAAATCCCTTGTGGAGGATGTGATTAGTATAACTTGATAGCTTCCATCCTTAGTTAGAATCTAGACCATCCACTTCTAGTGACTTTACATTAGCACATTAGGATATTGAAAGATTTGATGAGGATAACTATCTAACAATGATCAATGTCATGATTACAAAAGAGATTAGTTGACTAGAAGTTATGTCATATCATAATAAGTAATGATCTTTTCTATAAATTGATGATTTTGAATTACACTGCAATAGGTTAATACTTCAAAGTCAAAGCCTTTGAAACAATGTTGAACAAAGATAAAATATTTTCAATGATACTCTATCATAGAATGAAACTTTAAATAAGCATATGAAGATAATAAAAAATATGATAGAGTATTTAAAAAATATAGAATGTAGGTGGTTGAGGCTTCAGAGGTTGCTTGTGATCAAGCACATGAGCTAGAAGGTCTTAGAAAAGCTATAATCATTATAGAATTTAACTTTGATTTTGAACTAGCTAATAAAGTTCAAGTTCATGATCTTGAAACTTTGCCTTTCTATAGGATTTGGAAAGGGCCACAAAAGGAGATAGTTGAACTAATGATGTAGAATTCTGATATGAAAGTAGCCTTCAATGATGAAAAGAAAAGAGTTAATACCACTATGAAGAAATTATAAGGTTAAGTTGCTATTGAGAAATTTATTGATCACTACAAGGAAGTGTTAAGTTTATTGGTTAAGTCAGGACATGACATATAGGTTATTCTTACAACGATTCCAATGTTAATATAGGCTATATATATGGTAAAATTTATTAAAAATTTCTTAAGAAGTCCTACATTGATAAGAAAGAATCAATTCCTACTTCTAGTCTCCATCATTAAGTGAAGTACTAGCATGCAAATTTGCAATAAATGATAAAACTCTCAAGTCTAGAGGAGAGTCATCAGCTAGCATGTTTGACAATATCACAAATGCAAATATAGAATAATTTGATAAGTAATGATACTTCTTTGAAAAAATTTATTACTTTGTGTTTTATTGTATGGATACCTTCATGGTTGATAGTAAAGTTTAATTTATATTTGTTATCCATGAAAATCTTATTTTCCTAACGAATGGTTTAAAATTAACATTTATGTTATAATATATTTTGGGAGAGATAACATCCCTATTATTTCTAGTCCTTCTTTTTATCATTCCAAAACAAATTTAAGGCCAAAATAATTTATAAAATTTATGGTTCTAAGAAAGAAAATTGCTTACCATCATTATTCTTACTATTTGCTTTAATAACTAAGAATGGTATTATTTCTTTAAGTTAAATAGTGCTTGCTTGAAATGATTTTAAAAAGGAATTTTGATAAAGCTAGTTACTCCATAATTATTGACAATGAATTAAATTCTTAATTTTATTATATTAAAAAGAAATTTGAAGTGATTCTATTTATTTATTAATCACCCATTTAGATCATGTAATGGCTCATCATATAGTAAAGCACATTTAATTTTTTTATGTTAAGCTTGAGGGATGGTATTAAGAATTTGCTATGTTCTATAAAGCTTAACATTTAAAATAAGATATATATAGAGTAATACCATGCATTTATGTCTATGTCATCATAGTTATGTTTACTATCCCATCACCATCATCATCATAGTCTTGTTTTAATAGAATGGGGTTTGATACATGAGTTATTTTTTGTCATTCATCTCTATGAAAAGTAGGATATTTATTTCTTTGTAGTTTCTTAAAATCATCTTTAATAATTTTTTGTATGTATTTTTTTATCTTTTTTTTAGTGGCTTTCTAGAGTAATGATGCAACAACCTTTTTTTTATTAGAGCATTGTTTGATCTTCTTTGCCAATGCCCAAACCATCTATACTATCATTATTGTGACTTCTCTAAAATAGAAGCCACTTCAAATATTCCTCTAATGTATACATTATATAATTTATCTATTCTAGTGACATTCATCATTCATCTAAGCATTTCATATTTTATCACACTAAACTATTATTCATGCTTCTTTTTTACTACCTAACATTTAGCACCATATATTATAGTATTTCTAATTGCTATGAAGTAAAAATTCTTATTGAGTTTTATTAGTAATTTTTTATCACATAGAACACCAGTTGTCTATCTCTATTTTGACAATCTTTCATCAATTCTATTTCTTATATATTTATTAGTTTTATCATGTGATTTGAGCATTAACCCTAGGAAGTGGAAGGTGATGTCTATTGTCTATGTATAATAATTAGTTTATATTAATCATTCATTAAATAATATTTAACTAATCATTATGCCATTCTTCAAATTATCATGGTAGTTTTCCTATAACTATACACTTGAACATTCATGTCTAAACATCATGTACAATATATAAGATAGACCAGTCACTTAGAATCATCTCTTGAGTTATATTTGATACTATTCTAAGTATATATAACATGTTAAGGTTAACACTATGATACTCATCTTAATATAGTGTATCTAAACTTTGATCATAAAATTAAATATAACCCAAGTCTATTTAAGGGTTAAGCCATAATATATCTTATGATGTTATCATAATTCTCTTGATGTGTTATGTTCTTATATGATGTTGATGTAATAAGAGAAGCTTGATGATTGAGAATTGCTTATTGCAAATTAAGTTAAAATATAGTAACAATACTGATTGCTAATCTTATAATTCACTACTTTGAATTTGTAAAACATACTAAATATGTAACATCCCCATTCCCAAATGATGCTACTACGTAACAAATATGGTGCCTCTTCATAACAAGTGTTATCATTATTGTAACAAGACTCGAAAGGGCATGATGTAATTGAGACTTGAAAGGGTGCATTGTAATAATAGATGTGTCTCTTGAGGTAACCTTTGGTAGTTTGACCTAAGGCATTTATATGCAGGCTTAGAGGTTATGCCAGCATGGAGTGGCAAAGTTGATAAAGGTGAGTCATGGCAATCAGGTGAAGTGGGACAAGAAGTAAAATAGCCATCCCTTCTGGTTAATGATAGGCCTAACCATGGTGGTAGTGCTGGATTGCCTCTAAGGGATAGATGCCAAAGGAAGAAAATCCCAAGGAACACTCTCAGAGCATGATCTAGATACACCATTTCATATCAATAAAGCATTCTTTTCTTTCTCTTTCTACATTTTTCATGTTATTTCCTTTATGCATAATGTCAAATGTTACATATATTTGACATTTGGTATATTGTCTTCTTACGCATAATGTCTATTTGATGTTTTCCATGACATCAAGGAGCAAGATGTCACAACTGGTATGAGAGCAAACCATAACCCAAGGGCCATTCAAAACAATGGCTTGACTACAACATGAAGTTGATGATGAACCATGAAGTCACAACACATAGAAAGTTATTGATCATCTCTAGATGTACTAGATGTAAGCTAGGAGATACTGTTCCATTAATTTTATGAACAATGGATCAAACATTCACAAAAGACATAGATCCCACCAACCAAAAAAACTCTTTTATCGGTATCATTGATCGATGAAGAATTGATTACACCTCATCAAGATTCATCAATTGCAAGAAATGTTAATAAAATAGGGATACACTGGTCTAGGTAACTCTTACCCATCTTAATACTATAAATACTAATTGATTAAGGACATTGTTAAGTTTCTCCTAAAAAGTTAGTAATAATGACCTAAATTGATCTTGTCTTATTGAAACTCATTATCCTAAGCAACTTAGAGTCATTTATAAGTCATCATATCTTCCATATATCAACTTGGTAATGTCGTTTTGGTAGAATAAGCTAATTTGGATTTTTTAAAATCTTGAAAATTCAACTTCATTTTTTGAATCCTAAGATTATGTCTAATGCATAGTACTCATCGAGATGATTCCAATCGTATAAATTTTATCTTGGTCAAACTTATGGTTTAAGAAATATCGCTATTTTAATTTTCTTGTTATGCATGCATTAAAATAATATTAAATTATTAAATTATCATTTTAAAAAAAGAGAGATGGGGAGCAAGAGGTCATGGGTTCGACCCTAACATCCCTTAAAAAGAAAAATAAAAAAAATTAATAAAAAATAAAAATAATAAAAATAAAAAACAAAAATAAAATTTTAGGGCCTATGATCACCTCGTGCGCAGCATTAGGATGGTCGCATCCCCTAGTGGTGAGATTGGCCCTATTGGCAATGGCATTTGACTATCGCACCATTACACGGTAGGGTTGTAAGGCCTGGTAGCAAAGTGTTGCGGCTAGCCATGTAGCTACCAAAACCCTCGCTTCCACTACCCTTCATTGCTACCTGCTACTTTGCCATCGCATCACTCCTATTGAACTACCCATTGCTCTACTTTGACTACCCTCCACCATGTCACCCTTTGCCACATCGTCTACCTTGCATGCGTCTTTGGCTACCTTTTGTACTATTGTTGTTTGATAGCACCATAGATCATTGTCCCCTTCAATGCTCTATGGGCATCAATGATGCCACATATCACTGCTCTCTCTGATGCTTTGCAAGCACTGATGACATTGTAGATCACTACCCCCTTTGGCTCTCTATGAGCATCCATAGCATCACAAATCATTGCCCCCTCCAACACTTCATAGGCATGAATGATGTTGCAAATCACTATCCCCTCTAGTGCTCCATGGGTACAGATAGCATCGTAGATCACAACCTTCTTTGACATGCCATGGGCATCGATGACACCATAGATCACAGACTCCTTTGATGCATTGCAAGCACTATAGATCATTTCCCCCTTCAACGCTCCATAGGTAGTGACAATGTTGTAGATCATTGTCCCCTCTAGTGCTGGAAACCCTTGCCATTAATGCACAAGCTTGTAGAGCACCATGGGCCATGTAGCCCTGCTTGGGGCCATGTAGGCCCTAACATGGGTTGCATGGACCCTTGCATAGAGCACGTAGGCCTTGTTTGGTACCACACAATAATGCATTTCATATCAATAAAGCATTCTTTTCTTTTTCTTTCTGCATTTTTCTTGTTATTTCCTTTATGCATAATGCCAAATGTTATATATATATATGATATTTGGTATATGTTCTTCTTACACATAATGTCTAATTTAACATATATTTGATGTTTACTATGACATTTGGGAATGGGATGTTACAAAATCTTACACCATGGTACTTACACAATTCATAGTTTTATTAATATATATTACATGTATGTTGAATTATATCAAATAAAATTATCTGTTATTTTGTTGGATCTTGTGATTCAACAAATCATATAACTTAACATGTTATCAAACCTTGTTTATGTTAATTTAATCATCACCATGATGTTTATATTATGATAAGGTTGGTGAGTGTAAGAAATGTGCCTCTAGGTATAAATATCTAAAGTATATTTTTTTCATTTGTCATTTTGTTAACGATGTACAACATTCCAATTGTGAAGATGCTAATGACTTTTTTTGTTTTACATTTTAAATTGTAATTATATTCTTTCAATCATTCACCATAAGTTATGTACCTTGTGTTCATTTAAAACTTACAAATTTCACATGAAAATGGTTTATGAATTAGGGCTCTCACTACATTGGTTACTTTTGTGGTGTTTTTTACTTTTTCTAAGTTATTATGATTTGTAGGATTCATTTAACTATGTGTGATTTTTGATTTTATTTTTTTCATGTATGGGTTTTTTAAATCGTAATTTTTTATAGTTTTCATAACAACTATTTGATAAAACTATTTGTGATGAAAGATGTAAAACTAAACTACATGGCTCATCCAAGAGGAAGCACACTAAAACATCGGCTTCTTCTAAGTCATTTGAGCATACAATCTTAGAGTCATTATCTCTATCATGACCACTACAATCAAGACTTTACAGTGGAACTTATCATGGTGAGGATTCATCCTCTACTATGAAGAAGAACCCATTGAAGAAGCTTAAACTTTATTTAGATATGATTTCTCATTATGGATTAGTGACAAATATGTCATGGAGCTTTGATCTACAACTATAAAGATACAATATTTGAAGTATTTGTCACCTAAATGTAGTGTCTAATACCTTTATTATGAATTGAAATTGAACATGAAGCTAGTAAATAAAGGCTTCTCTATGGGGTTAACAAGATCTAATTTAACTTCATTTATGAAATTCATACTGTAGAAGGATTACATATTGGTAGAAACTTTTATACATGCATTTAATGATGGCTAGATCATTTTCAAATTTAGATATATTTTGCAATTTGAAAGTATATAGAAAATATTTTTAAGGTATTACTTTTAGTTATTGAGTATTGAATTTATACTTAAGAAAGCTAATTTTTAAAGACATGAGTGGATTAGTTATTTTAATAGAAAGAAAGATTGGAATAAGGCCTATTTTACTCTAATAGCTAAGGTGTTGCTATCATAATTGAGAATGTCACATTTTGGCCTTGCTAAAATAATTTCTTATCAAGTATGTGTCAAGAATAGAAAGAACTCTATCTCATGACTGCTTCTAAATTTTCTTTATGTTGAAGTAAATGAAAGTAATCTTATCAATTAGTTATATATTCTAAAAAAGAAAGTTGTTAAATGATGCACTTTCATATTATAGTACATCATAGCCATACTTCTCTTATGGCTATATGCTTCCTACCTTTGTTAAAGTTTTCCAAAATTTAAAGTTGATCAATTTCACGGTGGCAATAGAAATTAGAAATAAGTATTTGATATCTAAGTTGTTTATTGATGCTTTCTTCAAAGAAGAGAAGATAGTAAATGAGATCCCTTCATTAAAGTCATATGAATAAGTACAAGTTGAAGGATGATTACTTGTTACTATCCATGATGAACATAATACTCCATCACTATAAGTTCAAAAATATAGTTACTTATTTTAAGTTAGCCATAAACTTCTTTAAGACCTTGGTGGAGAATAGCCTACTTAAGGAAATACTATTTAATGTACCCAAATGGAAGGATATTGAAGGTCTTGATAAGGATAATTTTAGAATAACAATGAATTGTCAGGTTTTACAAGATATTTTTGGACTAAGTAAGTCATATCCTATCATGGTAAGTAATGATTTCTTGTATGATTTTATGATTCTAAATTACACCACCATAGATTACTACTTAAAGGTTAAAAATTTTGGAACATTATTGGCCAAAGTTAAAGTAGACATCGATGTTGTTCTAATATAAAACAAAGCCTTAAATAAATATTTAAAGAAATCATATGAAGAGAAAGAAAAATATGCTAAAGCATTTACAAAGTATTAATAAGAGACGACTAGTTCTTTGAAAATTACTGACGCATAAGCAAAGGAGCTGGAAAGCCTAAAGAAAGCAAGGATTATTGCATAATATAGCATAGATCTTGAACTAGGCAATATATTTTAGTAGTTAATAATGAAGGTTGTGTAGTTAGATTATGATAAAAATAGTTGGAAAGAATGAAACACCACCCTTCTAAAGGATTTAAAAAAAGGTTCAAAAAGAGATAACTTAGCTAATGGTGCAAAGATCTAACATGAAAGAGACGTTGCTTAATGAAAGAAAACAACATAGTGACATGGTGGTAAAGTTACATGAGCAAATGGTCATTGCTAAATTCATAATTCATTAGAACCATTTGTTAAATTCACTTGTTGATTCAGGTTATAAATTACTTGCTATTCCCACCATAGTCCATCTTCATTACAAACAGCATTATATGATATTAGTAGACTAGAACTAGTTAGAAAGAAGATATGGGTTCTATTCTTGATGTTCCACCACTGTCAATTATAGAATCAATGTCTAAGTTTGCATTGAAGGATGCTACTCTTGAATCAAAAGAGGCTTCATCATCTAGTTTGTTTTAAAATTTAATATGTAGAAATAGATTCGTTAGTGTTTGATTAATGATATTTTTTTACTATTTCTACTCTATTTTTATTATGTGTGCATCCCTATGTTTGATGAAAAAGTTTTGAATTTTACTTTACATGATAATCTAGTTTTTTTCTTGAATGGTTTATACTTTACTTATGTTATAATATATTTTGAAATCGATTATGCCCCTAATATATCTAGTGATTCTTTCTATCATTTTAAAAGAACTTTAAATCTAAAATAATTTATAACATGATTTATTCAAAGAAAGAAAATTCTCACTAGCATTGCTATGTATTTAATATGTGACTTTATTAATCAAGAATAGTATCACTTCTTTAAATTCAAATAGTAATTTCTTGAAATAACTTATATAAGGAATTTTAATTAAAATTAATCACTTCCTAATTATTAGTTGGTGAATTAAATTCTTGATTCTTATAATGACTTGTGGAGAAAGTCTAAGCAATTGTATCTATTTTAATCCCGTGCTCTTATGTCATGGAACTATTAATTATATACTAAAGAAAACCTAGATTTCAAATGTTAAGGTTGAGGATTTCCTGTATTTTATCAAGCTTAACATTGAAAAAAAGATCTATATTAAGTGCTCATCATGAGTTCTAATCTACATCATCATGGTGATATCACCATCACAGTGATATTTAGTGTATATATATACCAAATAAATAATTTATGTTAAGTTTTGATTAGTTAAACCTCTAAAAAATTATTATAATCCCCTTCAATCATCATGAAGATTATTTCATACTTTGATGAGTGGTTGAGTACCCCTACACACAACCATATGAATCACAAAGCGTTTGTGCACAATCCGGTTGAATTCTGTGGATTTTATAGTTTCCAGTGCACAAGTCTTCTAGGAAGTGAATCTTGCCTTAAGGTCAATCGTCGTCTTCCCAATTACACTTGTGATGTGCATTGATATGGTTAAGTGTAATTGAGGCATTTGATTTTTATCATTTTTTATTTTATGGTTTGGTGTTCAAATGGAGATAAAAGTAATTAGATTGACTAATTAACTAGTATCTAAGTAGTCCTAACATAAGCATCTAGTCCCACTTTTTGCACACATCTTGAATCACGTATCCACAGCTGGGTTACCAAGCGCTACGCTACTGGGCATACCAAGCAATAGTGTTGTTGGGATTACCAAGTGAATACATGTTACACTTGAAGTGATCGTACTTATGTGCTTAGTCTATTTCACTTATCTTGCTTAATTACTTCATTAACATAATTACTGGAAAACATATAATTGAAAATATTAAATGCATAAATAAAATATTTAATCTATTTAGAATGCTGCAAGAATTGTCAGAAAGCTTGTCTTTATTGCCACACACATTGTCATGCTCAAGTACAACAATGCTCAAATAAAGATCCATATACTCAATGACTTTTGCTACGAGCACTTAGGAGAAAAATTCTAACTCTTAAATGAACAAACTATAAGAGCTTTGCTACTATTAGAATCTTGATGCCATAAATGTGGTTGGTAGGTGCATATTTATAGTTGAAAGCAGACACTGCGTCGATGGGGCCTAGTTGACGAGGCCACATCAATGAGGCCTCATTGACACAGTTGAGAAAACTACAACTCATCATACCCCCATGACTAAATGAAAACTCATCCTTGAGTTCTTTACAAAATTGGAAAGGTATGGGATTACTGACTAGACTATCAAAAATAAAAAAAAATTGACTTGACAAAAAATGGAATGCCTGAGTGTACAAATCAACACATTACAAAAATCGTGATGTTTAGGACACAAAATTGAATACCATGATACAACTCTTCAAAATTAGACAACACATTCCTTGATGGTGTGAAGTTGGGTGGAGAAGATCAGATAGTCCCAGGTGGAGGTAGCTCTTGAGGTTTTGAGGGACCTTCATTGACTTCACACATGGATGGTGGTTAAGGTGGCTGTGGTTGTTCTGTTGCTATTGTAACCTCTAGTGGGAGGTAGAAAGCATCTAGTAATGCTTTCATTTTTTCCTCCTTACTTCTAAGATCATGCACCATTCACACAACTTCACCAATGTGGGTCAGAATGGGCACATCCCAGGGACTTAGGATTTTTGGAAATAGCTCCTTTGTATTGATGAACTAGGCAATGAATTGTTTGTGTTCAATGTCGAACACTTTGACTGTATCCTTTAGCTCTTAGTAATCACTCATATTTTTCACTAGGTTCTTAGCAATTGATCATTGATTTGTGAATCGTGCTATGAGAACTTCAAGTTCAACATTTGCAATTTCAAGCTTCTATTTGGTGTCCTTATGGTGTTTGAACTCTACCTCGTATAACAAATATGAGCTAGCCACTTGTTTTTGTAACTCTGACCATAGTTGTCTAGTAGTTAGCATGGCTAGGTTCATGTAGTAGAGATTGGCCAACTCCATGTACTCTATCATTTCTTCTATCTACAACTCCTTTAAGTAGATCTCCACATTATTGTAGGCATCAATTCCATCAATGATGGGCTGCCAAACTTCTTTTCATTGTTGGAGTTACTGAAGAGCTTCATTTATTTTCACATTTGCCATTTGGATATGATTCTTGTTGACTTCTTTCTATAGGCCAACCTGGTCTCTATAGTGATTTTAAACTTTAAAGCTTCATTCTTCCAAGCAGTAATTTCGATAGTAGATTTCTAGCATAAGGCATGAACTTCCTTCATTGACAAATTTTGATTATATATGGCCAATTTCCTTGATTTCATATTTACCCTAGCTAGCTACTCTTACTTTTGATGAACAAATTCTTGCATTTGTTCCTTTTGGGCATCAACATTACATAGATGATGATTTTTTGTAGTTAGAGCCTTATTCTCTTAGCACATCTGAGCCAAGTCCTTCTAAATTAAATACATTTTTGCCTCTACTATGGACTAGCTAAAGATGGCTATCACTACTTCCTTCTTAGCCTTCTTGAATCATTCTTGAAGCTATTAGAAAGCTTCATATCTGGTCATTATTGGGCTAAGGACTACAAGATTAGCAAAGTAGGCACATAATTTGACAACCTTTATGGCCAAGTGTTGATTTTGTGCTTAAGCCGTTTCAAGTTACCTGTCTAGAATGATGCACTTGCCCCTTGTGTCCAGCAACTATGACTGGGTTGAGGTGGTATTTTCTAGAAAATTAAAGATATCTAGAATTAGTTGCTTGGTCCCCACTAGGATCTAGCAATTCTTCATGTTGGGCTACATTTAGTTTTTTTCTAACCATGTTTGTAGACATTTGCACATCTCAAAGTGTAGATACATTTGGTATAGATGCTGCAGGTGCATTTAGTGCTTCAGTGACACAATCAAAACAACTTTAGCCATCGTCTCTTGCCCTTGGTGCTACATTACTAGGATAATTGCCCTTTACCTTCATCCAATCACACTAAGAAGGTGGCGACATTCCTAGAGATTTCTAAGAATAAATGGTATTGTGATAAGAACACCGTCACCTCTTAAGCATTAGAATCTGACCTTATGGGAAATTGCACTCGTTAAGTAGAGAAAATTGGTCCACCTCTTTCCATTTGGTTGATTTTTTGAGCTACCTCATTAAGGTAACTCATTTCTAGTCTATACATAGATGGATCCATATCACTCATCCCTGCATGTTGCTCTTGCTCACTCAAGAGCTACTCTCAGATTTTGCACAAGCGCTCAATGGTTGTGTGGTCTTTTGGTGTTGTTGCTTGAGTGGGTGGTGGTGGTAGCTGCTCCTCTTCTTGAGTTATCGTTGACATCTTTTCTTTCATAATTTTGGACCATGAGGCCAAACAGGCATGCTTGATTATGTCGTTGGAATAACAGATGATTCTTGCCCTTTTGTAGAGTTTTCGGATGAGGCATGGAAAGGGCAGGGTTTTCCTTCCACATTCATTTTTCTTGAAACACTTTTCAATCTCCAAGTAGATGAGTTGTGGAAGGTTCACAAGAAATTTTCCACTTAGAGTGATGCATAATCAAGTGGAAAAGGTTGTCACCTTGCTTGACCTCATTGTTGGATTAAGGTGATAAGTTGCAATTTTGAAATAGATGCACTTTGCCAGTGTGAGCACACTATACTCCTTATGGTCAACCCTGTAGCACCATTGAGTCCACTTCTTTTTGGCCTTAAGATCATCCTTCATTAATAGTTTTTCCAACTATGTCCCAATGTTAAGCAACCTAAGTGCCTACGTGATAGCTTCATATGAGTAGGACACTTTATTATCCTTGATCTTAACTATGGACCTTGACCTTCAATTGTTATAGAAGAGATATGTCTCTCCCATGGACCATTCCCCACTAGATATCATGACTGGCCACATGGGAGAGGTTTGTAGTTGTATATTAACTTCTATTTGAGCTTTTTCTAGGAATGGCCCAAAGTTCATTTCTTGAAGAACTGACCGTTGAATCTCTCGAGACCTGATGATGTCAAGGTAGGCTTGAGTCAAAGTGACTTCAAGCCTTAGCATAGGTCTTGGCACTTCTCCTCATTGTGATTACTCAGTGGGGACATCTACCTCTAGAATCTATTGAACAGATACCACTTTAAGCTCATCATGAAGAGGTCTCATTGCATGGGTTGCCTCTGGTGGTTCTTGAGCTTATTCTTGTTGGCCCCTTCTAGCTCTAAGCTACTTCTCCCTTGGTTGAGAAGGTTCTCCTTTCTGTGGGCATTTCAGTTTTGGTGCCATTTGTAATCACAATGAGACCATGGGTTAGCAATCATTGTGTAACATGAAGTGATTGAGATACCTTTATCTCTTTAGGATAGTTACACTTGGCTAGGTTGTGATTATGACTGATTTAATTACTGTAATCATTATTTTATTTATGTGTTATTATTAATAAATTATCTCAGAGGTTGTTGGAAGGGTTAACTCCTAAAAGAATTCATGTTTGTATATTATTAAATTTATTAACCCTTTGGAGGAGTTAGAAAAATTTTCAAAAAATTTAATTGAAAACCTTAAGGTTTGTGGCCTTCATGATAAAGAGCTTACCTTTGGTAGTTGTAGGATTGGAAAACGGAGTGATTTGGACAAATGGTTGGGAAGTTATAGGCTCTAAAAAATTGCAAAAACTCCTTGTGTGTCATGAGGCAAATGATAAAAAATTCTAAGTGCATGATGGTATATATTGGATTTTTGCACTATGTTAATGAGGCCTCATCGACATAGTTGTTGACCATTGTAGAAAATTGTTGACTTTGGTTAAACATACAAAATACAAAGAGTTTTTGAATAAAACTGGGATCAAATGAAAGCTCAAAAGGTCAAGAAAAATATGAAAACATGAGAAGAGGTGTTGGAGCTCATAAATTTGAAAAAATGGAGAAAAATGATTTGGGGGATGAATGAAATAAAAGATTAAGGAGCACTAAGTGGAATGGGATATGCAAAAGATAGGATTATAGTAATGTCTAAGGTAAAAAAGCTTAACTAATCAAGCCAAGAGTTATGCAAGTGGGTCCTCCCCATAGTAGGCTCATGCCCTTGTTTTCCTTGCATAACCTTAACTAAGAAGTCCATGGGCCCCACAGTTGATTAATAGTCATGAAAAGTTAAGGACCACCCAAAAAGAAGCTACCTAAGAATTCAAACCCATTAGACCAAGACATGGAGCATACCATAGAACCCAATAGTGAGGTGAGTTATGGAAACATGGATGGATGATGGAGAAGGTGGAATGGAATTTCAAATTATAGTCATAAGAAGTCCCTTGTGAAATTTGTGTTTAAAATGATTTGAGAAGATTCATTCTTAGTCTAGACCAAAACCTCCCACTTTTAGTGACTTTGCATCACCATCATAAGACTAATCTACCCACACGAGACATGAGAGCGCTTTCACAAGACAACCATCATTCCATAAGGAGAAGAAAAGAGAGAAGTAGAAAGTGAGAGAGGGCCTTAGTTAGAGGGGACCTTCAGGCATAGGTGCATGCCTTTCTAGTCCCATAATTAGTGCTTGTAGCTTGTTTATTTGTCTAAGGGATATGCTTTGACTTCCCATCATTTTTTTTGAAATGGGAACCACACCATGCAAGGACTTATTCATTTATTATGTCTAAGGGGTGTGCTTTGAATTTCCACAATTTTCTGGGATGGGAACCACGCCATGCAAAGACTTTATTAGACTTCCTATCAGTGATTGAAATGGAATGGTAAGAATTCTATGAAAAATACTCAAGCACTTAAGTAAGTAGAAAAGTACAAAGAGTATTGAGTCCCCTTGAAGTCACACCCTTTACAAACCTTTGAATCCTTCCTAATTTCGAAGTACTAAGGTCACTGATTGATTAAAATTTTCTTTAATGGAAGGGACCTCAAATTATTAGAACAAGGAAAACCATAGAGTTTATTAGATGGGCAGATGATGTGGACTCACTACCTATTCCATGAAAAATAAACCATGTCATAGTCATTAGACATCATAATTCAAAAATAGAAACTAGACATCGATAATCACAACATTAAGCACAAACCATCATTAGTAAACAGAAACAACAACACTATGTCTTGTGGCAATAAAGCAATTTTATTAGCAAAAATGAGGAAATATCTCATTTTGAATAAAACAAAACAAAGTAAAATATATAAGAAAGTGTAAAATAATCAAGAAAGGTTCAAAGGTAGTATCAATGGTGTAAAATTAGAAAAATCTAAAAATCAAAAATTTGTAAAATAAATAGCTTGTAAAATCAAAAATGTGGAAAAAATGTAGAAAAAACTGATCAGCCATATTCATTGTTAGCACAGATGTCCATCTCCCCCACGATTGAGTTGAAAGGAGGAGATTTGAAAAATGAAATGTGGTTGTTCATCCATCAAGGTGGTAGTTGTACTGGCCTATCTTGGTTTAAGGAAAGGTTTTACTTATTCAATGTTGACCAACTACTTTTTATTTGGGATTGTAGGCTTGTAGATCAATGGACCCAAAGGAAAATATTTGATCAATTATATAAGGTCCCTCCCATAATGTTTGAAATTTTTCCTTTTATAGAGGACCTTATTTCTTAGTTAAAGTTTTACCTTTCATATTCTTAGGTCATGACATTGCTTGCTAAATGCCTTATGCACCTCATTCAAAGATAGGGCCACTAATCAATTTTCATCTAGCACATTTAGGTTGATTAATCTTTCTTTCTATGCTAGACTTAGGTTAAGATTCAGATCATAGGCTATTGAGAGTGTACGAAGCTCAGATTAAATTAGAAGCATTGGAATTTTTCCATACACCAACTCATAGGGAGAATAGCCAATAGGAAGTTTCCATGTTGAACGGTAAGTCCATTGGGCATCGTTGAGTTTTGTACTCCAATCTTTCCTATATTTTCTAATGGTCCATGTTAGTATTTTTGTGATCTCTTAGTTAGTTACCTTTGCTTGACCATTGGCTTGGGGGTGGTAGGGTGTTGCATTAACTTTCTAAAAGTGGCACATGTGAAATGAGTTTCATTGTTAGAAATTAGTGAATGTGGCACTCAAAACCTATTTACAATATTTTGTTGTATAAATCTAGCAATAGTGGATGATGTACAATTAGTAATGGCTACTGCCTTTGCCCACTTTGTGTAGTAGTCAACTGCTATGATAATATATGCCTTTGCATTGGACATGGATGTGATGGATCCCATGAAGTCAATGCCCCATATGTCAAAAGGTTCTAGTGGTTGAATCCATTGTTGAGGACCTTCCATGCGAGCAGTCATCTCCCCATCTCATTGACAAGGTTCAAAAGACTAGAAAAACTAGTGGACATCCCTGAAGATTGTAGGCTAATAGTATCCTACCATTAGGATTTTTTTATGGTTGTGCATCTCCTTGCATAGTGGCCTTCACAAGGTCCTTTGTGAGCATCCTAGAGAATGCGTAGTTGATCTTTGTTAGGGACACACCAATGAATCAAGCCATCTACACATACCTTGTAGAGGTGTTTGTGGATTTCCATAAAGTATTTTTCTTGATGAAGAAATTGCTACTTCTTTCTGATGTCAAGATCTGGTGGCATTTACTCAGTGAGAAGATAGGTGAGGATGCCATTGTACCATGTTGTTTCTATGAGCATTTGTTCATTTATTGCTTCTATAAAGAGGACTTTGTCTAGAAAGTAATCAGAGAGTGGACTCTCCTCCTCTTTATTATCCCATCTTAAGTGAGAGAGGTGGTCAATGATCACATTCTTGGATCCCTTTTGATATACCATTGTGAGATCGACTTCTTGCAATATCACGAGCCATTATAGGACATAAGGGCTCACCGTTGGCTTATTTATGAGGAAGTGAATTGCATTGTGGTCCATGTGAACAAATACTTTGTAGCCAAGCACATAGTGCCTAAACTTTTCCAAAGGATACACCATAGCCATTAGTTCTTTTTTTGTGGTGGTGTAATTTAATTGTGCTCCCACAATGCTTTGGCTCACATAGTGGATGTATTATGGATGTTTCTTATCATCCATCTGTGTAAGCATTGCTCCCAAGGCATAGTTAGATGCATCTTTCATGATGTGGAAGGGTTTGGACTATTCTTGTACTCATAGGATTGGTTTTTCTATGAGTTTCTCTTTTAACTATTAGAATGCATGTTCACATTCCTTAGTTTAGAAGAAAGGTGCATCTTTCTTTATAAGTTCTACCAATGGTTTTGTGATCTTAGAGAAATTCTCTATGAATCATTGGTAGTAGCTAGTGTGTCCAAGGAATGACTGGACATCTTTAACTATATTTGGCTAGTGTGTTGTTCCTTAAATGACCCTTATCTTTTTTAGGTCTACTCAATCCCTTTTTGTGAAATTTAGTGCCCTGATACAATGCCTTCTTGGATCATGAGATGACTCTTTTTCTAGTTGAGCTATGATTTTGTTTCAACATATCTCTTCAATACTTGCTCAGCGTAGTTCAAGGCTTGCTCAAATGTAGTTTCATAGGTGGAAAAGTCATCCATGAAGACTTCCACACCACTACTGATCTATTGTTGGAAGATGCTAAGGACCAAACTTTGAAATGTTGTAGGGACATTGCATAGACTAAATGGCATCTTACAATATGCAAAAGTCCCCTAATGGTTGTGAATGTTATCTTGGCCTAATCTTTTGAAAAAAATTGGATTTGGTTATAGCCACTATAGTTATCCAAAAAGCTATAATAACAATGTTTGGATATGGTGTCCAACACTTGATCCACAAATGGCAATGTAAAATGATCTTTAAATGTTACCATATTCAATAGCTTGAAGTTCATGCAGACTTGCCATTTGCCACCCTTCATTGGCATAGTTGCAAGTGGGCTAACCCATTCACTATTTGCAATGGGATAGATGATCCCTACCTTGAGGATTTGTTCAATTTCCTCTTTGATGAACTGCATTAATTTGGGATTTGGCCACCTCTATAGCTACTTTCTAGGCTTTATGGCTAGGTTAGTGTAAATTTAGTGCTAGCATATCCTTGGATCAATTCCTATTAGCTTAGGATATGATTAAGAAAAGGCTATTAACCATTTGTTAACCACCTTTAACAGCTTTTCCTTTTGTTCTAGAGCAAGTTTGGCATTAATTATGACTAGTTTACCATTGTTTAAAAAGGCATATTCCATGTTGGTTGGTAAATTTTTTAGCTCCAAGGACTCCTACTTGAAGTTATCATGGATTTTCAGCTCTCCCCAACAAGTATCATCATCTTCATTAGAGAGTTGGGGATGAACTTACACAAGTTTATCAATGCCTTCAACATAAGCACATGTTAGGGTCTTAGTTGGTTCCATGCATAGTGTGCTACTATCTGTGTCAACTATTAGCAACTAGGTGCCTTCCTATTTTGTGGCTGTTGCGTACAAACACCTTTGAATATTGATTTCTCATGCACACTAATTGCATGCTTTAATGTATGTACTTTTGATGGACTAAATATTTTGCATGCAATTGCACTCATTATTACTATACATGATGCATGGAATACACTTCTTCTCTATCTTTCCCAATTCATTTTCTTTGGATATTTCTAGAGAGAGATCCCTTATGCACATATGTGTATTAACCATGCTTAATAAAGCTCTTCCCATAATAATGGAGAATTANACATATGTGTATTAACCATGCTTAATAAAGCTCTTCCCATAATAATGGAGAATTAACTTTTGTAGTTTTCAACCTTGATCACCAAAAAATTAGTAGGATAGGACCACCAAAAAATCATGATAACAATGTCCTCTACTAATTCTAGAGGGCTAGTAATTAACTGATTTGTCAATTCTAGATGGATGTTGCTCTTCTTGAGAGGTGGTAGGTTCTAGGCCTTGTACATGTCATGGGAGATGAGATTAACTCTAGAACTAGAGTTAAGAAGAGCCTTACATGAATAATGTTTAGTGATCTACAAGTAAATGAGTGGACTTCCTAGGTTAAATCTTTTCATGGGAAGATTTCTACACTTCATCCAATCAGAAACAACATGAGTTAGCATTACAGTGCGAATATGAGGTAGCACTTGGTTTGGAGGGCACTTGAAGGTATTTAATGTAGAGGATGAGGGTATTAGAAATGTAGGATGATCAACTGTGCTAGGTTGTGAGGGTTGGAGAGGACTGCTAGGTCAGAAGAAGGCTCTTTTTCTAGATCTATTGTCCAAACCACTTGACTAGAAAGCTGGTTGTGAATGTATAGCCCTCATAGCATTTTGTTGTTGCAGTTGTGGAGGAATCTCACCTTGCATGGATGGAGTAAGAGGTAGCTAGGTTGAAGGTAGAGTTGTATGTGTAGATAGATGTGAAGGATGGTATGGATATGGATGTTCCCCTTGAGTAGATGATGAATGTGTTCAGTGGTACTCTGGAGGATAATAGTGATGCTGAAATGAGGTATGACTTGCATAACTTCTTGGGGAGATGGCTTGCTGAACATAGTACCCATATGGATCTAGTTGCCTATAAAGATACTGCTACCTTGGTGATGACATTTCCCATGACTGTGATTGATACCATTGTTGATACTGTTCATAAGGTTGTGGAGGAGCTCCACTTGGGTAGTAAGCTTGTTATTGTTGGTGGAACTACCTTGGATTACCTTGAGGATAAGGTAATTGTCTAGGTGCTTGCCTACATGCTAGTTGAGGATCAATACATACACCCTAGACTCTTGTAAGTGTGATACCATAGGGCAACAACCCTTTGGATGTTTGTATTGACAAATGTCACAATTAGTTTCATCATTAGAGTCGGCTTCCACAACTTCCTCTATGGCCACAACTTCCTCTATGGCCACAGCTTTTCCCTTACCTCTTTGGTAGGCACGTTCAACTTCTTTTGACCTCCTGCAGTTATGATCACCATTTTGCTCTTTGGATTCTTTAGTGATCTTCATAGTAGTTTGAAATTTTTCATCTAAAGAGTCTCATAATTTATCAATATTTTTCTAAATATCAAAAAATATATTTTTGGATGGGCAGGGTTTTCTTGTTCATCACTTCATCAAGTGGTGAATCCTCTTCATCACAAAATAGGACCTCTCATTTCTTGATGGAAGGATCCCTATTATATGCTTCTGCACTTTCCCTTTTTTGTAGCTCATCTTCTTCTTTTACTACCTACTTAATCAGCCTTTGGATTTGATGAGCTCTCAATTTAGATAATCTTCCTTGGCCATACACCCCAAGAGTTTTTCTAATTTCTACTTTGAGCTCATCTATGATGTGGTGTAGTTGTTCCCTCTGAGAATAACCATGGCTAGGGCATTGGTGTAAGAGTGAATAGTATCTATCCATGGCCACATATAAGAGTTCATGTGTTCCCTGTTTCTAGCCTTGGATTTACCTTCTTAGATTAGACACTCTAGAGTATGTTTGGTATTTGTCATTAAATAAATCTAACATGGTACTCCATTGACAAATGGATTCTAGTTCTAAGGACTAGTACTAGCTTTCAACTTCCTTGATGAGTGTCCTAGGGAAGAGCTTGAGTTTCTACCATTCATTTCCTATGTTTTGTAAGGCACAGGCATCATGGAAAGCTTGTAGATGTGTCTATGGATCAGAGTTGTATCCTCCCTCAAATCTTGGGATATTAGTAATTTTTAAGCACTTGATCCTATTATATTTAATATGCCTAGTTGGAATTTTGACTACCTTTGCAATGTTGAGCATGCTTCGAGTCACCAACAAAGGTTCATCATCATCACTGCATCGATGACGCTGATGATGGTTTTGACCATCCCTTCAATTTTGGTGGCCTTCACGATCATTATTGTCTTGTTGATCACCTTCATCATGATTATTTTGATGGTGGATTCTATGAGAATTGGAAGATGAAGAGGAATGTTTGGACTCGGATGAAGAGGATGGAGAGGAAGGTGGACCACCACCACCACTTAGTGTTTGCCACCACTTTTCACTAATTATGATTATCATCCTTAGATGCCTTGCAATTGTGATGTTTGCCTAAGTCCCTACCTTGACTATCACTCTTTCTTAAATCTATTTTATGAAGCATGGATCATAAGTTTAGGGTCGCATCCTTGTCACTGATAAAAGGGGATGGTGAATTGTTATGTTGAGAACCTTCAAAGGGAGGATCCTCTTTCTCATCTTGATCTGGTAGGAACAAGGGATTAGTGTAATGCTTTTCCTTCATAGCCTCATGGAGCTTCTCTTAATATCAATCTCACTTGCATTGTGTTTCAGTGGTACGGTAGTCCTGAGTGTCATAACCATTCACAAAGTATTCCTCGTGAAGGTCGGTGATGCCCAATTTTTTAAGAGTTTGAAACAAAATCTTGGGCATAGATCAATCGGGAGGCAAGACAATGTTGCCCTCCATGTCATGCCATTACATTTGTTCATCTTGATGTAGGATGAAGGTGAAGTCTAACAAATACTCATCTGGATGAGTATATACCACTTTGCATTCTTGTGGGACTAGTGGTTTGACATTTTCATGTTTGTGGGAAGAAGAAGATATTTTGCAAAATGAATAAAATTATCAATGTGCTTAGTAGTTTATATGTCATTGAGAGTGATGTTGACCTTGAGTTTGTCCAGTGATATAAATAATATTCACTAATCCTAGATAGTGCATGTTTCAACAAACAAAGGCCTTGAAAATAGCACCAATGATGAGCGATGAGGTACCTCTATGCTCAACCATACGAATCACAAACCATTCGCATGTGATCTAGTTAAATTCTATGGACTTTATAGTTTCTGGCGCACTAGTCTTCTAGGAAGAGAATCTTTCCTTAAGGTCAATTGTTGTCTTCCCAATTACACTTGTGATGTACACTAGTATGGTTAAGTGTAATTAATGCATTTGATTTTTATCATTTTGTATTTTATGATTTGGTGTTCAAATGGACATAAAAGTTATTGGATTAACTAATTCAAATTAACTAATTAACTAGTATCTAAGTAGTCCTAACATAAGAATCTACTCCCAGTTTCCACACATGTCCTAAACCCATGTATCCATTGTTGGGTTACCAAGCGCTACACTACTAGGTGTACCAAGCAAATACATGTTATGCTCGAAGTGATTGTACTTATGCGCTTAATCTATTTCACTTATCTTGCTTAATTTCTTCATTAATTTAATTACTAGAAAACATTTAATAATAATTAGAAACATTTAATAAATAATTAAAAACATTAAATGCATAAATAAAATATTTAATCTATCTAGAATGTTGCAAGGATAATCAGAAAGCTCATCTTTATTTCCGCACACACTGTCATGCTCAGGTACAACAATGGTTGAATAAAGATCTGTACACTCAATGACTCTTGCTATGGCCACTTAGGAGAAAAATTCTCTCTCAAATGAACAAATTGTAAGAGATTTGCTAGTACTGAAATCTTGATACTATAAATGTGGCTGGTAGGCATGTATTTATAGTTGAAAAGTAGACACTGCATTGACAAGGCCTCTTTGACACATGATACAATGCATTGATGAGGCCTTGTCGATGAGGTCTAATTGATGAGGCTGCATTGACGAGGCCTCGTCAATGTAGTTAACAAAACTGTGACTCATCATACTTATAAATATTCTTAGAAAATCTTATGTATAATCATCGTGAATAGGTATGAGATAAATATAAGGTATTCATAAAGTATCTCAAACATCATTTCCACTACTTTGAATTTGTATAACATATTAAAGTTTACTGTATGGTACTCACACAATCAAAGGTATTATTAAAACATGTTGTGTGTATCTTGAATTATATCAATATAAATTTTTTATGATTTCCTTGGATCTTATACTTCAAAAGATCAAAAAGCATAACTAATCTTTATCAACGTATAGTCCTGAGATACTTTGTACTGTTCTTTCTTAGAGATGAGGATCATTGTGATGCTATTAAGCATTATGAAGATAATAGAGGCCCAAATCATATTTTATGTCAGATCCTAGATGTTTGGATGAGTTATATTAGAGAAATATTGAAGGAATTCAGTTGGTCATTCATCTAGTTTAGGGGATTTATTATTATGCATGAAGTTGACCATCCTCTATGTTTCAAAAAAATACATAAGAGGTTAAAGCTTCATGTTGATATTTTAGGTAATAGTAAGGTTGATGTTGATAGTAATTATTATAGTAGGACTTGCCTCTTATAAATGAATGAGATAGTTAAGAAGGATAGTATCTATATCTTGGGTATTAGCATATAAATTTCATTTTGCAATGAGGTGATAAATTCTATAGGCAAGATTTCTCTTGTTAGCCAAAGAAAAGAAGAATCTTGTATCACTATCTTTTTGAGCTATTGAACTCAAGATCTTTAATTTCATTACTCTTTTTTAACAATGTAAATGTAATGAAGTTTAGTAATGGTGTCATGATCATCAAGAGGAACAATCATCTATTCTTACGCAAACTACTTGTATTATAGCCTTTTTAGTAGCTCATGTGTCCCATAATTAAATTTTTTTTATCTTTCTTACTTCAAAAAATGATATTTTACTTATTGGTGGTTAGTCTATGTTGCATCTACATAATAAAATTTTCAACATATGATTATGTGGCGTACTAATCTTTAACTAATTTATATAATAGATATTATTGTAGCTAATACCTTCCAAGTTAAAACCTTATGCACCTCCTGAGTTGCATCCCACAATATAAGATGATTGACCTATGATATAAGCCCACCTTTTTCAAAAATCTAATCTAGAATTGGAAGGTGTCTATAGCATGACTATTAATAATTACTCTATCAATTCTAGTCTACACCATGCAAGTGTTTTGTATGCTATTAAGCTAGGTAAAATTATTGCAATGCATTTTAATGTTGATGTATTCATGCTCATTCAACAACTCATTGAACTAATTAGCTTTGTCCTAATTCTATCTATCAAAACCACTTTTCGCATGAGAAAACTATATCTAATTGAAGTTCCTTCATGATATTCATGAGAATGTTTTTCAACAAAGATCCCATAATGACATCAAGCAATTTCATGTATTAAATATGGTTCTAAGCATCATAAAATTTTTTTATAATGCAATTAGCTATACTTTCTATGACCATAATGTGAGCATGATTCAATCAGATTGTGAAGAAGGGATGCTATGAAATAATTGTCGATTCATCTTTGCAACCCATAAATAAAGTGAAGATCAAGTTTTATTCAAGTCAACCAATTTTAAAGGTTATTTTCTTTCTCAATAACTTGGTTTCTTTAAGAAGAATAAAATCAATTTATTATCTATGAGCTAAATCCTTGAGTAACTTAATCTTGAAGGAGGTACCCAATTCCATATAGTTTCAACTTATAATAATTAAGTTTGATTATGGTTTACAACTTGGTACTTCTTTTGCTCTTATGTATTAGCTTCAATTTTAGTAATACTTCTCCTGAGTTGAATGAACCCCCTCAACATTTTGGTGAACATCCTAGTTTTCTTAAAATTTTCTAGAAAATTAAATCCTAAGCATGTGTTCAAGGTTTCGTGATGCAACTATGAATTCTTCTTATTCTCATATTTGTTTTCTTATCAAAAGATAACAAGGAGATGTCAACAGTGCATCATTCATCCTACACCTAGGTAGATGTAGTTGGGTATGAATCCATATTTTTGAGGGTAGAAGTTTAACCCATATTATTAGAATTGGAAGTTGGATCCATGTTTCTAAGGATATAATTTGGGTCAATTATGACTTGTTACTTGGTGGTAGTGATAATAAATCTAGATCCAAAAGAAGATCCAATTTTTTCATATAGCTTGAGAAAAGAAAGAAAATGTTCTTTAGCTAACCTAATATGAGAGTCATTAAAGTTTTCATTAAAAAACTTTAGTGGATGCTCTTTTTGGTTTTGAACTAGGTATGATTATATTAAAGGTGGAGTCTATGATGTAAGATTGACTTTTGATAATATTTTCTTTTCCTTGTTGAAAATGGGGATGTTGTTGACACATTCTACTATAGGTTCTCTTTCAATTCTTGATTAGGATTATTTATTTGGAGATTAAGGGATAATATTCTCTTCATTTATTCTAACCTACCCTTTACAAATGTGAGTAGCACACATCAATAGCATGGCCTTTTTCTTGTAAAATAAGGATGATATCATGTTTTACTTAGGTTAATTTAACATTAGAGCTTTTTATCACTCTTTATAGTTGATAGTAGTATGTCCCTACTTTCTGTAACACCTTAATGTTTAGAACCTAGAATCTTTACATTATTATCTTTTTTCATATGCTTGGTTCATTAGCATAAGGATGTATTTTAAGGTAATATTATCTAATATTATATTGTATCTTGCTAGTGGCTTATACTTGTGTATGTTAATACTCCTTTTATGTTTGTTAGAATAGAATTTAAGATCTCTTAGATTAAATAATAATTTTTATATGCCTATGATTGTGCATCTTAATATTTGAACTCTTGTCTTCTTATATGTATTTGATACATTTGTATTTTATTATTTTTCCCTTTTATTCTTTTTACTATTTTAATTTGAATATATTCTCTAATTATCTTACAAATTCTTGTTACTCCCAAGTTAAACAAGATGGAAGGATGCTGATGACCTATTGCGACTATTTTATAATTAATTAATTAATTATTTCATATTATTTTAATATTTTAGAATAATGTAAGAACATATTAAAAAGGCATGTTAAATGAATATTTTGTGTTTATTCTAATTTTTTTCTTATTTTATCTTAGAACTCATTCTTGGATGTTGTGGGTTTATTCTAATATTTCTTAGTAACTTGAACCCATTCATTGAACATTTGGATCCTCTAGTAGATACATGTGTATGATCTTGAAATGAAATTATTATTCTTAAAATTTCTAAAATTCTATTTTGTGCCTATAAATACTTAGCAATGTTGGCTCTCTTGACATTAATTATGCATCACTCACACACACTTTCTTGCTTATGAATATGCATGGTGGATCTCTTGGTGATTTCTAAATCTAAATCTAGTCATGCTTCACAAAGTTTTACTTTCACATCTTTAAGGTCAAAATAATGTTCTTTATTTCATCATTTTTTTAAAGTTCAACCTTCTTCAAAGCTACCTTCCTAATGGTTCTTTTCTTATTATGCTAACCATTATTTATTAGTCCAATTAGCATACTTCACAATTTTTGCATTTTCTATTTTCATTTTCTTTCTTATTCAACATCTTGCATCATCATCTTTTGATGGCAATAATGGTGGTATCACCACTAAGCATTACAATCTAAGACACTGATGAATATATACATGTCACAACAAATTTTCAAGATGTTTCCTAGGGTGATGTGGTGTGTGTGATAATTGGTAGAGATAACAACATCTTATAGTAATGGCTAGTGACTATTTTAGACATGTATGGGCATGCTCAATGTAATGTCTCCATTTCCAAATGTTGCTATTGCATAACAAAGATGGTGCCTCTCCATAACAAGTATTATCATTATCATAACAAGACCCGAAAAGAGAGTTGTAATTAAGAAGTGAAAGGGCATGTTGTAATAACAAACATGTCTCTTGAGACAAGAGATAACCTTTGAGGGTTTGACCTAAGAAAACTATACTTGGGCATAGAGATTGTGCTGGCATGGAGTTGTGGAGCTAGTAAAGGTGAGTAATGGGAGCTAGGTGGAGTAGGACAGAAAGTGGATTGGTCATTCCTTCTGGTTGGTGATATGCTTAATCATGGTGGCAGTGCTAGATTACCTCAAAGGGATAAGTGCTGAAGGAAGAAAACCCCAAGGAACACCATTAGAGCATGATCCAAATACGCTATTCCACATTAATAAAGCATTCTTTTTTTTTTTGCACTCTCCATGTTATTTTTTTTACACATAATGTTGAATGTTACATATATTTGACGTTTGGTATATTATGTTCTTACGCATAATGTCTAATATAATGTATATTTGATGTTTGCAATGACATCTGGAAATGCGATGTCACATTTGGTATTGAAGCAAACCACAATCCAAGGCCCATTCAGAATCATGGGCCGAACTTGATGATGAACCATGGAGCCACAACCCAAGGAGAGTTATGAAGCACCACCAAATGTGCCACATGTCCAAGATGATCCTTGATATTAGCAATCAAGAGAAGTGATTAAAACAAGATTCATCAATTATAGGACACGTTGGTAAGATAAGGATACACCAATCTAGGTAACTCTTACTTAGCTGATAGTGATGCTAGAATGTTAATTGATTAAGGTCATTGTTAAGTTCATCTTAGAAGATTAGTAACCATGACCTAAGTTAATCTTGTCTTGTTGGAACTTAGCGTCCTAAGCACCTAACCCATGTAACTTGGCATTACTCACATAAGACCTATGCATTGGTAAGTTCAAGGGATTCAATCTAGCCATAAGATCATCTCATTCCAACTTAATCAATAAGAGTTATTGCCATGAGACCCATAGGGAAACCAATAATAGGTGGGTAATGTTTGTAATGTCTCATTATAATTGAAATCCAAGTCATCTAGAAGTTATCATGTTCAACCTAGTAATGTCATTTTGGTAGAATAAGCTGGTTTGGATTCTTCGAAATCTTGAAAATCCAACTTATTTTTAGCACTTGAAACCATGTCCACTGCGTAGTACTCCTTGAGACAATTCTAATAGTACAAATTTTGTCCCAATTGGACTTATGGTTTAGGAGATATTTTTGTTTTAATTTTCTTGTTATGCATGCATTATAAATAATAATAAATTATTAAATTACTATTTATTAAAAAAAAAGAAAAAAAAAGTGAGAGTAAGGAAAAATTCAAAAGTTATGGCTAGCCATGATCTTAAGAAAGCATGTCCTCTTCATAAAGTTGGGTATAAGTCCCATTCTCTAAAGTGACGTCTAAAAGAATGATTATGAGTATAATTTTAAATATAAGTTAGAATTTATAAAGTTCATATACTATAAATTAAATCTTAAATGGTCTCATGAGAAGGTGTGGAGGTGGCTCATGTCTAGGTTCTCTATTTAATCATATGATTATTTTAATCATTATTTAACATTATGGAATAAGCTTACAAGTTTGCAAGTCCCTCGTGTATATGAGGTTTTTATGATCATTATGGTCCTTATATTTGGATATTTTAAGAACATTAAGGTCTTTAACCTGATTTAAGAGGTTTCCGACGTGAATCATACGTGAAACAACGCAACAGTCGAGAGCCTAGAATTTCCGATAGCACCGGTTCGTTTCTTTTTTTTACCCACCGTAACCTATTGAAAGCTATCAACAAGAAGAATTTCTTTTTTGGGTGGGTTACGTCGCACTCCAATGGGCAGTTCCTTGAGGGTCAAGAATTTACATTTTGTCCTGCTAATTTTAAGGTTATGCTTATCGTAAACTTCAACAAAATCCATGGATTCTTATCAAAAGCATAAACAATCATGGTCCAGAGGAGGCCAAACCAGATCACCCCGTGCCTTCATGCAATTAAACATGCTCCTGGCAGCATCATCTCAAAGCTGCAAGACACTTGAATCATTACCACATCACACCAAATAATAAAAAACTATACCAAGAAAATATATCTCTCTCTCGTTCATGCCGCTCAAAAAGGTGGGAAAACAAAAATCGCCATAACACCTTTCTCAACAGGAAACCCAAAATGTGCATTCAGAAGCCATGTTCCTTGAACCTTTTGTCTTTCGCTGGAATTCAAGGGAAATTCCTGTATCTGGCCGTTTAGCCTTTACCTTTTTTCTCTTGGATAAACACGATCCACCCTGTGCAGCCTGTACCTTGAATATTTATGAAATTCAAAAGCGAAAAAGCAGAGATTAGAGATTGGATGGTGGGTTTTCCAGGATGCAAGCGGCTGAGGAGCCCAAATTTTCTGATGAGTTTGCTACAACTTGTAACTCAACCATTCATGTGCCCAATGCGGAAGCCTTAACAATTGTGGCCGTATTGAGATGATAGAGTTTCCATTTTTTCCGCCATCCTGCACTTTGTCACACCTTCTTGCTGTTCCGCTGCTCACCGTCCCTGCACCCTCTACCAGCGTGCTCCCTCCCTCTGCCGTCCGCAGGTGTAAACGCAGCCACCGTCGCCATGTGCGCCGTTGCTTCTAAAAATTAGTTTTTACTCCTTGCGGGATGCGGTGCTTGAAAACTTTCAAAGCTCAATTTTAGCATAACCTAGTATACGATGTCCATTCTTAACATATATGAAGTCAAACCGAGAATTCAATGATATCTTAAATCGTACCTTAAAAGGCCATAACATACACTAGCTATTCATGCCTACCGGTTTAATTGCTGAGACTTACAAATTTAACCTCTTAAACCTTAAGACTAAGTGTTTAACCTATATAGATAAACAGTGTTATCTTCCTAAACCTCTAATTTGTTATTAGTTACACTATCAAAGTTAGTGTCTTAAGAAGGGGAGAGGGGGGTGTGGGTGGGGGGCCAGGGGGTGGATATAGAAAGGTCATTAAGAATTAGATAATGTGGTTAAATCTTACCAAAATTAGTTAATTAGTTGATAAATCAGTTCATGAAAACAAAAAATAGTCAAGAAGATGTATATCAATTCATTTTGCAATTGCAATTCTAGTTATTACCTAGGTCTAACAGCAGCGACAGCAGCAGCGACGGCAACTATGACGGCGGCTACGGCCGCTACAGCAGCGACAACAACTATGGCGGCCGCTGCGGATGCGGCTATGGCGGCAGCAGGCACGGCAGCGTCTACGGCGGCGGCCACCCCGGCCGCGAATCCTGCGGCAGCAACCACGGCCGCGACTCAGGAGGGGGCAACCTCCGGCACCCCGCCCCCCACGATGGCGACCCCGACGACGGCTGAAGCCGTGACCCCCACGGGTACGGCCGCCGAGCTTCCTGGGACAGCTGCGACAGCGGCCGCGGCAACCCTGGCGACCACCGCGCCGTGTAGGGCCATCGAGGCTCACTCCCATTCTAACCACACCTTGCACCTTCACATCCGTAACCCCCCTACCGACGGCGTGCGTACCATGGAACGGAGCCTCATCGGTCGTTTCATCTCCCGGGGGAGCCGCCCCCGGCTTGACCTGATACGACGCTGGGTCAAGGAGCAGTGGAAACTGGAGGGAGTTACCGTCCGGAGCCTCTCGGAGGACCTGCTCTTTTTCGTCCTCCCCTCCTTGCAGGCCCGTAACTCCATTCTTCTCGACGGGCCTTGGTTCTATGGGGCCCGGGGTCTCGCATTGACCCCCTGGCGCCCCGGTGCCCACAAAGAACCCGATTTGTTCACCCGCACCCCCATTTGGATCCGGGTGGTCGGTATCCCTTGGGAGTTATGGAGCTTTGAGTTCCTATAGGAGGTGGCGGGACATTTCAGCGAGTTCATCGCCTTCGACAGGGTCACGCGGTCGCTGGATAGGTTGGGCTTTGCCCGTTTCTGTGTCTGGCGAAACCTGACCGCGACCGACCTCGT
>MNCI01034286.1:20335-68141 GCA_015680685.1 Gnetum montanum | reverse complement strand
ACTATGCTAAGGAGCATACTTGATTAAGAAAATAGAGGAAATTTTGAAGAATAAGTTATTCTTAAAACATACTAATCTAGTGCCAATTGTCCTTTGTGGAGACTTCAATGTGAAAGTTGGAAGTAGTGTTTATCAATTCTTAAAATCTGGATGTGTAAGGGAATCCTTGAAAGATGAACCCAATTTAAAGAAGATGCTCTCATCAATTCAACATGAAATTCCAATGGCTAGTGCATATTTTGTTTACTTTGAATCTTTAATAAATAAATTATATCTCAAAATTCAAGAATAGATGATGTTGATGGATAGTACTCATCAAGAATCACAGTTTACCAATTACTTTACCATGATTAATGAAGATGGGTCAACAACATTCTTCATTGAGACCCTAGATTATATTTGGTATGATGTTCAATTCTTCCAAGTTACCAAGTTACTAGAGTTAATTTCTAAACAAGAATTTGAGAAGAATCAAGATCAAGCCTTTCTATCTCGAACAAGACTATTTGATCATATACCACTTATGGCATAACTACAAGCACTTCAATAAATTCCTAAGGTTGATCAAGATTAAAAAGTACCTTAATATTACTTTTATTTATGATTTGCATAATTTTCTTCATTGTGTAATTTATATTTTAATTAGATAAATAAAATATCTAGGATAATGCAAGTTGGGAATAAGGATTTTCCCTATGTTCAATTGGATAACCATATATGAGTTGCACTTTGTGTGACCTTGGTTAGGACTGGTAATTAGTGGTTGGTAGATCTTTAATTCAACTCTTGTCATTATCTTAGAAACTAAGGTAAGTATTAATAAACTAATATTTAAATTCCTATATATTTTTCTCACATATATTTTGTTTGTAAAATAAGCAAGAGATAGCTGCAAGCCCAAAAAGGAGAAATCAAATTACTAGAGCATAGAAGCATAAAAGGAGCATTGGACCTAGGAAAAGATAGTGAACATGGACTCGTTCGATGATGAATAAAACCTAAGGAGGACATATTGTAATGTATTCATTCCCAAATGTTGCTACTGCATAACAAAGATGGTGCCTCTTCATAAGAAGTGTTATCATTATTGTAACAAGACTAAAAAGGACATGTTGTAATAATGGATGTGTCTCTCAAGGTAACCTTTGGGGGCTTGCCCTAAGGCATTTATACTTGGGCATAGAGGTCATGTTAGCATGGAGTTGTGGAGTCGGTAAAGGCAAGTAATAGAAGTTAGGTGAAGCAAGACAAGAAGTGGACTAGCCATCCCTTTGGGATAGTGATAGGCCTAACCATGGGGGTAGTGTTGGATTGCCTCCAAGGGTAACTACAGAAGTTAAAAAACCTCAAGGAACACTCTTAGAGCATAATATAGATACACTATTCCACATTAATAAAATAATTTTCTCTTTTTTCTTTTGAATTCTTCCTATTATTTTCTTTACGCATAATGTTGAATGTTACATATATTTGACGTTTAGTATATTATCTTCTTACACATAATGTCTAATATAACATATATTTGATGTTTGCCATGACATCCAAGAATAGGATGTCACACTTGATGTATTAAAGAGCTAGGAGATCAATGATAAGACTATTAATATTGGCTAGTTGGTCATGATAGTTAACTCTGGAGTCTATTCATTAACTTAGTAGCAATGTAGTTAATGTCAATAGTTAGAATCATGTATTTTATTCATTAACTAACATGGTTTTCAAGAAGGTAATTAATACGGAAATGACTGCTAAGTCAACATTGAAGATGGCTCTTTACTTATGAAAAAGGTCAGTATTAAACCTTATTTAGGGTGATAGTGGGAGGCTAGGGCTTTAGGGTAGTTGTGGGATTTATGTTAGTCATAAATGTTACCTAATAGTTGGACATTCATGAGGGTGGTCTAGAGAGGTAAGATTCACAACTAAGAGGACTTAATGACTAGTTTAAATTAGTATCAACCATCTAGTTATTCTAACATTTGATGTTGGAAACCTCATGGGAATCTCATGGGTTGTGAAAATCATGGGTGAATGATAGGTTCACACATTAATGGTACTTGTTAAGGATTTGATTAATGGTTTAGTTAATCAAATTAGCTATTGGTTCTAATAGTGTTCTTTTTAACATGAGCCCCATCTTCTAGTCTTATTCTAGGAATCTTCAAGATCGATTGTCTTTAGTACAAAGGTATTCTAACCTTTCGTACATATGTTTTATGCAAATCTTACAAGATGCTTTGGAGGTAGACAAGGAGGAGTAAGAAGAAGGATTAACATTGAATAAAAGATTATTTTTTTTATGTATTTCACTCTATGTTTTTTCAATTCAATGAATTTATACTTTACCCATAAATATAAATGTTTCACTTAAACTCTAATGATATGTTTCCCTAAGTGAGCATTAATAAGTTCATATAAATTTTGAAGTGGTTTCTAAATTACTAAGTTTCCAAGTTAATTTGTATTCTTATATGATTTAATAAGTGTTTAAGTTTCTTAATTATAAATTAAATAGCTAATTTTAATTATCACATGCTCAAGGATTGGTTTTGGGGATGTGATAGTTTGGTATCATATCAAGGTTTAAGATTTATGATTAAGTTCTTTAACTTTTAATAAATGACATCAAGAATAGAAAGGATAGATAATAAGGCAAGTGGATTTGGTGAAACAAATTTTGATAAAGTGTGGTATCAATTACTTCATACCCTAGCCAAATTAATCAACATTGGTGTCAACAATGGTGGTAATAATCATGGAGGTGCTACTGATGGTAATTGGTTAATAGGAGAATTTAGAAATCTTGGTTGTCCAACCTTTAAGGATATTGATAATTTGTTAATGACACATGAGTGCCTTGAAGAGAAGGAGAAAGATTTTGGAGTATTGAATTATTCACTAACTCAAAGAACAGGTTAGCTACTTATCAACTACATGGAATAGGAAGTCAATGTTGAAATAATTTGCTTCATGTGAGGTGTTGGAATGTAGAAATAATTTCATGGAATCATTTTAAATAGAATTTTGAGTATCAATTTTCCATTAAGACCTATCAAAAGAAGAAGAAGGACATTAAGTTCAATGAGTTGATGAAATATGGCTCACAAAAGGATGATATGATGATGCATGTTTATGATATTAAGATTACTAAGTTGGTGGAATATTTTCCACACATATTAGATGATGAATAGGCATGGATGAGGAGGCTTCATAAGGGATTAAAACCTTTGATCATGTATCATTTGGAAAAATTTAATTTTGAAAATTATGAAGAAGCTCATTTATGTGCTTCGAGCATTAAGTAAGATCACATGGAAGAAGTTGCTCAAGTTGATGTTTTTAAGAAAGATCATAACAAAGGACATGTAGCCATGATTGTGAGTTATAAAGAAGAAGTTTCAAGTATGGATGTGATAGAGAAATAGATGAGTATCCAACTTGGTTCTCAGATTTTGACAATGAATAATCAAGGAAAGGTGAAGACATGTTATCATTAAAGTAAACCTAAATACTTAAGAGATCAATGCCCAAAGAGACAAGGAAAGAAACCTTCGCCATAAACAAAAGCTTATAATAGTATTTAGAAATCAAATTAATGGATAAAAATATACTAAAATCTCTTGGAGGCTTAAGGAACTAAAGCACAAGAAAAAAGAGGCATCAAGTGGATTCTTATTCTTATCTTTACAGATGAAGATTCCTTAAAGGGTGGGAGTGTGTAACACCCTAATGTTTAGAACCTAGTGCCTTTGCTTTGTTATCTATTTTATTATCCTTAGTTTATTAGCATAAGGGTTATATAAATGTAATATTGTCTAATATTATATTACACCTTGCTAGTAACTTATACTAGCGTATGCTAATATTGTGTCTTTTATGCTTATTAAGAATAAAACTTAAGATATTTTGGATTAAATGAAATTTGTTATATTCTTATACTTGTAAATATTGAGGTTTGAATTCTTGAATTATTATATGTATTTGATACATTTGTATTTTATTATTCTTTTACCTTTTTATTTTTTATTCTTTTGATTTGGATTTATTCTCTACTTATCTTAGTAACTCTTGTTGATCCTAAGTTGAATAGGTTGGAAGGATGGTGGTGGCCCATCACTAGTAATTGATATTTATTTATTTAATATTTGATAATATTTTAAGATTATTAATTAATTTAGGAGTATGACAAAAAGGCATTAATTAATTATTCTCTATTTAGGAGTATGAATATTTGGGATTCATTCTAATTATTCTCTTATTTTATCTTGTGATCCATTCCTAGGCATTGTGGATTTATTATAATATTTCTTGGATGACTTGAACCAATTAGTTAACCATTTGT
Organism: Gnetum montanum; assembly: GCA_015680685.1. Lineage (NCBI taxonomy): Eukaryota > Viridiplantae > Streptophyta > Gnetopsida > Gnetales > Gnetaceae > Gnetum > Gnetum montanum. The sequence goes on along the minus strand of MNCI01034286.1, from coordinate 63,799 downwards.
AGACAATTTTGTAAATACATGTGACTTGATCTTGGAATTATATTATTATTATTAGAATTTCCCAAAGTTTTTTTTGTGCTTATAAATTCTTGGCAAATTTAGCTCTATTAGAATCGATTATACATCACACACTTTCTTACTCATGGCTATGCATGAAAAATATCTTGGTGATTTTTAGATCTGAATCTATTTGTGCTTGATGATGCTTTTCTCTCAACTTATCACATGAAATTTTCTTTCTTTCATCATTTTTTCTTAAAGCTCAACTCTCTTTGAATCTACCTTCCTAATTACTCTTGTTGTACTATTATAGCTCGTGTTTGATATTTTGATTACTATAATTCACCATTTTTGCAACTCCTACTTTTGTTATAAACTTTTTGAGATTCTACATCATCATCTTCCAATGATAGAAATGGCAGTAGCATTATCAACTTTCAAAACCTATAGTCATGATGGATCTATGATTTGCAAAAAACATTTAATGCATTTTCAAGAACAACATAACATGTGCAACATTTAATGGAGATGACAACTACTAATAGACATTTTGGGTGTGCGTGTATGAGTATGTTTAATGTGCTAAAGAGCTAGGAGATCCATGATTAGACTATTAATATTGGTTGTATGGCCATGGTAGTTAATGTCAGAGTCTATCCATCAACTTAGTTGTAATGTAGTCAATATAAATAGCTAAAAATATAGATTTGATTCATTAACTAACATGATTTGCAGGAATGCAAGTAAAATAGGAGTGACTAGTAAGTCAACATTGAAGGTAATTCATTACTTAATGAAATAGTTAATATCAAATATTAGTTAGAGTGATATTGAGAAACTAGAACTTTAGGATAGTTATAGAGTTAATATTAGTCATAAAAATTACCCAACAATTGGACATTCATGAAGGTGACCTAGAGAGGTAAGGTTCACAACCAAGAGGCCTTGATGGATAGTTTAAGTTAGTATCAACCTTATCGTTATTCTAACATCTAATGCTAGAAAACTTATAGAAATATCAAAGGTACTAAAAATCATGAATTAATGATAGGTTAATGCATTAATTATAGTTTTTAATGGATTTTGATAAATAGTTAATAAGTTAAATGTGACATCACACCCATGATATCATACCAACTATATCATAGTTATGATATTGTGTACTTTCATATGATATCATAGATGTCATGTATTTGTAGATGGTAATACCTATAAATACCAACCAACCACAATACTTAATGTACCTTTTTTATTTACAAGTAGATAAAATCTTTCAGTTTATTTTTGTCATTTTAAAATTAGTTTATGAGTTCTTGTAGTATGATTTGGAGTGACTATACAAAATTTGCATTTGTGTAAATGTACCTAGACGCATTTTATGGCTAGAAAAAAATTATCAAGATCATTTCTTATTATTATAAAATATTATTTAGTATAGAATCACTTTCTAATATCATTTACATTTCACATGTCATTTACATGATATTAGTAACTTAGTAGAATAAGTATGACTAGTTTTGAGTATAAGGTATAATTGTCTAGTAATCTAGTAGTAATATTACTTGGTTTATCCAATAGTGAGTTACTTGGTGATCCTAGTGGCTTTTTATACTAACTTATAATATGTATGATAAGCCAAGACTAGATGCTATTTTACAAGACAATAATCAAGTCTGCTATTTTATATAATGTTGAATGTTAGGTATTATAAAAAAATGATGAATAGTAAATTAGTGTGGCAAAAATGTGAATGCTTCTATAGATATTGAATATTACTAAAAGTAAAAAACCACATAATATAGACATAATAGGAAGACTTGAAGTGGTTTCTATTTTAGATAAGCTATAAGAATGATGACTTATATGGTTTGGACATATACAAAGAAGATCAAATAATAAGCCTATAAACAAATATTGCTACATAATTGTTTTAGAAAAGCCATTGAAAGAACGACCAAGGAAGACATGGGGAAAAATGTTCAAAGATTATTTGAAGAAACTGCAAATAAAAGAAAAAATCTAACTCTTCATAGAGGTAAATGAGGAAAAAGAACTTATGTACTAGACCTCATTTTATTACTACAAGACTAGGATGATGATGATAATGATCATGAATACTATAATCAAACAACATCATGATATAATATACCTTACTATGTATTAAATCATATACTATGATAATTTCTAACTCCAATGAAAAGACAATGATCAATGATCTTAGCATTAACTCTCTAGAGGACATATTATCCCATCGATGAATTATGATTAGGTCATACACAATGCTTGTGTGATTTGTATGATTGGGCATTGGAAACACTTAACAGTTATCATTGGTATTATTTCTAAAAATGATGTTAATGTTTTAGTTACTTGATATTATATGAGTTCATTATATTAAGATTTATGATTCATCTTTGAAGAAATCTAATATCTTTAGAGATCCACACATAATGTTTAATTGATTGAATATGATTTCTACACATAAAGCTAATTTTTCATTTGTTAATAACACTAATGAGCATAATGAAAAACTTTAGATTGAAAAATTTTGAATGTGCCAATACAAATAATAATCCATATGCTTATACTAACCCTTATTATCTTAATGTTACTTTCATTTTTTAGTAAGATGAATAGTTTAGATGAAGAGTCTTGTAAGGAAACATCATGTTACCACTCGGTAGATCAGTTCCACCTAGACTTTAACCTTCTCTACTAAGATTTCTTGTTAGTCATACTCATTAAGGTTATCAAGTAATAAAGAATATGAATAAACTTTATTAGCTAATAGAAGCCTAAGCTTGAAGAGACACTACTATGGAAGAAAGGTATAAGCATGATAAGAGTAAACATATAGCTCAACTGATTCTACCATCATAGAAAGGGGAATGTAAACTATTAATCTAAAAAGTATTTTAACCATTAATAAAAATTTGAGACTTTTGTCTTGAACATTGAAAACTCCATGAATCAAAGATTATATTTAGCTTTGGTAGAGGCTCCTAGAAGAGATAGAACAAACCCTAGAGCAAGAAGGAACTCAAGGCTTAGAACCTCCAATAGAAAAAAGGAAGAATTAAGGGACCATAGAAGAAGAACAAGTTGTTACAACTCTCCTAGCCATCCATCCTCTTTATCATGTTCATTGATAATCTTTAATAAATATGAATGTAGACCTCGAGGCAAATGCCTTGGTAGAAATGGAAGAGGAGATCAAGATTGACATCCTAGGAGAGGCATACATCATGATGAAAGTGAAGATGAAAATTTAAAAAAAGAACATAGGAATAGGAAAAGATATGAGGAAGAACATGGAAGGGATCATTACTACTATAATAGAAAATATGACAATTTGATGATTACAATGAACTCCTACTAGTGACATGAAATATGATTAATATAAGGTAAGTCACTTTCATTCTTACAAGACATCAAAGGGACAATCACATCAACTGTCTTGATATGAACAACATTTTAAAGTTTGAGGGAGGTTACAATGTGAATCAACAACATCATCTACAAGCCTTTTATGATACCTATGCATTGTAAAATATTAGAAATCATTGACATAAAATTAAGTTAGTTTTAAGGATGCTAATTAAGAAGGTAAAAAGATGATATTAATTCTTAGAATCAAACAACCATGATGCTAGAGTTATTTAGTAACAAATATCTAACTTATTTAAAAGTATCCAATTTAAGAAAGAAAATTCAAGGATTCAGATAAGGGACCTATAAATACCTTAATAGAACAATTGGTAGGTATTGCTCACTTCTACATAGATGCTTAGGGCATGAAATTTTTTAGAAAAGGAAACATAAGCATATCCTTAATGGGTTATGAAACAAAATAAGAGAGACCCTTAGGGTTTATGCTTAAGTATGAATATCAAATATGAAAGTCCATCAAATCTAAAGACTCATTAATTAAGTGGTGAAGGAAGAAGAAGAATGAAGAAAAATAAAATTTGTAGAAGAATATAATAGAGATTTATCCATGTGTAAGAAAGATGTCCATGCATGCGATACAAGGGAAGATGAGAATCCCATGGAACAAGTAATCCAAAGAAAGAATTTGCCCATACACAAATTTGTTTATAAGATTATGGTGAAAGTTGAGAAAATATAGGATTTCATAGATGAGAAGTTTGTAACTACATTAAAAATAGTTGTAGAAAAGATATAACAAGAATTGATCAAAGAAAAGGAAAGAAAGAAGAAAAATAAAATGGGCAAAGACGTGTACAAATAAAAGGGAAAAGTTGCTACTAGAGAAGATGTTTTTAATTCTAGCGTAAAAGGAGGTAATGAATGTGAATTATGTCATTATGAACATTTTAAGGGATGTTTTCCTATCATAACATATTTACAAGAATCAAAGAAATATGCTATTAATTTTAATTTTTTCAAAGATAAAATTCCTAGGATATTATATTATTTGCAAGGTAACTAATGACAATCCTACCAACATCAACTATATTATCCTAGCAGGACATATCTTTAACCTTAAGAGCAATGCCATTAGTAGTGGTGAAATCCATAGTGTTGGAAGATGTCAACATCTAGGTAGTAATATACTTATAGATAACCTGGTCCATATGGCTACTATGTCCAATAAGATATTTCTCTAGGAAGTACTTATACTCATGCATCTTACCACTATTATCCACTGGAGTATCATAAACTAGCAATTGCACATCTAGAATTAGCTTCTTACATTCCACATGAATCACATGTTTAGTAGTCCCACAATTTAGTTTCTCTAGTTTCATCATCATCAATGTAAGAAGAGTTTCCAATTCAACCTCAATAGAAGAATGCAATAATATTAGTAAATATACAAATGAATAATTATACAAAAAACTTAAAGTGCAAGTCTTGAAAGAATTCCTTCTTTTAGATAATTCCTACACCTATAAAGGAAGCTAAAAAGTTGGTTAGTCCATCAAGATCACTATAAGAAAATAACCCTATGGCTCTAACTCTAGTTTCCATGCCTCTAAGCTATACAAGAGATCTGATGCTTCCTTCAAAACAAAGCAGAAACATCAAGATTATCATGCCTACCCAAATAGTAAGCAACTAGATTAAGGTAGGGATTCTTTCTAAGAAGAGAACTATTTTATGAAGTTCAATAATATATTTACAAATCACTAGAAATACACCATGCAAAGCACTCCCTAACTTAGGTTCTAGGCTAAACCTCATTTAACAAGATATGTAAAAATCTTGGAACCTATTGTCATTAAAGAAATGCAACTTTTAACTAGATCTCACAAACTGGCTATCATTGTCTTACTAGAATAGGTAGAAGATGTAGTAACCACCATTGGTGATTAGTATTACTTAACAGATTTCCTAGTTATTCATGTAAGGAAAAAACAAAGAAGAATTCCTAGTCATTATGGGGAGAGCATGGCTTAACACAATCAATGCTAAGCTAGGAATTAAAGACTTATCCTTAGAAATCTCCAACGAGAACAAATACAAAGACATTTAGAAATAAATAGTTCCATGCATCATGTACAATGATATAGGGTGTAACTATGTGTCAAAATTATGGAAAATTAAACAAATAAATATTTTAGCATGTAGCATATGTATAGAAGAAGTATGTATACAAAGATGCTTATATGCAGCAACCATAAAGTAACAAGGTACCTAGTGTCTAACTATAGATGAAGAATCTAAGTCTAAAATATGCATGAAACTAGCCAAAAAACTCAAAAGTGCATATATGAATAAAATAGATGAAATAGAAAAAGTAAAAAGGTAACTTTTCAAAATAGGATACTAAGAAGAAGAAGACATATATTAGGAAATGTTAGAAATTCTAAACAAGATTAAACAAAATCCTATAAAAACCAAAACATTACCAGACTCACTTGAGCATGTGTTTCTAAATAATGGAAAACTGGTAATCATTAATGCTACTCCAACTAAAGAACAAAAAGATATGTTTCTCAAGATCATTAACAAATGTTCTATAGTCATTGCATGTTCATATGATAAAATTACAAGGATTGATCCACATATTTCCCAACATTGAATTTATATAGATCCAACTATAAAAACATACTATCAACCACAAAGGGGACTAAATCCTAAATTGAACGAAGTTATTATGTAAGAGGTTGAGATGTTATTAAAGGTAGGGTTAATCTATCTAATTATAAATACTGAGTGGGTAAGTTCACTTGTCATTGTTCCAAAGAAAAATGATAAGTGAATGATCTATATAGACTTTAGGTTGTTGAATGAGACTAAATTTAAAGATCATTTTCCTTTGGTATTTGTAGATCAATTTTTAAATACCATAGTAGGTCATAAATATTACAACTTTATGGATGGGTATAGTAAATATAATCAAATTAGAATAATTGTAGAAGACTAAGAAAAGACCACATTTATAAGTCCATGAAGGATATTTACATATAAATAGATGTCTTTTGATCTTTATAATACTCTTTCAACCTTCCCAAGACTTGTCATTTGCATGTTTCAAAGCATTCACAATGGTATGGAAGTCTTTATGGATAACTTCTTCACTTATGGTTATAACCTTGAATAATCCTTGGAATGCTTTGAGCAAGTGCTTAAATGATTTGTTAAAACTAATCTTAAGTTTAATTGGTTGAAGAGATGTCTAATAGTCCAATAAGGCATAGTTATTAGGCATAGAATCTCATAAAAAGAGATTAAAGTGAATCCGCATAAGATAAAGATAATACAAGGCATCATCTAGAGGCCACAAAGAGTCAAATATGTTAGATTATTTCTTGACCATATTGGGTATCATAGAAGATTCATTAAGAAATTCTCTAAGATTGCAAAGTCACTCATTAAATTAATTACTACATAGATATTATGTGCTCAACTACTCTATCTGTGTTCACACTAATCATAGTGTGATCAAATTTTTAATGAACAAGCCAATGGTTAGCCCTTGTTTCATATGATGGTTTGTAATTTAATAGAAATTTGATCCTACAATAATAGATAAAAAGAAAACTAAGAATTTAGTTGCTAATCAATTTTCTTAGTTGTGATGGGGTAAAGACCTTAATGAAAAACCATTATTAGATTAATTCCTAGATAAGTTACTAATTGTAAAAGTAGTAATAGTTTCAATTTTAATAGCCTATCTTACTTATTTAACCATCCAAGAAATTATTATTAAATGGAATAAGAAAAAGAACTAAAAATTTCTACATTATGCAAAAAAAATCATGGAAATAAAGATTAATCTTTTTAAGATCTATGATGATAGTCTGATCCGATGGCATGTAGCAAATGATAACCAACAATATATCCTCTAAGATGATCATAAAGGATGTTGTAGGAGCTGTTATGTAAGAAAATGAACATCCATCAAGATTCTCATGGTTGACTCTTTCAAGACTATTCTCTTTAGGAATGCTCACAACTTTGCAAAATCCTGTGAATGATATCAAAGAGATAGTGGGATTACTATCAAATTTAAAGGGCAACACCAATGGATACAACCATTAGAATCATTTGATATGTTTTAATTGCTTTCATATATCCCATCACATCTATGTTTAACAAGAAGTCATACATAATTATTTTTTTGATTATCTTACTAACTAGGTAGAATTCGCTATAATGATATATTGAATAGCAACTATGGCAACTAAATTTTTTTAATAGCATCTGATGAATAGATTTGGTGTAGCCAAACTACTACTCTTAGATAATGGTACTTACCTCACAAGTACTACATTCAAGAAGATAATGTAGTGCTAGGAAGTTAAACACAAATTAACAACTCTTTATCATCCACAAGTGAGTGGATAAGTTGAAGTCACAAATAGGAAAATTACCAAATTTCTCACAAGAATAGTTTACAAATATAGAAAAAATTGGAGAGCTAAGTTAAATGATGCTTTATGATCATGAGAGAAAAATATTCATAATTATTAACTAGTAATGAAGAAGGAAGGACCAAGAGGATTGGATAGTGATGGGACAACAAGAAGATTTGCTGAATCCTTAGACATATACCTTGTGTTTTGCTAATCTCATGTTGAGACATAATCACTCATGTTTTTATATATTTTTTAAATAATATAAAAAAAATCTTACCTTGTTATGAAATTAATTAGGTGTGCTACACATATGCTTAAAGGTCATTATGTAACAAGGATAACAAATAATAATTAATTAATTTATATATTAGAAATCATTCTTGGAGTACCATTAGAAAGACATGTTATCCATGTCTAAAGTTAAAATAATCCCAAGAATCTTATGATCGCTTGGACTAGCTTTATCATATGACTTGAAAGACATGTGATCCATGCTTAAAGGTGCACCATTGATGGAGTCAACATTAGTTATGATACTAGAAAGACATATGGCCTATGCCTAAATGTTCTTCACTAACCAATGATCAAGTTTCACAACATTAACATCAATCATTAATTAATCATTTTCAATAAAACTAATATATATTTTATAATATTTCCATGTTAAGTCATGTTGTGGATCTAGAATGATATAATACAATGTCACTAGTGATGAGGAGCTCCCTTGGATTCCTTAATCCAAGCTCACTCAAGTTCAAATAACCAAGAAAAATGCACACTTGAACAAGAAGGAAAAGAAGGATTTTATTCTTTCTTAAGAAAAATGAGTACAAATCACATAGGAAGTAATAAAACTTCCAAGAATAGAAAATTAATCTAATTAGACCCTCACTCCACTCCTAATGCAAGAAGATCATCAATTATGATCTCACTTACTCATAATCACTTAGGAAGATCTCTACCAATCTTTCAAGGATAGGATGACTGGATAATAAGCCTTTCTCTCTTCTGAGTCTCTCCTCATGTTATCTAAGCCCCTTATACTCTTTTCTAAGTATCTTTTAATGTTTTTGAACCAATGAAATTCTTTGAAAGTTGTGTATTTTTAAAAAATAAATTTTTATAAGACTACGAGTAATTATGACCCATAGTACCCTCACAATTCTTAGCTTTTGATAGGACCATCTCCACACTTAGTTGCATTAGTAAAATCCATAATTTTTCCATCTCTATTTCTCAAAAAACTACAACACTACTATGATCTTATTTAGCTTACACTGTGAAGACTATAGCTTAACGCAATCCATAGTGGCTTGTAATTTCTTCATCAATCTAGATACATAGTAAATTATCAATTATAATGGAATTTGGTAGACTATGACCTATAGCTTCTTGTTAAGTTTGAATTGAAACTCACTACAAACCACAATGATCTCCTAGCTCCTTACTTGACTATGAAAAATACATGAAATTAGGAAATTCCAAATAGTGTAAAAGGTTGCAACCCACAGCTTCCCATAGGAGTAGAATGTAACCTATACTGACCTATAGTGATCTTATAGTCACTTATCCAAGTCATAAAAAAATACTCATTTGAATCCAAATAAACTAACAGATACAAACATACTACTCCTACTACTATCAAAATATAGTGAGAATAAGAAAAACCTCTAAGAGTTAGTAATGTCCTCATCATCTTCCTTACCTTTAAAAAGAGACTTTTCTTAAATTTGGGGTTATAATAGGGATAGCATTCAGCCTCCAAAAACTTAAATCATTCTCATGAATTTAAATAGCATTCTCAACCTCTTCACCACTCTAATGCACTAAGTACTCATGCATCTTCTTGCCTCTTGTTCTTCTACCCTCCCTTGTAAAAAAAGTAGCTTCCTTGATGACTTGGATTGATTTTGAACTTCAATTTCACCCTTGAGAATTTTTAGGCTACCGTGATATTAGTTTAAAGTTGAAATATTAAATATAAAATAAATAAAAGTATCATTAGATAAAGTAATCTCATAAGCACTTGCATTAATCTTAGAACTAATTTTAAATGAATCAATTTTTCTTGATTTGAGCTTTTAAAAGTTTACATTCTTCTATCTTTCCTTACTTAAATAGATCAAAAAACAATCATAAATATAAAATTTAATTATACTCTTATCCTCATTGGCCTTTGAAGATACATCCTTTGCCTTCTTCTCTAAGTGAGATTTGACTTGCTGATGTAATTGCTTCATTTAATCAATAAAATTAGAGCTCATAGAGGCACAATGATTAAATTTCTTTATCTTATTAACCATTCTTGGTAAAAAAAAAAAATTCATAATTTTCCACAAAATAACTTTTACCAATGCTAGTATAGAAAGCATTGTTGTATGAGAACTCAACACGAGCCAACATGTTTTGCCATCTTTTAGGTTGATACTCATATAAGCATCTCAATATCTTTAACAAATATCTATTAACCACTTCAGTTGTTCCATTGTTTGAAAGATATATTAACCTAGTTTCAAGAGATTTATAGAATAACCTCTAAAAGTGACTAGTGAATTTGACATCCCTATCACTTATAGTATTTGATAGAATGCCATGTAATTTTACTATGTTGAAAGAATAAATGAGAAACATGAGAAGCATCACTACTTATCTTGAATGGAATGAAATAAGACATCTTAGTAATTCTATCCACAACCACAAGAATGAAATCATAATTAGATCTTGATTTTAGAATGCCACAAATAAAGTTTAATGAAACACTTTTTCAAGGAGTGTTTGGAATTGACAAAGCTAAGTAATGACCATCAATATCCTTCCCACCTTTGAAATTTTGGCAAACATAACATTATTTCACTAATTTAACCACATATTTATACAAAGCTAGTTAAAAATAAATTTTTTCATTACTTCCAAAGTCTTTGTTTTACTAATATGTGTTGCTATGTCACTGTTGTATTTTTTTAAGAACCTTAAATTTGAAGTCATATTTGGGAACATAAATTTTTTCATCTTGGAATAAAATATCATTCTTAATATGATATGACTTCCATTTATCAACCCTTCCTTAGAAGTGAGAATTTAATTCCTTAAAATTTTTACCAAAATCAATATCACTAGGATATAATTATGTAAAAGACTCAAACTCTTTGACTTTCATACTATAATGAGAAATATGAATTCTAGATAAAGCATCAACAATAACATTTAACTTATCACTTTTATTTTTTAAAACAAAATGAAATTCTTGTAATTTTTCTACCCTTTTCATATGTTCAGTACTCAGTTTCTATTAAGAATTAAAGAATTGAACTACTTTATGATTATTCAACAAAAGAAAATAAGATCTTAGCAAGTAATGTCTTCAATGATTGATGGCTTGAAGTATAGCATATAATACCTTTCTGTATACTATAATTTTTAAAGACTTATTAAATTTTTCAGAAAAGAATATAATTATCTTTTCCTCTAGATAAATCACATCTCTAATAGCAAGCTCACTTACATCCACCTCTACTTCAAATAGCTTGAAGAAGTTAGGGAATTGCTAATACTAAGCACTACATATGTTCTTTTTCAATGCTTGAATAGAAATATTTTTACATCATCCTCTACAAAAGTTGAATTCTTTTTCAAATAAGATAGCATAGGCCATGTAATAAAAGTCAAATTTCTAATTAATCTCCTATAGAAACAAATTAAAATAAGAAAATATCTTACCCCTCTCACATCTTTATGTGAAGACCACTCTTTAATTTTTTTTATTGTGATTGGCTTCATCTTGACCTAATTCTTGGAGATAATGTGACCTAAATAAATAATTTTCCTTTGCATAAAAAGATATATCTTGGCATTAATTACCAATTTATTTTCATGTAACTTTTAGCACACAAATCTCACATGTTGCACATGATCATCTTTATTAGAGCTATAAACAAGAAGATCATCAAAGAAAAAAATGCAACATTTTCTAATAATATCTCTTAAGAAATCATGTGGAAGCCTCATTTATGTGGCTGGAGCATTGGTAAGCCCAAAAGGCATGACTAACCACTCATAGAAATCATCAAGTATCTTGAATATTGGTTCTCATTTCTCTCATCATCTAATTCTAATTTGATGATATTGTCTTTATAAATCAATCTTTGAAAATATTTTAGCATTAGATAAAACATTAAGAATATCATTCATCCTAGGAATAGATAATCTATACTTAATAATGATTTCATTAGTAATTCTAGAATCAATACACATTCTTCTCTTATCTATATGTTTCTTGGAAATAAGAACAACTCAAATGATACATGGAAAAACATATTTCTTAATAAAATCATAAGTGATTAATTCACTTTCTTGTGTAACTTCTCTCTCTAATGTGGAGCCATATAGTAAGCTTTCTCATTTAAAATAGTAGCTTTAGGCATGAATTCAATTTAATGGTAGATTGGTCTCCTTGGAGGAAGCTATTCCAGTTTTATTTTAAAGACATCAGCAATTTTGTATGCTAAATATTTCACTATTTCTAGAAGTTCATTTTTTGACTCCCCTTCACTTGCTACAATGGTAGAAATAATGAAAAAGCCATGATCATGTTCCTTATGTTCTTTGAGATATTATGTTTCACTAAGAAAAATCAATGAAGCATTAATAGATATACTTTCCTTACATTATTGCAATATCACTGGAATTAACTGATGAATTTTATCTTTCATACAAATTGACCAAATATTTTTATCTCCATCATAAGTAACCTTATTATCATAATTCCAAGATCTTTCAAGTATGATATCAGCATTAATGAGTTGTAGTTGGCTACATCGATGAGGCCTCGCCGACTAGGCCCTATTGATGTAGGGTCTATTCTTGCCTATAAATACACATGCTAGAGACATTTGTGGCATTAGTCAATCATAGTGTAGTAAAGCTCTTGGAGTTTTTTCCATTTGAAAGTTAGAATATTTTCTCGAGTGCCTACAGTAGGAGTCATTGACTGTATGAATCTTTGTTCGAGCACTATTATGCCTAAGCACGACAGTGTGTGTGGTAATAAAGATGAACTTCTTGATAAACCTTACAACATTTTGGATAGTTTAAATGTTTCATTTATGCATTTAATATTCTCAATTATTTATTCAATGTTTTCCATTAATTAAGTGAGATAAGCTAGATAAATTAATTACATAAGTACAACCGCTTTGAGTGTAACACGCATCTGCTTGGTAATCTTAGCAGAGTTATTGCTTGGTGTGCCTAGTGGTGTAGTGCTTGGTAACCTAGTAGTGGATACGTGGGTTTAGGACATGTATGAAAAGTGGAATTGGATGCTTATGTTAGGACTAGTTAGAGATCAATTAGTTAGTTANTTAGGACATGTATGAAAAGTGGAATTGGATGCTTATGTTAGGACTATTTAGAGATCAATTAGTTAGTTAAAATCAAATTAGTCATTAAACTACTTTATCTCTCTTTTTAAGCACCAAAGAACCTAAAACATAAAATGATAAAAATGATATGCTTCGATTACACTTAACCATACGCTTGGGCTTCACAAGTGTAATTGGAAAGAAAATAAATGACCTTAGGGCAAGATTCACTTCGTAGAAGACTAGTGCACCAAAAACTATAAAGTCCACGAAATTCGACCAGATTGCATGTGAAATCTTTGTGATTCGTATGGTTGGGCATAGGGGTACCTTGCTGCTCATCAAGCACTATGGAAAGAATGTTATATTTCACTTGATCTTTAAAAGAGCAAATATTAAAAGATAAAATACACCTTTATTTTACCTCTTGAAATGATCTCTATAGAGTTAATACATTCTAGAAGGCTGAGAATGAGAAATTTTATTTAATCGAAGTCTAGTAAGATCTTTGGAAGAAATAACATTCTCCTAAGTACCTTCATCTATTAAGATGTGAAGTCATTTGCCACTAGAGAGACATATTACCCAAATTATAAAGAGCATTTTCCTCAAAGAATCTTCACTAAGATGACCATCTCCTATAAATTAATTAATTTTAGTAATATCTTCAATCAAAGGAGCATTAGGATGACCTATATTTAAAGACTTTCCTTTCTCCAAATTTCAAAGTTTCTTGCCTTTTGAAGACTTATGTTGTCTTTTATTACTTGTGTTCCAATTCTCCATAACTGAAGCACTATACCTTGGAAGCATTATCATTTTCTTAACCTTTCCCTTAGAAGTTTCTTTCTTAGAATCTTAGTCTTTCTTAGTATTATTTTTCTTCTCATGTGAGTTGTCCTTAGCATTACTTTTCTCCTTGGCTTCTTTATCTCCATTAGAAGCTTTAGAGTCTTTGCCTTTGAAAGTGTTGGATCTTTTGTTAAAGCCTTGAAGTTTCTTCTAGCCCTAAGAGCCAAATCAAAAGTATCATTGAAGGTTTAATGTTCATAGAAGATAATTCCTTGTTAGAACTCCTTCTTTAATCCTCATTGAAAGTTAGAAGTTTTTTCATATTCATTCCAATGAACCTTAGCTTGCTAAAAAGCTTTCAAAGATTCCAAGTAATATTCATTTACACTTTATTCTTGTCTCATGTATTATAACCTTTAGATAGCCTCTTATCCATTATGAGAGTTTTCAAATATTTTCTTAAAAATAAATTGCATGAGAGACCAATATTTGACAAGAGTACAATTGCTTATCAGATAATAATAACTTTCCTTCTTCCACAATACTTGTGTCATACCTTCAAGATTTATCTTGATATATGATACCTTTTGATAGTCTTCTATATATTCAAGCTTAAATAATCTTAAGCCAAAAGAGAATGAATTTAGTACCTTCCATTCCATTAAATAATTTTATTTCAACATGAGGAATTCTAGAATCATGTCTAAAAGCTTAAGCAAGAACAAGATAAATTCCTTTACCTTTCTTCCTTTAAGATATTAAAGAATCTTCTTTCTTTTATTACCTTGGAAAGATGAACCTTTGAGACTAATTCTCAATACTTGAAACATGAAGTAGTTCATCATCTTGCTCTTCATTCTCTCCAAAGTCTTTATCCTCAAAATAAATATCATCTTCAAGAGAAGACATGACGGAATGTCTTGAAGAAGCCTTTGATGAAAATTAACTTAAGTTGTTCCATTGCCTAGATGCCTTTGGTGAAGAAGTGTATACTTTATTCTCTTTTGGCTTTTGAAGTTTTTCAACAATGAGCTTAAAATCATTTATCATGTATTTCATGTCTTTAGTTAGATCTTGAACTATATTCTTATTTGGACCAATGATGACAATGACCTAAAAAACATGAATTTCACAAAATTCTATAAGAAAATGTGAAATATAGAGGAGATTCTAAGTAATGAAACAAGGATTACTAAAATCTTAGTCATGATGAGTTTAAATTTCTCAAACCCTAGATGTTATTATCAAATTAGTATAAAATTCTATAATTACTTTCAAAATATTTAAGCCCTAAGAACTATGAGAAATATAATGAATTAAGAATTCAAACCAAATTTAATAATGTAAAGAGTAACTACTTACAATTAACGTAATTATTCTTCACTTAAATTGAATTATCTTTAAATATAATTCTTTAATAGCAATTTGACAAGGAACTTGGATTCCATAATCCAAGCTCACTTATGTTCAAATAATCAAGAAAAATGCATACTTGAACAAGAAAGAAAAGAAGCATTTTATTCTTGCTTAAGAAAAATGAATACAAAGCACAAAGGAAGTTATTAAACTTGCAAGGATAGATAATTAATCCAATGAAACCATCACTCCACTTCCAATGTAAGAAGACTATCAATGATGATCACTTACTCACTTACAATCCCTCAAGAAGATCTTTCCCAATCTCTCAATGATAGGATGGTTGGATATCAGCCTCTCTCTCTCTCTCTCTCTCTCTCATAAGTCTCTACTCATGTTATATGAGTCTTTTGTAGCTTTTTCTAATTTTTAAATCTTTCCTAGCTATTAACATATCTTGAAAGTTGTGTCTTTTTAAAAAATGAATTTTTGTGGGATTCCAAGTGATTGCAACTTGTAATGTTCTCAAAGTTCCTAACATGTAATAGAATTGTATCTATAGTTAGTTATAATAGTAAAATTTATAATTTTGCTATCTCTATTTATCACAAAATTATAATACTTTATCAATTTTGTTCAGCTTGCAAGCTAGAGATTATGGCTTACTACGACCCACAATGACTCAAAATTCCTTTTCCAGCCCAGAAACATAGCAAATGGCTAATTATAGTGGACTATGAAAAATACAAGCTACAACTTCTCTCACAAGTCTAGATTGTAACTCACTACAATCCACAGTGACCTTGCAATTTCTTGATCATCTTTGAAAAATAGATGAAATTTGGAAATTTCATATACTATGACAAGCTACAATTTGCAACTATCCACAAGAGGAAATTATAGTAGGTTGCAATCCATAGCTACACATGAGAGCAAACTATGATCTAGTGTGATCCATAGTAACCTCATAGTTACTTGCATAGTTTATAAGAAAATACTCAATTGACTCCAAACATACTAATAAATACAAACATGTTGTTCAGATTACTATTAGAACATAGTAAGGAGAAGAAATATGTCTTAGAGTTTATTGGTATTCTCATCAACTAGAAAGAGAATTGGACTTGATTTGGATTCCTAACCAAATGGTATATTGATCATTTTAATCATACCTAACCTAAAGGACCCGTTAGAATCATGATAGGGTATCTCATATCTCATTTTGTTGATCCATCCTAACTCCATTTCACTTCACAACTATGTATAATTATGAATTCAATAATCTTATGTAGTGTAGTACACAATTTCAAATACCATAAGCCATGTGTGTATTAAAATAAATATATGATTTACATTCAATTCCTTAAGTGCATATGAATACTTATGTGAATGGTTAGACAAGGACATTAAGCATAATAACTTACTTTGGGAAGGAACCACTTCTATAACCATTGGAAATGATATCCAAGAATCAATTCCATATCATCTAGATCATGGCAAGCTACTATTGAACTTCATTCATTATCCTATAAACTACTTCTCTTCAAAATTTTGCTTAAAGTTTAATAAGATCCTTATTATTACTAATAATTCCTCTATTTTCATCCAAATTGAGTTGTCTATGACTAATTTTGATCATTTTAAATTCATCTAGCCATAGAACAGCATTATCCTCTAAATTATCTTCTTTCAAGAAACCTTTAGGCTCATAGAATTTTAAAAAATAGTGAAATCGTAATGAAAATACAAGCTAGAATTAAGTTTTTAATGCTAGGAATATCGTAGATATGATATCATGGGGCCTACAATGCCATAGCTATGATGTCACATATATAATATCATCCTTATAAAAAAGTATATATACTTATACACCTTTAACAATTTTTCCATATTTTCATCATAAAATGTGGGAATTTTATGTTGTTTTATTGTTATAAAGTCTTCTACATGCACTAACTCCCAAACTACACATCCAATTCCATCATTCAAAATTCTTTGAGCTTCTAGAGCTAAGCTTTTATTCATGAGGGAGACGTATATGCTATGCAATTCTTATGAATGCTCTATTTCTAAAATGCTATGATAATACCATTTTGACATCATGCAAGTTTGAAAATTTTTACAATTATTTTACTTCTACTATCCTTTTAACTCTTATAATTGTATGAAATTGTGTGAAATATTTGATTTATTTAACTACCTATGATTAGTTTTGATTCATTTAAATCATTGAGTTAAGTGTTGAAAATTAATTTTGTTATTTGATGGTTTAATTTGAGAATGATTTTCTAATATGGAATATTTTTTGAATTTCTAATTACAACATTGCATTATGCCTATTAATTTTTCAATCCTAAAAATTAGAATTCCAACATTAATAATTTTTTTAACCTTGTATTAATTTGTAAATTTTTGATAAGTTGAAAATTGGGTCTTTTTCGTACTTCCAACAAATCCTTTTGATTTTGCAATCACAATTGCACTCAATAGTTAATTTCTTTGATATTTCTAATCAAACCTAGAGGATAAAAAAGGATTAAGAGTTAATTTGAATTTTAATTTTTTTTTTGAAAAATTTCAGTTAATCCTTAGTGATTATAGATGGCTTTAAAATGAAATACTACAACTTAAGGATCATCATAGCCTTGAGAAAATTTATCACAAGGAGATCATGATAGAGGATAGTGATGAGTGGCAAGGTACCCCTATGCTCAACCATACGAATACGAGCGTTTCACGCACGATCCGGTTGAATTCCAAGGACTAAGTGCCTATGTGCCTTTGTGGAACAATAATGGGTTGATTAATCATTGTCTTCCCAAACTTACTTGTATGTCATGGTTGTATGGTTAAGTAAGCTTGAGGCATATGATTTTCATGGCTTTTACATGTTTTATGTCCTACGCTAGTAAGAAGGGGAAGAGAGATAACTAAGTAAGTTATCTAATTTAACTATTCATTAACTAAGTTCTAATTACTCCTAACACTAGTATCCGTTCCCACTTGCTATACACATCCTAAACTAGTGCAACGATGCTAGGATTATCAAACACTAATCGTTACTAGGTTACCAAGTGCTACACACATGCTCGAAGCGGTTGTATTGAGTGTATTTAAGTAAGAGAGCTATAAGGTGAGAGAAATCATTAATTGACTAGGAAAGCAGTAAATAATAATTAACACTATTTTATCTATTCTGTATGCTGCAAGGTTTATCATAACATTCATCTTTATTTCTGTACATAAAGTATGCTTAGGTACACAATGCTCGAATAAAGATCCATTCACTCTATGAATCCTATTGCGAGCACGCAGAAATAATTCTAACTTTGGAGGGAAAAATGGCAAGAGTTTGGCTAAGAGACTAACTTCTAATGTGGAAACCAAGGGCACCATCTCTTATTTACAGGCAAGGAGATGGGCCGTGATATCAGGTATCCTACATCGTATGATTAATTTGATATCGCGGATGTGATATCACGGTTCATCATACCCCCATAACTGAATGAAAACTCATCCTTGAGTTCCTTACAAAATATTGAGAAGGTATGGGATTATTGACTGAATGACCATTGATGGTGGAACGGGGTGATAGACTCAACGTGCCTGGTGAATGGATCAACAATACAATACATGACAGCATTAGTGTTCATGACCACAAAAGTGAACACTGTACATAAATGACATCCAGCCTTATTTGATAGTTGGAAGAGAAGGAGAGAGAGAAAGAAGAAAACGTGTTTTTGTTGATGCCAAGATTGCACCTTTTGTTGTTTATTCCTAGCCACGCCATCAATCTTGCTCCTTTCGTAAATGTTCTAGTTCCGGTCCATCCTGAATGTTTCCTCCAGGCCCAGTCCATTGTTGTATGATCATCATCTACACACAAAACACAGTCACAAATAAGCGAGGGTAGATAAATCAAAATGCAATTGGTACCTTGCCTTGATGTACAGTGCATTGGTTGAATTGTTGTTATGGTAGATACTGATTCTGGAGAGTTAACACTGGTGACTACCTAAGGTGTAGGGGTTAGGAAAAATTGAAAAAAATGTGCTAGGGCCCCCATGACTAAGAGCAAACTCTGGTAGTGGTAATATGGAAAAAGATAAGGAATAAGAAGGATGGAGAAAAGGTAACAACGACAACATCAATAAAATGGATGTCATGGATGGGGATGAAACAAAAAATTGTTAATTGTAGGAAGTGTTTAAGGGAAAGAAGTTAACAAGTGCACCAAAAAGGAATGTCAGTGGGTCCTCCCCAAAATAGGCTCATGACTTTGATGCCCTAATAGAACCACAAACTAAAGAGTTTGTAGGCTCTAGGAATGTCATTTGGAAGCAAGAGTTAAAAAATTACCCACAAGAAATTACCAAGGAAAAACAAGGCATCAACCAAGATATGGACTAATGATAAAACTATAAATGAGGTGAAAAATGAAAAAGAAAGGTGGAGAGGAGAGAATGGAATGCAAACCAAATAACAAGGTTGTGTAAAGTCCCTTGTGTGTGTTTTATGATTAATGTGACCAAGTAGAACTCATTCCAAATCCAGGCTCAACAAACCACATTTAGTGACCTTGCATCAACACATNTTTTTTTTTTGCATGAGAACCACACCATGCAAAGACTTATTTTTATGCACTCAACTTCTGAAGATTTGATGAATGGTCATAATGGTGAAAAACCCAAAGAAAAATAATCCAAGCACTTAAGAGAATAGCCAACATAAATGCATCAAATCTCTGTGAAGTCACACCCTTTTCATCCTTTGAGTCCTTCCTTAGTTTGGAAAATACTCAACCACCAATTCGTTAACAATTTTATTAGAGAAAGGGACTGTACAATTTCAAGCCAAGGGAGACCATAGGATTTTATGGATGTATGAACGATGTGGACTCATTGCTTGTTCAATCAAAAGAATCATACCTTAATATCAATATCATACTTCAAAGGTAAAATCCAAACATTAGCAATCAATATGATATTACTCATGCCACCATCATGAACACTTATTGGATGACGAACAAAATAAAGTAATCACACAAAGAAATAAATTAAAATATAAATGATGGTATAAAAAAAACAAGAAATAATAAAGAAATGTGCAAAAAAAAAAAATTGTGTAAAACAAAAATGTGTAAAAAAAAAACTTAGAAAGAACTGAGGGCCTTCAATGATTAGAAGAGGTGGCCATCTCCCCCATGACTAAGTTGGAAGGAGGAGATTTGAAATAATGAGCAAGGTTGTCCACCTATAGAGGTAGCATATGTTCTGGCTATCTTAAACTCATGGATGGGATTTTTTTGTTGCATGTTGACTAACAATCTCTTATCTAGGCTCTTAGGTTTATATATGGTCATGGCCCCTGAAGAAAAAGTTGCATAGATAATGAAAGGTCCTTCCCACAGTGTTTGAAATTTGGTACATTGTGACACATGTGTGTGGTTTCAGTAGAGAACCTTATCTCCTAGCTGATACTTAACTTTCCTAATTTTTAGGTCATGACGTTATTTATTAAATACCTTGTTCAACTCATTACATGATAGGGTAGCTAGTTAGTTCTCATCTAGCAAGTTAAGGATCATCAATCTTTGTTTTTGTGCTTGATCAAGGTCAAGGTTGAGGTCACATGTTGTGGCTAGTGTACAAAGCTCATTTTGGATAGGGAGCATTGGAAGTTTTGCATACACTAACTCGTAGGGAGAGTAGCCTATAGGGATTTTCCATGTGGAGTGATATGCCCAAAGAGCATCATTCAGTTTAGTCCTCTAGTCTCTCCTATACTTGCTAATGGTTCTGGTCAATATCTTAGTAATCGCCCTGTTAGTGACCTCAACTTGACCATTCTCTTAGGGGTGGTATGGTGTAGTCAATTTATGCTCAACCCCTAAGTGTTGCATTAACTTCTGAAAAGTTGCACCTATAAAGTATGTACCATTATCTAAGATAAGTGCATGCAGCACGCCAAACTTGTTGACGACATGTTGTTGAACAAATCGTCCAATTGTAGATTATGTGCAATGTTTAACAGTAGCTGCTTCAGCCCATTTTGTTAAGTAGTCTATGGCAACTACGATGTAAGCTTTTCCATTGGACATTGGTGTAATGGGTCCCATGAAATCAATTCCCCAAATGTCAAAGGGTTCTAATGGTTGAATCCATTATTGTGGATCCTCCATTCTAGCAGTCATTCCCCCATCACGTTGGCAGTGCTCACAGGATTGGACGAATTAATGGGTGTCACAGAACAAGGTAGGCTAATAATACCCTGTAAGTAGGATCTTGATGGCCATTCATCTCTTAGCGTAATGACCCCCATAAGGGCCCTCATGAGCATCTTGGAGAACTTTTAGCTAATCTCTATCGGGAACACACCATCAAACCAAGCCATTGGGACATACTTTGTAAAGTTGTCCATTGATCTTCATGAAGTACTTGGCCCTATGAAGAAACTATTGTTTCTTCTTAAGGTCTAGTTCTTATGGTGTTTGTTGGATAAGGAGATAGGTAAGAATGATACTATACCAGTTTCTCTCCATGGGTGGTTGGTTATTCACTACACCAGCAAAGAGGAACTCATTAAGGAAATGATTGGAAATTGGATACTCATCCTCTTTGCTATCCTAGTGCAACTGAGATAAATGATCAGCAACTACATTCTTGGTGCCTTTACGATCAATCATCGTTAAATCAAACTCTTGTAGGATTACCAGCCATCGTATAATATGGGGGCTTACCATTGGCTTATTCATGAGGAACCAGATGGCACTATGATCTATATGTATGAATACTTTGTATCCCAATACATAGTATCTAAATTTTTCTAGTGCAAACACTACAACCATTAATTCTTTTTCTGTAGTAGTGTAGTTAAGTTGTGCACCAGCTATACTTTTACTTGCAGAGTGGATGTAATAAGGGCGTTTTTGGTCATCTAACTATGTAAGCACAACTCCTAAGGCATAGTTGGACGCATTAGTCATGACATGGAAAGGTTTGGACTAGTCAGGAGCTTGTAGAATGGGTGTTTCTACCAACTTTTGTTTCAGAGTTTGGAAAGCTCATTCGCATTCCCTGGTCCACTCGAAGGGTGCATCCTTTTTCATTAACTCTACCAATGGTTTGACAATCTTTGAAAAGTTCTCTATGAATCTCCTATAGTAGCCAGTGTGTCTAAGGAATGACCGAATGTCTTTGATAGTTTCTAGTTGATGGGTAATTCCTTGGATGACTTTCATTTTCTTAGGGTCTACCTCTATCCCTACATGTGAGATTTTATGCCCAAGTACTATGCCTCCTTGGACCATCAAATGGCTCTTTTTCTAGCTAAGCCTCAAATTAGTTTCTAGACATCTTTTCAGCACTTACTCTAACCAGTCCAAGGCTTGATCAAAACTTGCTCCATAAGTGGAGAAGTCATCCATAAAGACTTCCACACCATTTCCTATCTACTATTGGAATATGCTTAGAACTAAACGTTGAAACGTTGTAGGGGCATTACACAAGCCAAACAACATTTGTTTGTATGCAAACGTTCCCCAAGGACTGGTGAACATAGTTTTGGCTTGGTATTTTGGGGCTATTTGTATTTGGTTGTATTTGCTATATCCATCCAGAAAACTATAATAGGGATTCCCTACGATTGTGTCTAATACTTGGTCAATGAATGGTAATGGAAAGTCATCCTTGAATGTTACCATGTTTAGTAGCCTAAAATCTATGCACACCCTCCATTTGCCTTCCTTTTTAGGCATGATTACTAAGGGGCTAACCCATTCACTATCAGCAATGAGGTATATGAATGTAGCCTTTAGAAGCTGTTCGATTTCTTCCTTTACTACTTGCTTCAACTTTGGGTTCAATCACCTTTGTGGTTGTTTTCGAGGCTTCATGGAGGGGTCAGTGTAAATCCTATGTTAGCATATCCTAGGTTCTATTCTAGTTAATTCCAAATATGACCAGGTGAAGGCTTTTGACCACTTGTTTATTACCTTTAGCAGACTCTCTTTTTGTTGTGGAGCAAGTTTTGTGTTAATGATTACCAGTTTTCCATTCTCTAGGAATGTGTACTTCATACTGATGGGAAATGGTTTTAGCTCTAGGGGCTCTAGTTTAAATTTCTTAGGAATTTCCATCTTCCCCCAATTGATGTTTTCCAAGTTAGGACTGGGAAGTTGGCAGTGGACTTGCTCTAATGCATCTATACTATCTATGTAAGTGCAAGTCAAACCCTCAGTTAGTTCCATGTAGATAAGTGAGCTGCTTTCTAGATTAGCTATCAGCCATTGAACATCTTCTTGTCGTGTGGCTGTTGCATACAGGCACCTTTGTATATTAATCATTTGTGCACACTGATTGCATGTAGGCAATGTTAAACTTTTCACAACCCATGATCTCTACATGCAATTACACCCTGTGTCACTGTATGTAATGCATGAAACCTTCTTCTTCTTGATCTTTCTAAAAGTATTTTCCTTAAATATTTCTAGGGAAAGATCATAGATTCCTAGGTGCACATCGATAGTACTTAGCCATGTGCTTTCCATTATGATTGGGAAGTCCCCTTTACTGTTGTTCACTTGAATTACCAGGAAGTCAGCTGGATACGACCATCTACAAATAGTGGTAACAATGTCCTCCACTAATCCCAAGGGAATAGTGATGGACTAGTTGGCCAACTCTAAATGGATGTTGCTCTTTTTTAATGGGGACAGTGTTCCAAGCCTTATACATTTCTTGGGATATTAGGTTGACACTAGAACCTGAATCCAAAAGAGCTTTGCATGGCTCATTCCCAATGATTTGTAGATATATTAGGGGGCTCCCAGGATCAGAGAATTTCCTGGGAAGGTGGCCAACCTTGATCTAATCAGTAACGACATGTGTTAACATGATCGTATGTGTTGAATGCGGTGTTAGGTTCGAAGGGGGCTTTGAAGCTTTATTTGATATAGAGGCTTCCAAAGACTTAGCCACTTGGGGTTGTAAAGGCTTAATTGGACTGTTGGTTCTAAAGAAAGGTCTTTTCTTCATATGGTTGTTAGAACCAATAGTAGGTTGATGATTAATAGCCCTTGTGGCATTGCGTTGCTGTTGCTAAGCAGGGAGTTCACCTTGCATTTCCGGAGCAGGTGGTAATGGAGCTATTGGTGGGAGAGATGTGGCTGGATTGGAAGGATGGTATGCTTGTGAAATATCACCCCTCGGAGAGGGAGTCCTATAGTACTCACAAGCTTGGTAGTGATGTTGGGGAGTAACATGACCAACGGAGTCACGTGGAGAGATTGGATGTTGCATGTAATATCCATATGGGTCAGGTTGCCGGTAAGGATATTGTTGCCTTGGTGGTGGCATTCCCCATGATTGTGGGTGCTTCCACTATTGATGTTGCTCAATTGGTTGTGATGGAGTTCCACCTGGATAATATGTTAAAGGTTGGTGGAGCTGCCTTGGGTTACCTTGGGGATAAGGTAACCATTGGGATGTTTGTCATTTTTTTAAACATGAATTAAGTGCATACACCTTACACTCCTGTAGATGTGAGATCATAGGGCAACATCCTTTACGATGGTCATATTGATAGATCTCACATCCATATCATCGTCTGTATCTAAGTCCACAACCTCTTCAATAATAGCAACTTTACCCTTACCCTTGTTACATGCACTTTCTGCTTCTCTCTTTTTTCTTTTGTCATGATCACTACCTCATTCCCTAGACTTCTCTACTACTTTGAGAACATTTTGAAATCTACTATCTAGGGAGTTCCACATTTGGTCTACCTTTGCTGATACTTCTGATGCTAACTTTTGAATAGGCAAGGTTTTCCTATTCACCATCTCTTCAAGTGGTGACTCTTCCTCATCCTCGCAAAATCTTACTCCCTTTTATCGGAGGGAAGGATCTTAGTTATATTCTTCTGCACTCTCTCTCTTTTGTAGCTCACCTTCTTTCTTAGCAACTTGCTTCAGTAATCTATGAATTTAGCTCAGATAGTCTTCCTTGGACATAAGTCCCAAGGGTTCTTCTCATTTCATGCCTAAGCCCATCTATGAGATGACGTAGCTGATCCCGCTGTGAATAATCATGGCTAGGGCAATGATGTAATAGTGCATAATAATGGCCCATGATAGCATCCAAGGGTTCATGACTTCCTTGTTTCCATCCTTGGATTTGCTTCCATAGGTTAGACACTTGGGAGTACGTTTGGTACTTATCGTTGAACAATTCTAACATAGTACTCCACCTATGAATGTATTCTGGTTCTAAAGACTGGTATCAGCTTTTAGCTTCTTTTATTAGTGTCTGTGAGAACAACTTAAGTTTTTTCTACTCATTTTTTATGTTTTGCAAGGCACATGCATCATGAAATGCTTGTAAGTGATTTTGAGGATTAGCATTATATTCCCATTCAAATCGTGGGATGTTATTCATGTCTAACCTCTTGATCCTATTATCTTTTTGGTGCCTTTTTGGAACTCTAACAGCCTCAGTTATGTCTAGCATGCTTCGAGTAGTGAGTAGGGGTTCATCATGATCATCTCGTTCATAGTGTCTATGGTGCCTATGCAGTTCCCTACTCTCCCTTCTTCTATGGCGTGATTCCCTAGAGTGCCCTCATCCTCTATCTTGGCTATTTCATTTGTGACTTCCACTTTGCTTGTCCTTATCCTCATGATCTTTTTCCCTATGGCTACGTCCTGACACTGAAGGAGAGGATGAAGGTGAAGAAGAAAGAGAACCACCACCATAACGGTGTCTACTACCTTCTCTTCGATGGTCTCTACCTCGATCACGATTGCGATTAGAATGCCCATGTTTGCCATGTGTTCTTGTTCCTTTTTTGGACACTCTGTGTCCATTGGTATCAACACCTAGGTTGTGAATAGTAGAATTAAGGTTCTGATACATAACCTCTTGGCCAAAGTCAAGGGGAGAAACATCATTATGTGGGTGACTACCTAAGGTAGGTTCATTGATCTCTATTTTTCTTAAAATGTAGGGGGCATCCTTGGACCATTTTTCCTTCAAGGACTTATGGTGTCTCTCCTGTTGCAAATCCCTTTGATGTTGCACCTCCGTAGGATGATAGTCTCTCAAATCATAGTCTTGCGCAACGTACTCTGTGTGTAAGTGTTGCATGCCTATTTATGTGAGAGCACGAGGGAGCATACTTGGGACTGAATGGTTGAGAGGTAACACTATGTTACCTTCCAAGTCATGCCAACATAGCTGTTCATCTTGATGGAGAATAAAGGTGAAGTCGGGTACATATTCATTAGGATGAGTATATACCACACGAAACTATTGAGGGATTGGCGGATCAATGTCATGTGTTTGTTGTTGCCGATTACTTCTTGTGTTAGTCCTAGGTGGCGAAGTGCTTTTTTGCGAAGAAGAAGACATCTTGTCTTGTTCAGTGTGCAATGTACTATTATCTTTTCCTTAATCAATCTTAAGGGTCCATTCCAATGATGTGAATGATTTCCTATGTTCTACTTAGCACACAAACAACTAAGTCCTTGTCAACGGAACCAATGATGAGCGGCGAGATACCCCTATGCTCAACCATACGAATATGAGTGTTTCATGCATGATCCGGTCAAATTCCAAGGACTAAGTGCCTATGCACCTTTGTGGAACAATAACAGGTTGATTAATCGTTGTCTTCCTAAACTTGTATGTCACAGTTGTATGGTTAAGTAAGCTTGAGGCATATGATTTTTATGGCTTTTACGTGTTTTATGTCCTGTGCTAGTAAGAAGGGGAAGAAAGATAACTAAGTAAGTTATCTAATTTAACTATTCATTAACCAAGTTCTAATTACTCCTAACACCAATATCCATTCCCACTTTCTGTACACATCCTAAACCAGTGCAACACTGCTGGGATTACCAAATGCTAATTGTTACTGAGTTACTAAGCGCTACACACATGCTCGAAGTGGTCATACTGAGTGTATTTAACTAAGAGAGCTGTAAGGTGAGAGAAATCATTAATTGACTAGGAAAGCATTAAATAATAATTAACACTAATTAATCTATTTGTATGCTGCAAGGTTTATCATAACGTTCATCTTTATTGCTATACACAAAGTGTGCTCAGGTACACAATGCTCGAATAAAGATCTATTCACTCTATGACTCCTACTATGGGCATGCAAAAATAATTCTAACTCTGGAGGGAAAAAATGGTAAGATTTTGGCTAAGGGACTAACTTCTAATGTGGAAAACAAGGGAACTACCTCTTATTTATAGGCAAAGAGATGGGCTATGATATCGGGTATCTGACATCACATGGTTGATCTGATATCACGAATGCAATATTGTGGTTCATTAGATAGCATGACAAAGGATATGGTAGAGACCAAAAACATGAATCTTATGTAGAAGAGTAAAAAATCTAGTCTTCATCAATACATTAGTGTACACTATAAATGTAGCAAATATAGGTTTAAGCATTAGTTCTGCCCATCCTAGAGGTAGGCAAACAACTCACTTTATTAGAAGACTTAGAATAAGTAACAATAAAATACTCATGGCTAGTATTATTACTAAATTAAATTTTGGACCCTTTTTAGAATTCACATCATAGGAGGTTAGAGAATAGTTGCAAGCATTACCATTTTAGGAAGCTATTTTCACAAATTGTAAATGGTATTTGAGAAAGATATATTAGTTCTAATATAACAAAGAGACAAATGAAATAGTTAAAATTAAATGAATATTAATGCCATATGCAATTAAATCCATGACCATAGCAATGGTATTGTCTAATATTGGCACAAAGTCAATTCTCATTTTAACCAATTTTGATTCTTAAACATGAAAGTTATGTTTAGAAAGAGCTTATGGTGCTGCCAAAAAGGAATATAGTTTGTCATCATTATTAAAGAAAGTTTATTTTAAGATAAAAACATCTTACATATATCCCACAATGTGTCTCAATAGGATATCTACATTTGTATCAATAGGAAGTATCATTCATAGTGAAAAATATCTAGCAAACTTGGCACATCTTGGTTATAATGATACGAAAATTTGGTGCTATAAAAATTAAAAATTCCTATGTGTGATAGTTTAAGCTTGGATCCGCTAGCCTCAAAAAAGTATTTGGAGCACCTTAAATGGTCTTGCCAATCACTTGAGGACTTAGAGGTTTATTATTGGGATGATATTGTAATGGAAATAAACTAGAAAATGTGTAATAAATAGAATAAGCACCAAAATAAACTTGCAGAAGATTCAAAGAAAATATGAAAAACACTACAAATAATTTGTATTGATTCTGTGAAAACAAATACAATGTTTAGAGAGTATAAGATGTGGAACTACAATTGTTTCACAACTCCTTAAAAATGGTGATGATAATCTAGCTCATGGATGGGTAGTGTGTATCATGGAGTCCTTCCAAATGTACCTAGTTTGTTTATTCTACAATAAGATCTTGGTGCCTTAGGTGACCTACTCTTCAAAATGATTTTAGACTCTTGAATCTTTGTCTCTCTAAAAAGTCTCAAGTTTGAAAGAGTTTCCAAATCTAGAAGTCCTCAAAATAATAAAATCTTTGGCTTAAATAGGTTGTGAATGTGCTAATTCTTTGCTAACTTAATTTTGGTTGATTTTTGATAAATTCTACAAAGTTTTTGATGCCATTCAGTGGCCAAAATCTACAAAATATGATACACCAATGTTTTTAACCTTTTAGGCATTGACATACAATGTATTTGGCACTTTCACCATCCAAAACATGTAATGTATTGACCTCCAATGTATGAAGCTTTTCCTTACCAAATTTGATGGCACATTTGGGCTATTTTCATGGCCCAAAGTCCAACATTTATGCCACCAACGTTTTTCACTTTTTACTACCAACTTTGGCATTGTATTAGCATTCTGAGCCTTCACATCTTTTCTTAAATGAAATTTAAAACTTGTGAATTGTAAATTTCATTTTACACATTAATAAATGTTTAAAAATTTGCTAAAATAAGGTAATTATTTATGTCCTTACATTCCCTATAGATTACAATGAAAATTCTTATCTATTAGGCTTTTTATTTGTCATATGAAATTTTCTTTAGGGTGTTTCATTAGCTTTTCTTTGTTGATCTTTGGAGGATTGGTCCAAGAGACATTAACAAAGTATGCAAAATACTATTTCAAGTTCATCACTAATGCTTTCTCTCTACATTGATTCTGTAGTTATCAAATCATGCTAGGGAGTTCTCATGATGATGAAATAAAGAGATGATGGAATATTATGAGTTTGAGATGAGATAAAGGCTATATTGGTTATTAGGGGATGGTCACAGGGATTAACAAAGAATTACAAATATTGACATCATGGCTATGGTATGGAAGTGACATGTGTATTGGCTGAAAAAATCTTCATGCTTCATGGTCAAACTACTGGTTACTCAATAATGTGTTAGAGGAACCTTCATTGGGTTTCATCATCAAGTTCGAATTTTATTTTGTTTTCTCGTTGAATGAGATTCATTACATTCAATGAGCTTGATGGTGGAGCATTTCAAAAGAGATGTTATATTGCCATAGTGCATGAATGTTAAACATATTTTTTCATTGTTATTAGGGTAAGGAAGGTTGTGCTTTGACTATGAGGATATGATTCAAGAGGGATAATGAAAGTGATGTGACATAAGCACTTATGGCAAGGTTGAATAAGCTAATTGAATCTCATGCATTGAAATCATGTAACAACTCATTGTTTTAATGAGTCATACCTCTATAATGACTTTAGGCTCATCCTACATGCACAACTCCAAGAGTACAAGAAAACAAGTTAAATACTAAATGTGATTACAAGAGATTATATAAGACCACATTAGATAACAAGTAGATACAAGGCACTATTGGTTAAAATTAATAAGACATAAGAAATCTACATTCATTTTTCCAGATTTATACAAAGGTTGCAATATCTTGTTATGCCAAAAAAAAGAGATGAGAGGTCACATAGGCTCACTTGTTATAGGCTACAAAGGTCATTAGTGTTAAACATTTGTCCAAGATTTCAAATAAAGGAAAAAAAAAGTTACAAGAAAATAAATTAGTGTTAGATATAATAATATTTGAGATAGGAATAGTTGACTAGATTGATTAATTCATTTCCATACATGTCTACTAGTTTGAATGCTCTATTGCTGTAAGCTTTGATGATCAAGTAAGGTCCTTCCCAATTGGTCAAGGACTCGTTCACATGTTTGTCAATGACGTTAAGAACAAGGTCTCTTTCCTTGAATTTTCATCTATTCAAATCATGATAATGCTATTGTTTATACCTCTCTTGATATTGTTCAATATGAGCAAGGATTTGTATTCATTACTCCTTCATTGAATCAAGGTCTATGATATGTAGCTTCTTATTTTGCTAATCCCTAATGAAGTTAGATAGAGCTACCCTTAGTAATGGAACCTATAATTCAAGGGGTAAAAATAGCTTGTAATTCATAAACTAGGCTATACAGGGTTGCACTAGTTACATTTCTAAATGTTTTTCCTATAGTCCCAAAGTGCATCATGAATCATTCATGCCACTTGCATTTGCTATTTTTTAGCATCTTGTTAAGCAAGTTTATGATGACTTTGTTATTGGCTTCATCTTGGCCATTGAACTGTGGATAATACAATGATGAAAAGGAATGTTTGATGTTTAATTGTTAATCAAATATTTATGTTTCCTAGTAATTGAACTATGGTCAATTATTTACAATAATAGTTAAGGATATGCCAAAATGAGACACTATGTTGTATAATATGAATTTACAAACTTGTTGAGATGTTGTCTTCTTCAGAGGGATAACTTCAACATACTTTGTGAAGTACTTAGTTATGGTGATGATGAAGCTATGCCCTATAGAAGACTTAGGCATCACAAGTCTAATAATTTCGATTTCCCATTGTTGAAATGGCCATGTGATATGAGTAGTATGTAACTTATTTATAGGCATGTGTATTAGTTTTTTATCCTATTGATAGTTGTCACAAGGTATAACCTTCTATAGGTAGTTACTTTCCATATAGGGCTAGTAGTATCCTAATCATCTAATCTTGGCAGTCATGGCTCTAGGTCCTATATGTCCCCCATATATGCCCTTATGAACCTACTACAGGACTGTGCAAGCTTCATTTTTACTCAAGTACACTAACAATTTTCCATCATATGACCTTTGACACAATGTGTTATCAACCACAATGACATATTGTTTTGATCTTTTACATACAATGTCCTTTTGAGAGGTAGTTAGGCTCTATGGAAGTTCACCATGCATTAGATAAAACTTAATGTCATCATACCACTCCTATTAAGGAACATTGTCAATAGTAGCCATAAAGGTTCCTTTAGTGTTTTGTGTAATGGAAGAAGCATAGTTGTTCATCAAGGAAGGTAACTTGCTAAACAAAATTGGCATCACACTTAGGGCTAAGGTTGCAATGGCATCCGCTAAGGTATTCTTGGTTTGGGGTATGTGTTGGATGCCAACATTTGTAAATTGCAACGTGAGTTTCTTGGCTATGTCACAATAAGATCATAAATTTTTGGTTGTACATGCATAAACCTTAGTTACTTGGTTAACCACAAGTTGTGAATCATTTTTTATTATGAAACATGTGATTCCTTAGTTAGGAACTACCATCATTCCTCTATTAACCCTTCATATTCTACTACATTGTTAGTACATAGAAATTGAAAATGATAAGTGAAAGCTTAAATCTCACTAGAGGATGATATTATGATGGTGGTAGCACTAGATCCATGGGAAATTGAAGCTCTGTCAAAGTGCATGATGACCTCATATCCTTTAGGTACCTCATTAACAATGTTGACATGATCATCAATGAATTTAGGATTTATGGTTGCATTGTCCTTAATTGGGAAAGTTGTGAGTTGAGCGGCTATAGCTTAACCTTTTGTTAAGGCTTGGGAAATATAATGTAGGTCAAACTCAACTATTATGACCTTCTACTGAGCTATTTGACTACTCTCATGTATACTGATTGTTATGGCTCTTAGTACATTGTCTTTACATATGGTGTTGACTTGGCTCCTAAAGAGGTAGTGTCTCCACTTATTCAAGGGGAAGACTAGGGCTAGGTGATACTTCTTAACCTCTATGTATTAGGTCTCATAGGCTATCAACACATGGCTCAAGTAGTAAATGAGCACATTTGCTCCACCATCTCATTTTTGATCAAGTAGATAACCTATGGACTTGTTGGAGAGTGTAAGGTAGATGTAAAAAAGTTCATCCTTCTAAGATGGATACAATGTGGATAGTTGGATCAACTCTTTCTTAATTTTGTCAAAGGATTTCTAGTTTTGGTTAGTCTACTCATAGTGAATTTCATTCTTAATTAAGTGTTGCATGGATTGTAGCTTATCCATAAGTCTTCAGATGAACCTATTAATAAATTATAATCTACCTTGTAATTCTTGTAATTCCTTAAGGTTAGTAGGTGTTTCCATATTGGTTATGACCTTAATCTTATTGGATCAATACATATCATTTCCTTGGATACTATGAAACCAAGCATTTTCTAGTTTTAACGCTAAAGACACACTTCTTAGGATTGAAGTCTAAGTTCATATTTGAGACAACATTGGAGTACTAAATTGAGGACATGGGCATGATCATTGGTCACTTTGGAGTTCATGGTTATGTTTTCAACATAATCATTGAGAAACCCTAGCATGTAGTCACTAAAAATGTAGGTCATACCTCATTGATAGTTGCACCTGTATTCATTAGACTAAATGGCATCATGCTATAACAAAAGGTTTTCCAAGGGGTCATGAAGATCATGTAGAGTTGATGCTCTAGGTTTAACCCTAATACATTGTCCCTTGAGAACCTATCCATGAAGGATAGTAAGGCATGACTAGCTATAGTATCAATGAGTTGATTAATACTAGGCAATGGGAAATCATCTTTAATGGTTATCTTATTAAGCTCTTAGAAATTGATACAAATATGAATGATCCCATTTTTCTTGGGATCTATTACTATGTTGGACATCCAATTAGTATAATCAATAGCTTAGATGAAACCATCTTGGAACAACTTCTTGATCTCATCACGAACTACTAGGGTCAAATCTGGTCTAAATTTATGAACTTTTTACTTAATAGGCTTGATACTAGGATCTAGTATGATGTTGTGTTGAACTAGATGAGAGTTGAATCTTAGAATATCTTCATATGACTAAGCAAAAGTTTTAATATTATCCTAAATGACCTTAATGATGTTTAGGACCATCTATGGTTAGAGCACAAAATTCAATGATGCCCTTTGGGTCTACTACTTCACTTGGAAACTTTTTATTGGATACTCTTCCTATGAGCTTATGTACAAAAAACTACCAACATTAGAGCTTCGTACACTATCAACTGCTTTGACAAGAAAATCCTTAGTAATTTCACTAACCTCAAGGTCAAGGGTTTTAACTAGCCTTCAAGGGACTTCTCTATTGAGGCTACATGGTCAAATAGGCTCTTGAGTTCAAGATCTAAGTAATCAAGATTAATGGATCATTCAACATCACCATAGGGTCCACCCACGTTCAAAGGTAGGTTGAATTGTGCCCATGTATCCATGGTCTAGTCTTGCATATCAACCAAAAGCATATTAAGTGACATCTATGTGATATATTTTGCTAAATATTGTTAAGAAGTCATAAAATAATATAGTAATAGAACGTGATGGAGAATGACAATGTCAAAATATAGGAAAACGAGGTACAACAAGGCCAAGTGATGTAATAAATGATAGAAAATGAGACCAAATGATATCCAGTCACATTAAATGATATGAAAAATGACTAGAAATGATGTCAAATGGTGTCAAACAAGATTGAGAAAGAACCAAGAATGCAAAAGTTGATGCAAAATAACACCAAATGATATCAAATAATACCAAAATAATGCTAAACATTATCAAATGATGCAAAGATGATGCAAGGTGGTGTCAAATGATGAAATATGATACCAAGATGATGTTCAATGGTTTCCAACAAGGCGAAATGAAGTCAAAACTGTGAAAAATGACATCAAATGATATGAAATGATGGAATATGATACCAAAATGATGCAAAAGAGCATCAAATAGGGACAAATAGGGTCAAACGATGCCAAAAATGGTGCAATATATTGTCAAATGACACCAAATGATATCAAATGATGTTGACTAGGTCAAACTTGGTCAAACAAGGTTGAACTAGGTGTGAAATAGTATAAATAATAATATTTATTTTTATTTTGGATTTTTATAATTGAAATAATAAAAAATATAATGACTATAGGTTCTAAACTATCAAAATAGGTGAAAACTTGGAAAAAATAGGTTGCAAACTATCAAAATAGATAAAAAGATAAAGAAAATTGGCTGTAAATCAAAATTAGCAAAAAGGTAATGAAAATTAGTTGTAAAGTGTTAAAATATTTAAAAATATAGCAAAAATAGAAAAAATGTTTAAAAAAATAATAGAGAGATCTTATGAAAACTAGTAGTAAATTGCTAGAAAAGTGACTTTTTGTGGGAAAAAATGATTAAAAAAGCTAAAATATTGTATTTTCAATGTGTAGAGGTTTTTTCTTCAATGTGTGGACATTCAAAAACTCAATCCTAATGTCTATAAGCTATTCTCCCAATGTGTAGATAGTTTGGGCTGGATTGTAGGCTTGTGGGACCCACCAAGGCAACTTGTAACCACTTTGGATTAGACTTTTGGCATGTGGGATCTATGGTGGTGGTGTTTGAGCTTGTTTTGACTTAGTATTTGATGGTAAAGGCTTCAAATGTTTGCCCAATGTGTGGGGCTTGTTTCCCAATGTACAAGAGTCATATTGTAGATTTAGGAAGGATTTTGACCAAGTTCTTAAAGCTTCAAGTGTCTTAATGTAGTGCCTAAGGTGAAACACCGTTAAAAATTGCGAGTCGGCCTCGGGCAAAGATTCGCAATTCACGCAAGGACACATCTTAGCATTTCAGGGGAGGGAGAAGGCAGAGCAACACCAGGAGGTGCGTAGCATCAAGTCCGCGGCCTCCTGTGCAGATTTCTAAACTTTCTATGCTTCTGCTAATCACACTATGTCACGCAACGTAGCATAATGACGCTCAGCGCAACAAGTCTTTCGACGTAGCCCGACACCAGAAGGATAGTTGCTCCAGCACAGAGAGAAACCTAAGCAGTGTAATATGCGATCTCTTGTGTATCTTGCTAAGTCTTTCGTTCAAGGACAAGTTTACGCTCCATTACGCACGACAGCGTAATGAGCGTGATAAGCTCCAAGATAGTCAAAGACCAGAAAAGCACAAGTTTGACGCTTTTGTTTTCGCGCAGTGCATAAATAACTTATCTTTACGCATGTTATGCGGCGGTGCGTGCCATTGCGTACATCATTAAAGCTGCGCATTGTTTACGCTTCATCACGCACAGCTGCGTGGTGAGCGTAAGTGGCACATTATTTACGCATGGTTACGCGTAGCTGCGTAGTGAGCGTAAAATAATTCTAAGCCTGTTTTTGCCTGCACCGGGCTGCACTCATGCACGTGACACAACGCTAATGAGTGTAATGCGGCCTGAAGACAGTTGAAGCATGCTCAGCACGTACCTGCTCTTTACACGCACAACACGCAAACGAGCGTGTTGTGCGTAGTCACAGTCTGACTTAAAATGATCAAATCAGGGCCCGCAATATCCGGACCCACGTCATCAGGGTAGCGCCTCCACAAAGCGTCGCGGTCTACAAATACCTCAGTTGACAAAGATACAGGGGGTTGGCAAAAAACAGAGAAGCCGAGGCATATTTCTGAGCACCAGAGCACTTAGCACTTTGGAGTAGAAATACAGAGAACAGCGCTTTGGCAATCGTTGGCATCATCACCTTACAGCTGAAACAGAGTACAGTTCGTCTTGAGCACCGGTGACAGGAGTAATCGTTCTGCTGAAAAGACTCTATCAATCAGAAACAATTGATCAGTAGACGTCAAAGCTTGGCCCGCCTTGCATCTCAGCTTTAGCCCAGAAGGTAGATCGGACTTCTGTTTAGACCGTTTTTGCTTGTTCATTTGTGCTTGTTTCACATCTTGTAATCGGGGATTCCCTAGTGCAATTTTCATACGAAATATACACTTTTAAGTCAGAGCGCAGATCTTGAAGCTACGTGCTTCTCTTATGCCAGCCTTCGTTCATCGCGTTTAGCATTATCTTTGTCGCAATCCATTTACATCGCTTTCTCCTCACTTTACGACGCCTCGAATCAGATCGCGTTCTTTTACGCACGTTGCATTGTTTTATTGACCCGTAAGTCCCTGTCTGATCGACAAGACCGTTCAGGGTGCCGTGGATTCGTTTCTCTAGCATAGCCCTCACGCGGATCCGTGGCTAAAACTGTGTGCACCAGAAACCCAGTCGGTATTTCCAGCTGCCGACGTTTTCTGCCGCTACAGTTTTCTGGCACTAGAAGGAGGGCCTCCAGGCTCCGATCCGAATATTTTGGGTAACCCTGTTAGAGATCCATACCCTAAACCATAGACATAATACCTCTAGGTAAGTCTACGGTTAATCGTGTGGTATAGATCGGTCGCAAGGACGATTTCTTTGAAATCCTACAGGGTAGAAAGCCTTTTCTACTTTTTGTTGCCAGCCGTTTTCATTTAGATCCGATTATCAGTCACCATTGACTTCATCGGCCAAATGGATTCCTTTCATTCAAACACAACCGCCATGGTTACCCTTGATCTGGGTGTCGTGCCTGTGAATCCTACGGTGGTCACAGGACCAGCTCCTGGTGCAGCGGGACCTCAGGGACCATTGCGCCGTTCACTGAGGCTTCAGGGGAAAGAGCCTATCTTCACGGTTATAACCCCTAAAGAATACAATTTCATATGCGTCAAGATCCAGGCGAGGCTGGCTCTTAGCCGAGCCGAGCTAGAGGCAAAGCGAAACTTTGAGGTGCTCCACCGAGGGGGTTATGATTTTAAGCCAACGACCTATGACATAATCACCTCGACCGAACACCAACACGAGCTTATTGCACAGTTGGTCATGGCTAGAGGCTAGACTTCACAACCCGGGATAGAGCCCCAGCATGAGGAAGAGGCAGAGGACGAATTCGCGGCCCTGTCGGAGCATTCGTTCCATACTCTGACTCCCCACGCATACGTAAACCCGTTGTTCCCTTTCAACGGAGAGGCAGCCTCTCTGGACTCAGCCACGACGGTCAAGACGCAAATCCCTGTCCTTCCGCAGGACAACATGCAGCCATCTGGGTTACAACAACCGCATCATAACGCGGGGGTGGGTCCGTCAGAATAGGTAATTAGTATTCCGGCAGTGATCCCGGCAACCTCTGCGCCTCATTTTATCCCTCAGGTACAGGCTCACACTGTACTGACAACTCGCTCAGTGCAAATGTTCCCGCCCCCACCAACTCAGCAACATACCGCAACCGTACCACAACAGAACTTTATGCAATATCCCGCAACAAGTTAATGGATCAACCCCGCTACGCAACACCATCCATCTGCGGTGTACGGTGCACAACCTTCAGTCGCACCTGCGGCACAATCTTCGCAGGTGTTTCCTCAATATATATATTGTTATCCTATGCAGTAGGCAGGAGTTAACCCCTCGTCTCAGGCTGAGGGATGGTGGTCTTCGCAGGCCCCCCAGCCGGCAGGAATTCCTGCTCCACCAGCAGTTAGCCAACCACCCCTAGCATTTCAGTTTCCTAGGGCTGCCCTCCCAGTCCAACCTCCTGTGCCTGCTGCACAAACGCCTCCGTTAACAGGTCTGGATCAAGCTTTCCAGCTTATCCAGACACTTACCGAGGAGGTCCGCCACCTCAAGACCGCTGGATCTGATACTATTCAGATCATGGACTTCTACCAGGACGATCCAATTAATCCAGCGGTCCCTGTGCTGTCATTGCTGCCAGGGATGTCCCTCCCTCACTTTACCAAATATAATGGGGAAGGAGATCCCAACACTCATCTAGCCACCTTTAGATCTGAATCTTTGTTGTTACAACAGTGGCCGCACACTTTGATCCGAGTCTTCGCGATGTCTTTAACAGGAAAAGCTTTAGACTGGTATAGAGCCCTCCCACGCTCTTCCATTTCAACCTTGGAAGAGCTGCTGACTCAATTCGTGACCCGCTTCAAATATAACATGAAGCCGGAGGTCACGTTGGAACAGCTTATGGGGGTGAAACAGGACCCGCTCGAGCCAGTTCAAAAGTTTATACAGCGTTGGAATGCTACTTTGAATGAGATCCGCGAGCCGATCGCGGACTCCCATCTATTGGCTATATTCAAGGGAGCACTCAACGACTTTATTAAGTCGAAGCTGTATTATCTTTCCCCGGGTAATATACATCAGGCCTTTGCACAGGTCGGAAGCATCCAGGATGCTGCGGAGGCCAGCAAAGACCCAGCGTATGTCGCCTACAAAAACGCACACAACAAAGCCAAAGACAAGGGCAAGACAGCGACAACGATAGTAGCGGCGTTAACAGAAAATGCAAAACACAAGGATAAGAAGGTGCCCACAACAGCGCCCCCTGAGGCCACGGCCGGTGCCGACACCAGCCAAGCCACAGCTGCCCCTGAACAGGCCCCCCAGCCAAAGCCGAATTTTGAGCGTAAAGATCGTTCAAAATATGCGGCTTTACCTGTGAAACATTCTGAATTGCTGAAACAACTGTTAGCGGCAGGACACATTCAACCTAAGAAAGTGTCCGAGGAAGCCCTGAAGCGGCATAGACGTCACTGTGAGCTACTGAAGGATCCTTCCTTAGCCCTGCCTAACAAACCTGCAGTTCCAAGATCTTTCAGGCTGGACCATTTCTGTGACTACCACCAGATGTGTGGTCACGACACGGATTACTGCTGGGTGTTGAAGGACGACATTCAACGCATGATCGATGAAGGTCATCTAAAACTAGACAACAGTAACCCTACGCGTCCGGAAAACCAAAGGCTGCATGTGTACAAGGATCCATTGAACACAAATTACGATCCTTATATAATTACTGTAGTAAGTACGGACGGTGAGCGTAAGGCACTGCCAAAAAAACCTTTCGTTTTGTGTATGCCTGCCAGCTCACCAAGGGGGCCAACTACTTCTTCGGCAGCCAGTGGGGTCTCACGGCCACCTTTTATCATCCGGGCACCTTCCCAAGCGCGCCCTCAGTCAACCCAAGCCGCGGCTCTATCCGTGCCCATGCCGAGAGCGCCTTTCATTATTAGGGCGCCAAAACCACAGGCGGCCCCTATCACGCAGGGGCAGACCGCTAGCCAGCGTCACCAACAATCGCCTCCCAAGCGAAAGGAGGAGAACACCGCACTTAACGTAACGAAAGACCATCCTACGCTCAGCTTCCCTAAGCCCAGGCCCCTGGCCTCTGTCCCTATGTCTATGCCCCAGAAGCAAGCTAAGGGGACAGAAACGCAGCCACCTTCTCTTGGCAGAAAAAGGAACAACCCTACCACTGACACTGCTCCACCTCGAGAGATCCGTATTTTGGGCCGAATGGAGGAAGGCAAGG
This sequence comes from Gnetum montanum, assembly GCA_015680685.1. NCBI lineage: Eukaryota > Viridiplantae > Streptophyta > Gnetopsida > Gnetales > Gnetaceae > Gnetum > Gnetum montanum. Next base: position 23,883 of record MNCI01034286.1, on the reverse strand, counting down.
GGGATAAACAACCCTGCCGGGAGAAGGACCTCCTCGATGCGTTCACGTAAGTCAAACAAGCTCTCAAACAAAAGAATACAACGCTGAGCCTGTACGATCTACTGATGACTTCTCGAGAACACCGTGAGGCTATGGTACACATCTTGACATCCATATCAGTGGATGCCAGCCTGCCGGCGGAAGAGGAAGCTATTCACGCTATCATGTTTCCTTCCGAAGCTGAGCAGCCCAAGTCTACCTCGTTGACCTTCCTGGGCGAGTCTGTCAAAGATGACCCGGAGAAAGGTCAAGTAACGACGGAGCCCATGTTCATTACCATTCAGGTCAGCCAGTACCGGATCTGGAGGGTACATGTGGATGATGGTGCAGCTGCTAACGTCGTTCCCTATTCCATCGTGGATAGGTTGGGATTGGTCGACCAGATCACTCCCACGGTGATAGCTTGCGTGAAATCGTTCAACGGAGCAAGGGTTCAGGTCAAGGGGATGGTGCGTATCGAGTTTGTGGTGGGGAATCAATTCCCAACTGAAGCCACATTCTTAGTCGTCAAGGAGATGTCCGGCTTCAACTTAATCTTAGGGAGGTCGTGGTTAGACCAGTTGAGGGCAGTCTCGTCGCTGATACATCAAGAGATACACTTGCCCTACGTCGGAGGGGAGGTTATCATACGCGGTGACGAGGTCGCCCCCAGGACCGTCAACAATGTTGAAGAAGAACGGGGTTCGGAGATCGAAGCGACTGACGATCAATCCTATCTCCAAGCCCCTAAACAGAACGACGACAATGCCGACGGTCTAGCCTGGGCCGACCTGCCATTTCCGGATGACAGCATAGAGGAGTCAAACCATAAGCCTCCTCGCCCTTATGCAGCGCTCGACGTGAAGGCCATTAAAAGACAATTGCGTATTGACGGTTGAATAATGGTCTTCCGCGTGTATTACTATTTTCAGGTTAGCAAATTTCCCGTTTAGCCGTTTCTTTCATTTGTCTCAGCATGTTTTTACGTCATAGATGCTTTCTGGGTTTACGCTTTTCGCTTATTGCATGTTGCATGTTTTATCTTACTCGCGTTGGCTATGCTCACATTTCGTTATGCATTCACCCAAGAGTACATTTCTTATCATGCAGATGGCCCGCAATGGCCTTAAACTAGTAGCTTGTTTACGCAAATTCATACGCTGGCCCGCAATGGCCTTAAACTAGTTATCCGGAGTTATCGACAAACATTATTTAAGCTTTCTTTACTTTACACGCTATCATTTTACTCAGTCGAACTTTTCAATAGTTATACGCATACTCCATAGACGAAACCCAAAAAAAAAAAAAAAACATGTGTAATTGAATATCCAACGCATCCACCAGGTTTTATAACATTTTTCTCCAGTCATTCGCATCATAACATTACATTTAACCCTAACAAAATTGTGCGTAAATCATAATTACGCATTGCCCCTACTGCCACTATCGCCCGTATCTCTCAACTCTGAATCCAGCCCTAAAAGGTCATCCTCCAGTGGGCCATCGTTGCCGGGAATTATCCCTTCATGAAAGGTTGCCTCTCCACGAGGCTTTCCCTCTGATCTGTGCTCCACAGGAAGACGCTCCTCATCGGGTCATTCCACCTCTGCTTTCGCTGCTGCCTCTCCCAGCTCTTCAGTTGGCGTACTCTCTCTACCTTCTTCTGGTACCTGTATCAAACAAACACCAAAGTTAGAATAAACGATGCTAGCCAGAGAAAATTTGCCAACTAAGCCATGCGTAAACTTACTCGCGACGGCCCGGCTTCCGCAGCAAAGGGAAGCTTATCCAAACCAGCCCACAAACGCTGCATGATCTCGTCCTCTGTCAGGTCTGGCCACACATCTTCGCCCGAAGCCGCCCCAGCTTTCACCTTCCCTTTTTCCACGCTACTCTAGGAGGGCGGATCTGGGAAGAAAGCAGGGATCGAAGCCTGGTTCCCAGGGAAAACCACCGCTCTCTCTGGGGACGCAGTTACGGTCACCTGCTCTTCAAACTTCTTGAACGCTTCGGATGCTCCGATGGTGTCCACAAAAACCTCCAAGCATCGAGCTTTAACGGCAACTTCATGGTAACGCTGTCTATAAGCAGCGCTTTTCCTTTTATATACATGCTTGTGGTCTTTCTCCGTCTACCCCCATTCCTGTACGCTGGCGCAGTAGTCCCTCCAGTCTCGACTTTTCTGGGCTAGCAGTTCGATTTGCATCCTCTGCTCTATTAATGCCCGGCTGGTCTGTACGTTGTTCTTGATCGCTGTCCAATAACGGGAGTGATCAATTACAGCGGTACGCCAGTCTTCATCCCCCATCATACGCGCCTCTAGGAACTCGTACCGCGCCCTTAAATCCTCGACCTCCTTGGCCAAAGATTCAATCTTCCCCTCCGACCGCTGCAGCTTCTTCCATAAGTTTTCATTCACGTTTCTACTTTCCCACGCGGAGCGTGTCGAGCATAACGCACATTTACACATTTCCTCATAAATGTGGTGTGGCACGACCGCCCCATCAGGTGGGGGCTTCGCTGTGCCCAGATCAATGGGCTCTGCAGGATCCCATCGGAGGTGAGCTCCTGACAGAAACACAAGCATCAATATGGATGCCACATTATCAAGACATTATGCCATAACTTCGTTAACTTACCAGCGCCAGGTTCAATGCGTTCCAGACGCTCGATCATGTCTCTGACGATGCCTTCTATGAAGGCAAATTTATCGGGGAAGTCTTTCCACATTTTGCTGACAGCAGTAGATGTTGGGACATCTTCTTCCCCTGTCGCGTAACTTGGTTAGACATTCCCTCCATTAACATATTTTTCAAAACACGCTAACGCACTCACTACCTCTTTTAGCGACAGTGGCGATTTCATCATCTTCCCTATCTGTTTCCCTTGCACGCACTGAAGTCTATGCGTCGCTGGTTCCAGTAGCTGGGGCCCTCTCATGCACCCCAGTCTGTACGCGGCTTCCGCTAGCAGCTGGGATTGCCTCACGCACTGGAACCTGCACACGGCTCTTATTAACAGCAAGGGCCTCTTCTTCCAAAATTGAGGCCCCCTCCCCATGGCTTAATACCATTGCCCCTGTCTCAGGGGTCAGTTGCCTTGTCATTTTTGCTGTTTACACCATCGTATGTTAGCATATAGTTCCAAATCATCTGAGTAAAGCCTTGCATATACAAGCCTTTCACACTTACCAGGCGGAGGCTTATTCCGCTGCACCTTGATCCCAATAGAACGGCTTGCATCACCCCCATGGGCCTCAGCTAGGCGGAGCCTCTTCCGCCGAGCTGCCGGTTCCACGATTTCCCCCGCTAGACGTTTTCCCCGCGAGGCATCACCGGTGTAGGTAGGCATTATCCCGCCTACGCTGTCGAGGCCTCGCGCTCGGGGCGCCGCCAAACCTTTAGTCGTTACAGACAACGACTCCCCAATCCCCTCCGGCGGGTCCTACCCACGGGTAGTGCTGAGAATGTGGGCAATCCAGGGTTTGGATAACTGGTCTCAGTCTTGCTGTACCCAGACCCCATTCCTCT